>CM052708.1:41636521-41652945 GCA_028551405.1 Uromys caudimaculatus | reverse complement strand
AACTCTGAGATTCCACCTCACACCAGTCAGAATGGCTAAGATCAAAAACTCTGGTGACAGCTGATGCTGGCGAGGATGTGGAGAAAGAGGAACACTCCTCCATTGCTGGTGGGATTGCAAGCTGGTACAACCACTCTAGAAATCAGTTTGGCAGATCCTTAGAAAAATGGACATAATACTATCTGAGGACCCAGCTATACCACTCCTGGGCATATACCCAGAAGATGCTCCAACATATAATAAACACACATGCTCCATTATGTTCATAGCAGCCATATTTATAATAGCCAGAAGCTGGAAACAACCCAGATGTCCCTCATCAGAGGAATGGATACGGAAATGTGGTACATTTACACAATGGAGTACTACTCAGCTATTAAAAACAATGACTTCATGAAATTTGCAGGCAAATGGATGGAACTTTAAAATATCATCCTGAGTGAGGTAACTCAGTCATAAAAGAATGAACGTGGTATGTACTCACTGATAAGTGGATATTAGCCCAAAAGTTCGGAACACCCAAGTTTCACTTTACAGTAACTGCTGGACTGAGAGTGAGGTCCCAGATGGAGGAGTTGGAGAAGGGACTGAAGGAGCTGAGGGAGTCTGCAGCCCTATGGAGGGAGCAACAGTATCAACTGGCCTGACCCCCCACCCCCGTCCTCCTGGAGTCTGGACCACCAACCAAAGAATACACATGGAGGGAACCATGGTTTGGACCACATATGTGGCAGAGGAGGGCCTTGTTGGCCATTGGTGGGGGGGGGGAGGCCCCAGTAAAGGGGAATGTCAAGGTGGGAATACGGGAGTGGGTGGGTGGGTGGGTGGGTGGGAGGTGGAATTCCTTCATAGAGGGGGGAGGGGATAGGTGGTTTCCAAAGAGGAGACCTAGAAAGGGGGAAACATTGGAAATGTAAATAAAGTATCCAAAAAAAAAAGAAAGAAAATTAGGTTGCACAATTTCAAAAAAAAAAAAAAAAGAAGAATTATTGATAAAGTGGACTGTAAAATCACTCCTGGAGTTCCAAGAACTTAAGTGTAGAAAGAAGCCTCAGAAGCAGGAGACCATGAAATGGAGACCACATCATATCCCTACATCGAATCTTCTAGGAAAAAATGTGAGGAAGACAGGTACCACCTGGATGAACTGATCTCCATTAAAAGCAGAGCTAAGGGGGAGGTTTCTAGTCTTTGCTGTTTGGCCTTAAAGAGTTGTGCATATAAAAATCAAATTAAATTAAGAGTGGTGAATTTTCTGAAATCTCGGAAAGTTTTGCTGGGTGACGTGAAGACTCTGGTAAGTTCACAAAACCTGCCTAAATACCTACCGTGTGACAAAGACCATACCAGATGTTGTGGAGAATACAAAAATTAAGAAGAAAAAGGTCCTGACTTCCAGGAGTTCATGGGGCTGATAGAACCAGAATTGTCTCCACTAGGAGGCAAGCTGGGAATCAGAACTCAGAATGTGAATTAGAAGGGAAGTAACTGTAAAGAGAGAAGAAGCGTCTATGGAGAATGTGGAGTTTAAACTGGGTTGTGTGGTTGAATAGGGATACTGGTGGGTGAATCAGGGAAGAAGGAAAAACTCATCCAGAACAAGAAGTCAGGGGTGAGAAGACAACCAGTGGATCCCAAACTGATATGGTAGGCTACCTGATGATCAGGATGGATCTCTGTGTATACATACCTTCCCAGGTGCGAGGGGATCAAAAGATAGATAGATAGATAGATAGATAGATAGATAGATAGATAGATAGATAGATAGATAGATAGAGGTACAGATAGAAATAGGAATAGGGAGAAAGGGAGAGAGAGAGAGAAAGAGAGAGAGGGATAGGGATACGGATACAGAATACAGATAGCAGATATATAATCTTATTCTATATATTACATATATATTATACATAATCTTGAATATTGTACAAAGACTTGTGGGATTTGTTCTACATATTCAGGAAGTGTATGGTCAGCAGGTTTCTGGGGCCTATGACTGGTGCCACTCTCTAGGATTCTTAAATAATACCCCTGATCATGCCATTCGATGCTCAGTAACTTGGTTGATCACGTACCTCCTGATGGCCGCAAAGCAGCACTTGAACCGTAATAGCCAGTGTTGTGTAGATCGATAGGGTTACTTGGGATGTTCTCCATGCATGCCCCTCCGGCCTGACAGCTCGAAGTTACGCCGATTTATAAGTAAGCAACCCACCAAAGTTCTGTCTATGGACGTGATTGCACTGGCTGTTAAATAGCCTTCCACTGTTTTACACGCATATCCTCTACAGAGCAAAGTTTACTATTATACAGCAAGGAAAAAGAAGCTAACAACAGTTGGATTTTCCTCATGTAGAATATAAGCCTTAAGACACCTTTAAAAGCAGCCTAATGTCACCTGATTGAGGTGTTTGTACAAATAAAAGTTGAGCAGTAATGCCCTGGCTGGCCCTTACTGCCTTGAACCTCTCATGCTGGAGGGGAGGAGCCAGGACAACCCTGGATAAGAATCCTGTTTTTCTGCCAGTACTGACTCAGCAGCAAGCTGTAAGAATGGTTTTTGTTATTTTTTGTTTTGTTTTGTTTTTTTTGTTTTGTTGTTTGTTTGGTTGTTTGTTTGGTTGGTTGATTGTTTGGTTGGTTGGTTGGTTGGTTGGTTGGTTGGTTGGTTGGTTGGTTGGGGTTTTTTGGTGGGATGCAAAAAGGGATTATCATGGAAAGAAAGTTGACTGTAAGATTAAATAAGTAGGCTCATGAAAGCTGACTAAAACCAGAACATAGGTGAAACACTGAGCACTAAATTGTATCTTCCTACCACTCACAAAGACAGCTGTCACAAGCTCAGCGGTTTTAGCTCCTGCATGTCCTCATGATAATAAGGGCAGTAAAACAGAATGCTTCCAAAACAGCAGGTCATAACATTGACAACCCCTCTTTTATAAATTCTAAATGTGGTACGTGTTAGCCTCGCCCACGTGATCAGCTCTAACAACAGACAAGAGGGGCATAAATGTTTGGCTCATATTTTTTTCATATTCTAACATCTCCAAAGCTGAAAACTGGTATAGTCAGAAGCATTTCTCTCCCTTTTCTCCTGGCATACAAGAATGCCCTTGCAGGGGCTGGAGAGATGGCTCAGGGGCTAAGAGCCCAGGTTGCTCTTCCAAGAGGACTCGCGTTTGTTTCCCAGCACCCAGATAGTGACTCACAAGCATCTGTAACTCCAGTTCCTGGGGATCTTCTGGATTCTGTGGGTACCAGTCATATGTGTGGTGTACATACAGGCAAAACACCAATACATTTATAATAATACTGTTGCAGCCAATGATGAATAAGGGTATAGATTCCAATGCAGCATTTAGCTCATTGTTCATGTTCAACTCAGAACATACTTGAATTTCCCCTGGATTAGACAGCTGAACTTGTTTCACTTACATTTCCCTGTAGCTTCCCTTCCAGTTCTATTTTTGTCCTTAAGTAGGAACATCTCCATGTTTCAAGGTTCAGGGGCCAGGGGAGTGGAGACAATAAGATTAGTATTCTAACTGGTATCAAAATGGCCATGAATGATTCATGCCCCCAAAAGAGTGGAGTGGTTCTGTTAGATCACGAAGACAAAATGATAAGAGTGTAAGAGCAGCCCCAGAAGTGTGCAAGCGAGTATTCCTGTGCACACGCTCACACGGATGGGCTGAGTGTGAATGTGGTTCCTGCCAGAATAACCCAGTCTGGGACATAGGCAAGAGACATAAGCTGAAGCAACAGATGCAGAAAGAAGATGTAACTGAGTGGCAAAGGCTGTGGCTGAGGGTCTGAGCTCCATAGGGGAATCAGGACTCAGCCTTTGGTTTCTCTTGTAAGATGCCCCCTTTGCCCACGTTGCTAGTCTTAGTTATTTCAGCTCCACAGAGGGGACCACGTGTTCTCATTCTTTGTCATCTGAAAAGCTGACCATCCAATCAGTGCTGAAGGGATGACTCTGTTTCTTAAGAAAGAAACTATCTTCTAAGCCCGATATGATAAGTGCCCTACCATTTGCTAGTGAAAAAAGAAAACTTAAGATGGATAAAGATGAAATAAATGTTTCCATCCCAAACTCTGGGGACATTCTTCTAAGACTAAAACCGCTCGTTCTCCAAGGCCACAAGAAGCCAGAAAAAAAAAATACTAGTTAATTAGTTAATTAAATAACTAAGACAAGATCACACTATGTGGCTGAGGCCAACATGGAACTTGTTCTACAGCCCTGACTATCTTCAAATTCATGTTCCTCGTGCCTCTGACTTCCAAATGCTAGGATTATAGCTGTGTATATCACATGCAATTCAAAACAACTATAATTTGTTCCCCTCAGATGAAAAGTTAGTAGTCTTGTAAGTCCAGCCACTTGCCTTAAGCATTGAGCCTTTGCCTTACATCTCTCTCCAGAAAGAACCATATGCTATACTGTTTCCCATACCAAAGCTCCTCCCCCATCACCACTGTCCAGCCCCAGACAGGCAGGATCCCACTGAAGCAGGTATGTTTTCAAACAGATCAAGAACTGAATGGCTTCACTCGGTGATGCCGTCTCCACGAGAGATTGTCCATCCATCTCCGCGTTGTGTTTACTTGCTATGCACACAGAAGATCAAAAGATATTTGCTGGGAACATTAAGTACCAAACACTCTGCTGGGCTCTGGGAAGATGGTGTTGAACAAAACAAATGCAACAGGTGCAGTCCTCAGAACCAATCGCCAAGTTTAAACAAGTTACCCTGGCAACGGCAAAAATCTCCCAATGAACTCTTATGACTCCTTTCTCAGTGAGTGTTCTTTCCTTGAGTTTACAGAACAAACCGGGACAAGAACATGGCCTCAGGTGCCTAGACTAAAGATCCTAGTGACAAGGACTCTCCAGGGAAGAACTCTCTGGCATCTCTCCCTAAGGGTTCAGATTTTTCTCTTCACATCCCCACTGGTCAAGAGGATGCAGTGATGGAGGTGGAAAGTGCCTTCAAGCCACAGAGAGTTGTACCAAATCCCCCCGCTACTCTGCCATGATGAGAATAAGCTCTGTATCCCCAGCACGGCCTTTGTCAACACAGGACAAGGTTGCCTTCAGTGTCCTTGGTGTACATCATTCCCTAAAGCTTTGTCCAGAAACAGTGAGTTTCAAAAGCCTCTAAGGGCTGAGGTGGAAAGAAGAGAAAATAAGAGCAGGAAGGATTTGTCTAAAGGAGAGGAAATGGTCTTACGCTGTGCGTGAGGTGGGACATCTTGGATCGGTAGCAATATGTTCCATGATGCACAGTTATATGGATGTTTAGATCCTATAAATTCCATGTATTGCCTTAAAAGAATTAAATTTGTGACAAGGAAGAAGGGCCAGAAAAAGTGGTCTATCATCTTATATGTCATTACAGACTTGGGATGGAACCACAAACCAGAGACTGTGGAGCCAGACAGGGTCATGACCCCACAGCAGTACCACTATCAGCAATTCTCACTAAATCTACTTTCTCCTGCCCACCACTAAAAACCCTGCTAAAGAAGAGTTTGTCTTGAAAAATCATGCACTATACTGAGTTAGAATTTCCTCCATAGTGTGAGTCTCTAACATCACCGTGTATGCTGGTAAGAGCCCTGAGCAGCATGGCTCCAGCTGCAATGTGACAGGAAGGGTTCAAAAATCCCAGTGCTTTAAACAGAAGACAGGGGTTTTCCCTTCACCTTTGAAGAGGCCCACCAAGAGAGCTCTGGGTGCCATCTGGACAGCAGTTAGCATTCCTTAGGAAGACTTCTTGGCCCATAGAAAGGATGGTGTTGCCAGCTGAGAGGAGATCACCGGAAAGAGAGTGTGCTTAGGAGATAAATAACAGAAAATGTCTTAGGAATCCCATGGCCACACAAGGAGCACAGCAGTCTCCTGGCAAATGGTGTTGATGGGAAGTAAAGGAAGTTGGAAGGTGTGAAAGATGAAGAGGAACGGGGGGAAAAGTCCATCAGGATTCATCTCCTCTACTTTATAACCCGGAAGAGAAGAGGGACAATGATGCTCTCTTATTAGCACAAAAACGTCAAGATACATGGTATCAAAGAGCTCTTGGCAGTGATGATCACAAACTTGGGGCAGCCTGGCTCCTTTTTGAGTAATAAGAAAAGCTTCCTGAATGAAGTGACCCTTGAGGGGACAGATGGGTGTCTATAATCTAATAAGAATAATATGTTGAGGACAGGGTAACACAGACACAAGAACACATGTGCCAAGGCCATGTGGTTGCAAGAATCACAGCCTACTTGGATAAACATGGAAGGTAAATTGTTTTCTCTAAGAGGTCAGGGAGTAGAGACTGCATATAGGACTTTACCAGGCAGAGAGACAAGTTGTTCTTGTCCTAAGAAACTAGGAAAGTCCCTAGGATTAGGCACAAGATGGACTGTTTTTAAAAGGTCACTGTGGCTATAGGCAGATATTGGAGTGCATAGGAAGGGGTAGAAAAAGGTTAGAGATCACAGGAGTTGACCCCGTGACTGTGGGGCAGGTGTTAATTGCCAGTTCACAGGACCCAGAATCACCCAAGAGATACAACTCAGAGAATTCATGTGAGTGATCATCTTGATTGGATGAAGTGGTATGTGAAGAGCCACCCACTGTGGTTGGCACCCATTCCCACAGATGGGGTGCTGGGTGGTCGAAAGAAGAGAAAGTGAGCTAAGCATCCCATTCTTCTTCATTGCCTCCTTCATTCATCCTTCACATTGTGGATGTGACCAAATGGCTCGAGCCCCTGCCACCCTGACCTCCCTATAATGATGGGTAACACCATCTTTGAACTGTGAGCCAATATTAACCCTTAAGTGGCTTTCCCAGGAGTATTTTATCACAGTAACTGGAAAAGAAACTAAGACAAACAGTTGCAACTGAGACCAAGTAGTGGAGATAGAGTAGAGACATGTTCCAGAGATTTCTAGGAGATTTAGTATCTGTGTGTCTGTTCATCCAATCCACACAGTAATTACTTCGGAGTATCAGTGTCTCCCATAACAATCCTAGCCTCATGGGGAATTTCAAATTAGTCAAATGTAAAGACGGGCAATTTTTTATCTTGGAGAATTTTAGTTATCTAAAAACTGAGTGAGAGTGCACTGGATTCTGTTAGCAGAGTTCTGAAATACAGCTAAGCAGCCTATGATACACAGGCCAGTTCCAAACAAACAATTATCCAGCAAAAACATGAAGAATCCCACGATCTAGGGACCCTCGTGCAGACACCTTTTCTCCCTGATCAGCCTCTCCAAAAGCTCATAGAGGAGGCCCTTCTAGCACTATTAGGGGCAGCAGAGAGACAGGCTGTAAATGTCCATCCCCAGCAGCCAGGAGGACTTGTCATTGTCTACTGAACATCTGTCAGGTTCCCCGCTCTGGCCAAGCTCTGCTCTAGGTGAGAAAATCTTTGCCATCTTCTTTCCCATCCTCCTCACCTTATTCCAAGCCTCTTGTCACAATGTCTGAGGTAGAGAGCCCTCTGCAATCCAGAAGTTTGTCTCTTATTAGGTCTTGTCAGTATTGCAGACTCTGTTTCTACTATTATAGAAGGTGGCTAATGAATGACTCTACCCTAAGAAAAACAAAGCCTTTGGGTTAAAATTAAGGGAGGTTGGGGAGAACTGAGGTCGAAGGGGACTTAATAATGAGTACTTTGCATAATTATCCCACGATATTAATTCTGGCAAACAGTGGTTCACCTTTCTTGCTGACTCTCAGCATACTCATAGTACGATTATTAAGTGTCCTACAATGGTTCATAGGTTTGAATACTTTAGTTTCCTACTGGCCATGACATCTGAAAGGCTGCAGAACCTCTAGGGAGGTGGCACTTATCTAGAGGAAGTAGGTCGGAGACAAGGGGGTGCGGGTGGGCTTTGTTAGTTATAGCCCAACCTCTCTAACCTCTCTGTTTCCTGAATGGCCACCAAGATATGAGCAAGCAGCCTCACACTCCTCCACCCTGCCTTCCCTACCATGCTGGATCTTGAAATCATGAACTAAAACAAGTCCTTCCTCCCGAGTTCCTTCTCAGCAGATAAGCAACTGTCTTATATCACCTCTTAAAATCAGGTTGAAGGCTAGACCCCAACTTCTTGCCTTTTCACGTGTGTCCCTTCCTTCACCTCTCCAGCAGCCAGCACTCACCTCTAGGCTGATATCAGAAAGCTGCGTTCTCCCCAAGGGTTAGTTCTGCCTTCTCTGGGAAGAGGGTGCCTGCAGATCTTCTTTTGTAGTCAGAGCAAGGATTGCCGGGCTCTCCCAATGCCATTTCAACAAGTGGAATCACAGTCTTCCTTCCTACAGCGCATTATCTCAAGGTAAGAACCAAAACCAGAGGCAGAGGTGAGGATGGCTGAAGATAAGAGATTGTCAAAGCACCAACAAGAAATCTGAACTATGATGACTATGTTCTGTCAAGGAATATAAGTGTCCGACATTTTCATGCAGAGAAGACACTGCTCCCACAATAACAGCCTGCATGGTGGAAACCAAGACCACTTGCTGTTTTATCATATCTCAGATGGAGTTCACTTGTTTTCCAAACTCCATCTTGCCTCTATGTTCTCATCAGTGTACTATATTCTGCACAAATGTGAATTTTTATCTGTGTAGGAACAGTGATAGCTCCGGAGTTACTGATGAAAATCTTTCACACAAAGACTAGAGTTGAAAACGACTTTGATTTGGTGCTGATTGATTTCCTTGCCCTGGTGCAATCTTCTGATTGGCTTTCCTGCTGGATGTTACAGACAAAATTTGATTTTAGCTTCTTTTCATATTCTTAGGGAACCAAGATTCATGTTTCTTTTGTTGTTAGGGTAAATATGATAAGCGGGTGAATTATGAAATTCAAGGCAGATGCACAGAACCACACAGAGGATATTTTTATTTACATACGATTTCCAAGCACTAACCCAAATGGAAAAAAAAAGTATGTGGTAATTGACAATAACCAAAGCTATTTCTACATATCCCATGTACTGTTTCAAGGAAAGAGAAAACAAATCCAACGGTGTGCAATGATGGCCTATCTGATAAATAGAACGTTGCCTGCATAAAGTAATGTCAAGGTCACTAAAAAGTACCTCTCTGCCCTTAACTGGTTCCCTGACAGCGTTTGGAAAGGTTTGCATTATTCCTGCTTTAAAGCTGAGCACTAGGCTACAATGCAGCTCATGATAGAGCTTCTGCCTAGTATGTATGAGGCCTTGGGTTTAATCCCCATTACTGCAAATAATGTAAGAGCGTTGAGCCTTCCTCACAGTGGTGGTGTTAAGGAAGAAAGCTAAGGTAGTTAAGTCATTAAAAGTCTTGACACTGTCTCCAAAGAAACAAAGCAAATACAATATGTATGTGTGAACATTAACACACATACGTATGTACAAAGAAAAATTATTTTAAGGAATAGCCTTAATTTGGGTGGCTGACAGGTTTGAAATCCACAAAACAGACAGGTGGGTCAAGAAGTCCAGCCAAAGTTAACAGTTTATGTTTGGGTCTAAACTCAGTCTGGAAACAGAATTATCTTTTCCCTGTGAGGACTTCATTCTTTTTTCACTCAAGGCTTTCAATTGATTAAATGAGGCTCACTTACATCTGCTTTACCAAACTCTACTGGCCTGAATGTTAGTCTCCCCTAAACATCATGCTCAGAACAACATCCTGACTTGTGCATGTCCACAGCAGGCACCATAATGTAGCCAGATCAACCTGTAAAACCAACCCCCAAATGCTTTGCCATACATGCCTTTACATATAGACGTGTCAGTTCCCGGAGGATTCAGAACTTGGCACAGGCTGGTTTTAACAAAGCATAAAAGAGGAAAAGAGAAGAAAGGATCTGAGGCCTTGGCATCAGGAAGAATACATCTAACTTACGCTTAGATTCTTATAGAATATCCAAGGCCAAGAAGATGACAGTAGACCCGTGGACCACTCTGGAACTAGCACTTTGTTGGGCTTTCATCTCTTTAGGATTCATACAGAACTAGCAAGAAAGGGATGCTGATATTTGTTGATTGGTACTCAATATGTAACAGACACTATTCTAATCTCTTCATATGTTAACTCATTTAGTCTCCGTTAACTCATTAACTCATTTAATGAAAAGAAAGAGGATTGTAATGCTGCCTCTGTTTTACATATAAGGAAGATGAGCTCCAGTGAGCTTTAGCACCATGCCAGGGACGTGCAGCTGGAAGTGTCCAAGGCGGAACTTGAGCCTCTGAAGCCTGCCATGAGAGCTCATACCCGTAAACACGATCTCATCTGTGAAACCACTATGGAAGATGCTATCTACGATGTCCTCCGTGTTCCCTGTGTTAGGACACACACATACAATATGTTCCTCTTGGTACCAGGAAAACGATTGCATCTCCAGGACCTAGTTTATTAAGATGGATCAGATATACAACCCATTTAACTTTCTCTTGCCTGGCTTATACCTTTCCCTTTCAAGAGCCTTGAACCTGTCAGGTTACATCAGTGCTAGGAGGAGTTGAAGGTAAATCACCCTGCAGTTGACCATAGTACCTTTGCAAAGCAGTAGAGCTGCTCCTTGGGGATGCTTCCTGGTTCTACTTCCCATGATGCTCTTGTCTTGACTGTCTGCTGCCATGTCTTATCAGCTTCTTACACAGCATTTGACACTGAGCCTTTTTCTTTATGTCTGCTAGCAAATCTGTTTAAAATAACTCTTGCTTATACCTAGATCTTGTTGCCAATTACTATGCTAATGCCCAGTCCCTGAGTTCTAATCCGAAAACATTGTCTTCACCGAAGCTCTTCACACAGCAATGACAATTCCCACCATCTGTGACAAAGGACAGAAAATCATAGGTACAGTCAGTTCCAATCACTGATAAGAGCTTCTAGATGAATCACACTGATGCTATAGGGCTCCAGCATACTTGATCAGGGCTCCAGTAATACTTGATTAGTGTTCTAGGCTGAGCTGTAATGTACATGGAGATGTGGACAGAGGCCTCTTTCCTTAATATGGGTGAACTCTCAAAAGAGCCTGCCAACTGGACAGGGAAGCCAGTGGTCTACATTCCTTACATACTGAGAACCAGCAACACCAGGAAAAATCAGGTCAGAAAACACTAAGGCCATGGTTATGAGACAATCTGGAAAATCCAGAGAGTTCCACTGGAATAGACCTCACAAACCACATGCAGATCATAGGCAATGAAACTCCAGCCATGTGGTGCTGCTTGCAATGGACTGAAGGATATTGGACACAGGAGTCTCAGTGTCTTTCCATGATTCCACTAGAAGCCAATGTTGATGATGTAAGCAAACTCAATAGGTGCACATCATGGTGATTGCAAAGCTAAAATAAGTACGACCAATGGAAAGAGGAGAGAAACATTTATTATCGGTAGCAGGAAAGGACGGTACAGTCGTAGCTGTTTTGAGAGTTTAAACAAAGGAAGTGAGGTGATTTGATTCTGGGAGCCTATGCATATCCATATAGGAAAGCACTTTAAGGACAGGCACATTGCTGAGCATGCTCAGTATAGCAGTACATTCCTGTTCAGTTGAAGGTCATAGTGTGAGAAGGAAAGACTGTAGATACAGTTTTGTGCTTGGTTAACTCAAGGTCTTAGAGCATAAGTTCAAAGGTTAAAACTGGGCTGGGGGAGTGATATGGCTTATTTGGTAGAGTGATTGGTTAGCATACATAAAGTCCTGGGTTTAAGTCTCAGCAGGACATAAAGTGGGGATGGGTTACACACCTGTAACCCTTCAAGAAGTACCTAGCATACTAGGTAACCATAAATCCAATTAAGTTCAGAGAAAGAATACATTCTCAGACTCCTCTAAGGTGGAGTCTACAAGACTGTTTGTTTTTCTTGGTTTTATTTGCATGAGGGGAAAGAAATGTAAAACTAAGCCAACCAAGGTGACATCATTTCCAACACTCTACTGAAATTGTTTCTTCTCAGTGCAGAGGGAAGGCTTTATGTATTCCTGTGTATCTTGTTCAAAAAGATAGTCCTGTGGTGTTCTTCTAGATGTAGGTAGCTTTGTAGACTTCTACTCTTGGTCATTTAATCACCCAAGATACTCTTATGTGGGTATAAGTCAATAAAGAAACTGCCATGTTTGTTTGATTTCTGTTTTATGAACTATATTTGTTTCTTTTCTTTTTCATTTCTTAAAGAATTTGGAGCAAGAAGTATTGGTGTGTACCTGCACACGAGGTAGAAGGATCCTGTGCCACACAGAAAAGCCCCATCTCCACCAAATGAACAACACGGTTGATTATCATTCCACACAAATGAATCGTTCTGCAGACCCACTTTAGGTAAAGAAGCCACAAATACTCCCACGTTCAGACCTAATGTTCTTTACATATTTACATTCCTTCTCCAGAAACCCGATTTTAATCATCTTCTACTTCCTCATTCACAGTTGTTTAGTCTTAGCTTTCAGTAAGAGTTTTGTTTGTTTGTTTGCTTGACGTTGGGCTTGACCAGTAGGACGTAATGAAGTACTTTAATCAGCCTGACTGCACTGCAGGGTTAAAGCCATTGAATGAGACACAGAGCTGGGAAGGCATCAGCTTGGCCTCTCCTATTTCTAAGGTGGGGGACAATGAGTGTTCTCTAGAGAAGAAGACTGAGCACTCGTGGGGATATGAAAGTGCACCTCTCCTTGAAAATGTTCCTGCTGACAACTCACTTGCCAAGGGCACAAAGTTGGCTAAAAAGCAAACCTATACAAGACAGCATTAGGAGAAACCTTGAACTGAGAGATTTTTACCTCCCATCCTAATAGAAATTACATGGAGAAAATAAACGGGCTTTTGAAGAACCTATTTGAAAAAGCTGAGCCTTAAAAACAACTCACCACTCCATGCCAAAATTTCTGATGCCATCATTAGACACATGAAAGTTATATTATGTTCTTAAAAGTTGATATCTACTCTTGCAATTCAGCGAGACCAGAGACATGAAAGGACAGTCTTTGTCTAGTCGGATTATGATATGAAGTCAATGATATGATAACCTCTTGTCCCTTTGAATCTTTGGAATAAAGGGTAATAGCATGTATATTATACACCCAAGGAACAAACATCTTCTGATGGGTGGTTGTGCTGGATGTCTAGATGCCTGCAAGTTTTGGTCTATCAAGATTCCATGCTGTACAATTTTATTAGAGTGAAGAAAATTACTCAGGTATGGTGGTACACCTGTAATTCTAGCACTCAGGAAGTGGAGACAGGAGGATTCTGAGTAAGTCCAGGCCATCTTGACTATGACATAAGCCATCTGAAGTAGATGGTAATTCTTGATACATAACAGGTGCTGAAAAACAGTGCTTTCTCATCTCAGTTATTTGGTCCAGTAAGTTGTAGACTCACAGACAACACAGATTCTATGATTGGCATCTACTTTCTCTCAAGTGTCCTGTTCCCAAGGTCTGACCACTCCATTTGTCAACACACCAACAGTGTTGCTCTTCTTATATCACGAAGGCTACCCACATTCTCACTGAGTACCAGCTAAGCAACTTGTCCCAGAGGACAATGTGCTTGTGGTGCCACAGTGTCCAAGCACCAGAGTCAGCACCCAGAATCTCGCTTGTGAAGGAGATGAACAAGAAAACCATCAATCACAGCAGGGTTCTGGATTCTAGCCAGAGGATATATTTATCATTTTCTATATCTGTGCACAGTGGTAGAAAGGCAGCACCTTCCTAATGACAGTAAACAAGAAAAAGAAGTCAGAAAGGCTTCAGCTGAGATGACAGCTCTGAGAATTTCAGTCTAGGTAAAAAGGGAACAGGGATATAGGGATGTTTCCCACTAAAAGGATAGAATGAATTATCTCTTTCTTTTGGTAACAGAGAATCCATGATACACAATTCCCACACTCTGTGGAAGTCTGCGGGTGTAGCTTAGTTGGCAGAGTGCTCGCCTTGCGTGCACAAATCCTTGGGTTCTGTTACAGATACCACATGAGCCAAGTATTGTGCATGCCTGTAATCCCAGTACTTAGAAGGTACATATAAATGCATCAGGAGTTCAACACCATCCTTGACTAAGTAGCAATTTTGAGCCTGGATTATATTAAACTCGATCTACATCTAGCTAACTTTATTCATTAATTATTTTGTAAAGTACTTTAAGTAGGGGTGAAAAGTGGTTGAACACTGCCTTGCATGTATGATATGAGGTCTCAAATTCAATCCCTAGTTCTGAAAAAAATTACCTCAGATAAAATAGTAAATCCAGGGCATATTGTCCATATTCTTGCAGTCAGATTCACCATAGGTACATATATGTTGGAACTGTTTGACCATCTGCTGGGCCACAGTAGTCTGCTTGAAGGATCTGAAGACTTGACTGAGGCTTGTGTTTGTTCGGGAAGCTTGTGATCTAGCTAGAAGAACAGGTAAACTACACAGTGATCAACAGGCATGCGAACCTGAGACCATCGGGCTGATGCACACTGTACATGCATGTGCGCACGCTTAACATTACAAGGTGAATGCTTTCCCACATGTAAGCAGATGCATGTCGAAATATCAGGGTTCCAGGGTTCCAACTACAGCCTCGGAGACAACATTCGAGTCGACAAAAAAGAAATACTTTTTTCTGTTCAAAAGAGTTATTTCCAGTGCTGCAGAGATGGTTCCATCAATAAGTGTTTGCTAAGCAAACGTGAATTTAGATCCTCAGAGTCCACATCAAAATGCCAAGCAGGGAAGCTCACAACTATAATCCTAGCACTGCAGAGTCAGATCAGAGAACTACCGGCGCTTGCAGACCACCTAATCTAGTCAAATCAGTGAGCTCAAGTTCAGTAAAAGGCCTTGCCTCAAAAATAAAGTGGAAAGGTGATTGAGAAAGATCCTGATATCAACCTCTGACCTCCCAGCATACACACATACATATAAGAAGACGTATACGTGGACAGATAGAACCATCAATCATACATACATACACACACACATACATACATACATACATACAAACACACACATACATATATGCATACATACATACACAGAATGTTTCGTTAATTTCTTAAAAGTCTATACATTGTAATTCATCTTATAATTTGATATAGAAATTTTTCAGAACTGACAATAAATATTAAGTGGTTAGAAAGAAAGGAAGTGACTAAGGTGTATTTGTGATCCAGGCCTGATTCTGCCCCGATGCTGTAGTCAGTTACCTCCCCATAAGCATATGTCACAACTCCACGTCAGTGGATACAGACATGAGGCTCCCGAGGGCCTGGAATTAGCTTTTTCATTGCAAATTTAATGTCAACAAAGATTGTCACTTAAATAATAAGCATCTGCCTTGACAACGAATGGGCAGCTTGTGGGCCAGGGTAGAAGATGCATTGTACATCACTGAGGCAGAGACAATGGATGCCAGAGGTAGTCGATTAAGTCAACACTGGCTTGAAAATGTCTGTAGAGACAATGATTTCTCTCAGGGCTTTGAGATTGCGCCATCTGTGGGCTCAGAGTTGAAGGAGGGGTGCTGCCTTGGTACATGAGTGGGCAGACTTAGTAGCTGAGAGGGGAGGCACAAAGCAAAGTGAAAAGCATATCCTGGAGGTGACCCAGCCCTGGACGTGGCCCCAAGATTCCACAGAGAAGAGGAAAGCTTGATGCTTGTGGAGATGATAATGGTGGCGAAGATGAAGATAATGGTGAGATGATGCTGACTTTAATGAGGTAGAAGAGAAATCACCCGTGAGGAAGTCTGTGTGAGACCTCCCTGTGGAGCGGACATAAAACCAAGTCAGAACAGAAACGGCTGAAAACCATCAACATCAAAGGTCAAGGACCCTTCAAAAACAAGAGGGGAGCGTCTTCCTAAAATACCCAAAGGACCTGGTTCTATAAAATACATAAGCCAAAATGTCAACTGGTAAACTAAGCCCCCAAAAGGAGAAACCAGAAGAGTCCAGATAAAAACAGACCACACTGGTACCCAAAAGAAAGCTTCTACTTTATTCTCTCTAAAAATCTTTTTCTTCTGTTTAACTTTATTTTTATTTTTACACTAGTAACTTTCATTATACTATTCAATCATTGTTACTGAAAAGGCATTTGTTAAATGCAACACCATTTTTGATAATTCCATAAACGTGTATACAATAATATATTACCGTTTTCATCCCCGTTACAATTTGCCCCATTTCTTCCCAACCAATCAGCCTCCTTCTGTCTTCACATCTCTTTTTTTGATCCAATGAGTTTCTTCCCTGTCACTACTATAATGAGCGTCTGTAGGAGTTATGTTCTAGAACATTAACTGTTACCAGTGGCTACACCACTAAAGAAAGTGAGACCTACTCCCTAGCAACCATTTGCCACCCACACGCCTTTCCAGGCTGGAGGTCATCTGCTCTAAGGCAGTAAG
>CM052708.1:41622858-41635358 GCA_028551405.1 Uromys caudimaculatus | reverse complement strand
CTTCCTATTCTTCCATAAGAATCCCCAAGCTCTATCCACTGTTTGGCTGTGGGTGTCTGCATCTGTCTGAGTCAGCTGCTGGGTGGAGCCTCTCAGAGGAAAGTTATGTTAGGCTCCTGTCTGCAAGCATAACAGAGTATCATTCATAGTGTCAAGGATTGGTGCTTATCCTACTAATTTCTTAATATCGAACATTCTACTACTGTTACATGTAGTGTTTCTGTTCAACATTCGGGGTGGAAGGAAAGTTCTCTTCTTACCCATTGGTCGGTAACTCTCAAATTACCACAAAGTAAAAAGTTTTAAACTGTGAAACAAATGAAAACTAAGCACCATGGGTCTCTTCTCTCTGCATGTGGATTGGTTATGTCTAGGTGGCGGGTAGGGGACATTTGCCTCCTGCAGCTGAGCTGCTGTAACACATTACCAGACTCTTTGTAGCTTACTAGCATATGTGTTTATCTTACAGTCTGTAAGTCAGAATAGTGGCACAATCAAGATGCCAGTAAACCTACATTTCTTTCCTGAAACTCTATGAGACAATTTCCCCTGCGTTTTTCAGCATCTAAGGACAGCTGACATTTGATGACTGATAACTCCTTCATCTATCTTCAGGCAATGGCCGAGGCTTGCCCATCCCATTGCCCCTGCTCCTTGTACATCTCTCACTGACCTCAGCTTGGAACAGATTAGATTGCAAAGTCTAATTTGCTACTTGGTCTGGGACGTTTGGGGGATGAGGGTGATTATTCTGTCTGCTGTAAGAGCTCTTCAGAGACAGGGAAACAGTATCCTCAGGGTCAAAAACTCCCCAAGAGCAGATGAAACTGGGCTGATGCAGCCAGGAATGATGAAGCTGCTATTCTACCCAATATTGCTGCCTATCATATTATGGTTTGTCTCTCAGCAGACAGCATCACTTCTCTCTAGAACAGCTTCCCCCCCCCCCAAGACGTACCTCCAGGTCTTCCCATTCTCAGGAAGATGGTTTAGAGCTGCGATGTCTCACGAATACCATTCGTTTACCCGCTCTATGACAGATCTATGCCAATGCCCCCTTATAGCACAAAGCACAGGGCGTATAATGAGAGCTCTTTGGAGTATACCTTTACCTAAGAAGGTTACATCAGCCCTCTATATCTGTGGCTTCCCCGCAGGCAGATTCAAGACCCTGCAGAGAGCCCTTTTTTAAAAAAAGCTTTGACAAGTCTCTAATTCCAGCTACTTAGGAGACTGAGGCAGGAGGGTGAAAAGCTCAAGGTCTGCCGAGGTAACTGAGTGAGACACTGCTCCAAAAGAAATAAATAACAGGGAGGCCGTGGAGTTATATCATTAGAACGTTTGCTTAGCATGAGTCAGGCCCTGAGGCCAACCCTATTACAGAAAAAGATGAATCTGTATTGAGTATGCATACTCTTTTCTTATTATTTCCCCAATGAAACCGTAGAGAAACTCTTTATGTTACATTATACTATTTCAGACATTATAAGCAATCTAGAATGGCTTATTGTATACAGGGGTACATACATAAATTATATTGAACCCTCTACCATTTTTATATAATACATTGAGCATCAGTGGATTTTGGTAGTTAAGAAGGTCCTGGAACAATCCAGTGTAGATACCGAAGGTGACTATATTTGGTTCTGATCTCTGTATTTCTGCTTCATGTATCCGTGAGACTGTTAAGAACTAGAAGTCTGTTATCAACCCTGCCTATAGAGGAAGGCTGTGAGAAAGGAGCAGGAAGTAGTTCTTCCCATAATTTTGATTTGGCAAAGCAAATGTTATTTTTATTATGGTTCTTGATGCATACAAAGTGAGACCGAAGATACAATTTTCATTTCAAGGTTAGAATTTTTGCATTATGAAGCATACTGCACAGTGCTCAGGCCTTTGAGTTATTCTATTATTTATGTAGGTAAATGGACATTCTATTCAAAAGCCCTTTGCATCCTCTGTTAATATGTTTGGTGTGATCAAGCAGTGAAACCCAGGTTGTACATCAGCATGAACTGGGGGGCTTTTTTAAAAAAAATGCTTCTTCCTACCCTTCCCCTCAAACTTTTTCTCATTTAAGTCTCTTGTTAGGGTCCCATACTTCAGTATATTGAAAATCTACTAGTGCTAAGATGGACCCAGGAATGCAAGTCACTCTGCTAAAGAAATGCTGTGCATCTGTTAATATGAAATTCCTACCCCTTACTGGGGTTGTAGGGATGAGGTAATGGCTTAGATTGCTGTATATCTCTATTTCTCATGAGCTAATGATACCCCTACCCCAGCCTGATTCTCTGTCAAGGTCTACCCAGCACAGTCCCCTTCACCCCCAGCCTCCACCCAGACTCCACCTTGCACCATTCTCTCACAATCTGTTGGTGAATACTCCCCTGATTGTCCTTTTGTTCCCTAAAGCCACCTTCACATAGATATCCCCCTTTGTCACTCTCTTGACCCTGTGGCTTCCTTTCCATGTTATATCCTCACTTCCCACAATCCTTTGTCACTACTCAACACAGACAAGAAGTACAGAGAGGTAGGAGAATTCAGATGGCCCTAATGGTGTGTTTCCTCCTGCCAGTGGGAGCATCCTGGTCAGACAGAGAGCACCCATGCTATCCACCTGTAGCTGCACTTCTCTCTGAGCCTCTTCACCTGCACTCACTCCTTCCACATCTCCCTCCCAAAGATCAAACAAGCATCTAGCTCTGAGAGCTCCCCTCAGCCACCACCACCCTCAACACTTACCCATTTCCCCTCCCAGGTTTATTTCTTGTGTATCTAGCCTCATCTGTCACTTTGAAGACCCAGACTAGCACTTATACCACAAGAGAAAATATGATGATAACAAAATGTTATGTTTTTAAAGGAAAAAATTCTTAGTCATTTATTTAATTTTTATAAACTTCTATACACACACACACACACACACACACACACACACACACTCATGGCTAATTTTAGTTGTCAGTTTGACACAGTCTAAAGTCAACTGAGAAGAAAGCCACTTTGAAGGATTGCCTGGGTCAGATTGTCATATGACCATGTCTGCAGAAGACTTTCATGATTATTAATTGTTGCAGGAGGGCATACATAGCTCACTGTGGGTGGCACTATTCCCTAGGAAGATGCCCCTGTGCTTTATAAGAAAGCTATTAAAGTGTAGGCTTGAGAGATAGCCAGAGAAGGAACTTGTAAGAAGTGCTCCTCGCTGATCCCTACCTTCCATTCCTGCCCTCACCTCCTGGCATGATCATTTCTGACCTGGAAGTGTAAATGAGATAAAATGCTCCCTCCTCACGTCACTTTTGAGTACAGTATTTGTCACAGCAACAGAAAACAAGCTACAACACCGTGCATGAACAGTTGTTTCAGCTTTTTACAGGGCTGAAATAGACATGAAGAATGAACGCTTGGGCACCTGGGTAAGAGAAGGAGATGCCCACCACAGATCATTGGGTACTCCTACAGTGCCCATACCCCTGGCTGGCCTGGAGAACTTGAAAATATGCTGATCATTTTTCTGAGATCCTGATGCAATTGTTCTGGGGGATTCGTTGAAATTTGCATTTCAAGGGCTCCCCAGATGATTTATATAATGCAGTAAGGTTTGGGAACCCCTGCCACTAGGACATGTATAGTGAAAGACCACAATGTATAGAACTTAAAAGACATAACTGTGCAGCTGCTCAGGAGAACTGTGGTTATTCAGAGTCCTGAGGGAAAGAAAAACGTCTTCAGCAGCTCTTTGTAAAGGAAGCACTGTGGGATGCTGGCGACCACATCCTTAACAACATCCCTGCAGTAAACACAAAAATAAGTTCACAGACTCGCATCCTGTGACATCCCTCAGCACTGCCAGGTTCTTTCCATGTGCTACCACTTACTGTGAGCAGGTTCTGCTCACGTACAAATGTGGAGAGGAATTTTCCACTTTGGTTAGCGTATCTCCCCCAAGGAGGCTTCATACCATGTCTTGGGATTAAAAAACCTTTGGTTAGACACCGAGGGCACCAGCAAACATCCATGTTTGTCTGTTTCCTATATTGGGCGAGTTGCTCAGAAATGTGTATCTGGCTCCCATTTCTATTGCTATGGAGTGCAAAAACAACAACAACAACAACAACAACAACAACAAAAACCCTCTAGTCTATAGCGAAAAAGTAACATTCCAGAGTGAATTCACATCAAACCCTGCCTTCAGTGTCTCAGGAATAATTAGCTTCAAAATGAAAAGATAAGCACAAATGAACATCAAGCTGCAATTTGTTTTTTTGTTTTGTTTTGTTTTGTTTGTTTTTTTTATTTTTATTTTTAGATATTTTATTTACATTTCCAGTGTTTCCCCTTTCCAGGTCTCCTCTTTGGAAACCCCCTATCCCCTTCCCCTCTCCGCCTCTATGAGGGTATTCCACCTCCCACCCATTCTTGTATTACCACCTTGACATTCCCCTTTACTGGGGCCTCTAACACCCTCAGGCCCAAGGGCCTCTCCTCCCCCTGATGGTCAACAAGGCCCTCCTCTGCCACATATGTGGTCCGAGCCATGGGTCCCCCCATGTGTATTCTTTGGTTGGTGGTCCAGCCTCCAGGAGGACCAAATGTTGCACATCTGGTAGATGGTGGGATCTATCCCGAGCTAGACCACCTGCAGCTAACACCAGACCAGAAAAACAAATTGTCTTCACATAGACAGAAAGTTTAGTAGCAGATAGTATATAGCTGACAGTCACCTTCAGGCAGCTAATTCCTTCCATTCCCCCCTAGTGATGGAGAAATACTCTCTACAGCTTTGAATTTGAAGAAAGAATCATGAAAATCACACTGCCTTGGATTTGGTACTAAAACCCATCAGAAAAGGCAACCCTTTGGGATTCTTGCATTTAGGTTCCAGTCTGGCCATCTTCCATCTCTGTGAGGTGCAAGGCAGTGCGCCTCCCAACCTGGATGGAGGACATCTGTAAGCCCTTCCCTACGTCTCTCATGTCACTGCAGCAAGTTGGGCTTTTGGCTGTCTTTTCCAGAATTTGTCTTCCTAGAACACTATTACCCAGCCTAGATTTCAATGTGTATATGTTTAATAAGTGACTTCTCTCCATAGTTTGTGATTTGAATAGTTTGAGAGCCATAATTTCTTACTGAGCTCAGTGTAACCCCAGTAAAACAGATGGAAAAAAATTTGTCAGTGTCCAGTTCTATTATCTACAAGTTAATACACATTTCCAGGACATTGCTTATAAGCTGGTGGGAAGTACGTGCTGTCAGCATTATAGAAGAATTCAAATTGTTATTCAGTGACACTGAATAATTCGCATAGACTCTGGATTAAAAAGAAAAACAAACAAACAAACAACAGCAATAGTAAGAAAAACACTCCAAAGTGAGTTGTTCTAACACTCCAGACAGGTGAATTGAAGTTCAAAGACACCTAGAAGAAGACGATTAAAAGAAGAAAACAGTTATATCATCCAGTCGATTTGGGTCATTGTTTATACAGCCTTGGCTTCTTGTAACCTTGCCTTCACTCACGTGTACAACGAAAGCCCTTACATTGCACAAGCATGTCATTTTTTACGTATCATGATTTATAACTTGAAACGAACCTCTAAATAGTGAAAGTAGCCTCTAAATAGTGCAAGTTCCCAAGAAAAACAGCCCTTTAGACCTGGTGCCATTCCAGAGCAACCCAGGTAAGTTTTCCTCGCCTGACTCATGAGTTTATTAAGCCCTTGCTTCCTATGAGAGTAATGAGCCTGCCAGATTCTTTTGGGGAAAAAAAAAACACTGGTAAACTATGAATATACTTCAAAAACTTCAGTGAGCATGCCAGAAAAACAAGAATAGCTGGAAGAGCCAGTATTCGACATTTTACCAACATCTCTGCCATCTTGGACTTTGTCCTAATGGGCCTTAGGTAGCAATCTGCTATCAACAGAGCATGGCTAGGTCAAAGGCCAGGCCATCCCTCGACCCAGCTTGGATCTTTTATGTCAACGCTTGACAGTTTCTGCTCCTTGGTTTCTCCTTGATGCCAATATTCTGGGTCAGCTAATTGCTGTTCTAGCCCAGCCACATGCTGCAGATAGGCTTAGGGGGCGATCCATGAGATCGGGGCTTACTGGTTATTGAAATATAGTGCTTTCCTCTAGTCTTATAGGTTGTTCAGTGGTAGTATTTAACACCCAACAGTTTGCTACACTTGTCACTTCTTTGCAAAGCTATGCTGCCTTTGCGGAGATGGATACATGGACAAATGTGAGATTTTTGTTTCCACCCTGAGTGAAGGACAGGAACAGGAAGTTGAAAATAAAGGGCTCTCGCTGCTGGAATGAGCGCCAGCAAATGAGCGGTAACAGCAGCCTGGAGGAAATCTCAGTCAATCACATCTGGAAATTGGCTTCCTCTTTTCTTCTCCTAAGGCCAGGGAAAGAGGTGGAAGAAATGAGAGCTTTTATCAAATTGGACTTCACTTCATTACTCTCACTACCTGCGAATTCACAGCTCTCCAGGGTAAACCCGCCCGTCTCCCTGCGACCTCACCCAGGGTGATGCTTTTTTAAACGAAATGTCTTTCTCTGGCTTGTCTGCTCACAATTCACTAGTGACTACCGGGAAAGCTAAAAGTAACGGACATTCTGTCACCAAAGCTTTTGAAGTAAGCTGGATGTGTTCTTTACTGAGCTTTCCCACTGTCCCTGTGTATTCACACATGATCACGCTATCTTAAGTGACAGTTCTCAAAGGTTTTCAAAGAGTAATTTTGTTTAATCATACATCTTAAAATATGATTGCAAAGGAAAATGAACCATCAGAAATATTAAGGAAAATGCATAAAGATTTATTAACAAGATTTGTCATTGAATTAACTTAAATTCCAAAGCTATGAACACCATTCAAAGTTATATAACACATCTGTTGATATGCTTGACAAATATATCTATTCTGTGAATCATTTAAAAATACCTTGAGAATATGTTGCTGTGGTCACAATACATTAAAAGGAAAACTGTAAGGTTAAGAAATACATACATGACAATCTCACTTTTATTTATTTATTCAGTACTTTATTTAGGGGGAAAGAATTCTAAACTGCTGATGTTATAATTATTTTATTCCAAGTAATTCTAATCTTCTTTTTCTGCATTATTCAAATATTTCGATCATTGTATATGATATTGAGAATGGGGGAGTGAATATTTTTCACTCTTAAGTCAAACAAGCTACTACCCCAATGCCCAAAGAAGTGATATACTTTGTAATGCTGAGAAGGAAGAACAATGTTGTAATATCCAGTGTTTGGGGACTTCCATGCTTGATAGAAAAAACGGAAATGTCTCTAGTTTCCTTATGACTGAAGAAAGTGAGCATCTACTCTGTCTCCTTGTGTTTTAAGCTCTTTGTCTCTTAAATCCCTTAATAGGAATTGGCCCTTCTGAAGCCTTTTTCCTTTATGCAGGAAGAATCAAGATGCACATAAGTGGATCTACCCACTTCATCCAAGCCATGACTGTGTACCCCTGAGGTTTTATTAAAGGCCATCATCACACCTACCTGCCACCATTGAAGGGTAGCTTAGACCAGTACCAATGCATTCTGCATTCCTGGCAAGAACCACGGTTAGGAAATGAGTAAAGAATCCACATTCTCCTGTGCCTCTGGTACTTCACATTTCTCCCTTCACCCCCGTAGGGAAACGAGGGCATATCTGAGTGAGAAAACGGCCTAGTGACCATTCCCTATGATACTGAGTCCTGGTCTCTTTACCTGACACTAACTTGAATTTCAGCACATGCAGATGTATTCATGCCCCTTAAATCTCTTGTGGCTACCTATTCTGCAACCTAATCTAAATGTCCAAATATAATGATATGACTGCAGTGTTCCTATCCTGGGGAATTAGAATCAAGAGAAATGTATAACAATTCAAGAGTGTGCACTTACTGCTGGTAACAACAACGTAATAATTTTGGGGAACTTCTGGATCCTTATCTTTAAGGCACCATGGGCCACAGATAAGTAGGATGGCCAAAATAATCTTAAACAATGCCTGTGCAAAATTAACATTCAAAACATTAATGCATTCTTCCAAAATCTCAATGTTGTAAGATAGTCAGACTTAACATAGTTCTTTAGTGATATAGTTTAATGAATAATTAAGCTTACTGCCTTTTAACACTAGGAAACTTAAGATTGGTCCAATTTGCCCAAATATCTGGTATAGTAAGTTTTATGAAAGTGGAAAAATAAGGCTAACAGAAACAAATTTAACCACACTTTTAAAATGACAGGATAATTGCTAATTCTGTGGTCATTCATTCCCAAGCCATAAACTCCAACACAGGAAACTATGAGAAATACAACCACTGGTAAAATTAAAGCTGCAATTACAGCAACATTTTCTAAGATATGTTGATTTTTCTCTCTTTTGCAACATGCACACAAATATATAAAAATTTCTCATTTATTTCTCGAATGTTGGCCTTGTTAATTCACTTTGTCATATCATAATAGCTTTAATAAATGTAAGAAAGCTTTTGATTCCACTTACAGCCTTTCCTGTTAGCTGACTTTTTAAAATTGCCATCTAATCAAAGGGTATTAATATACCCAATAATCCTACCCTTGAAGTCGCTAGGCAGAAATAAAGAAGAGAGCATGGAGCAGATCTGTATTTTATGCTCAATCTGCCATCTGTTTAAGCAATGACTGTGTTTGCCAGGCAGCCTGACATACTGCACATCTGTACCAGAATATGACATCTGCTCTAGACCTCTCAGGTGCTATTCATTTCTCAGCCACTACCCTCGAGTTTTCCCACTTGTGAAGAAGTGCATCCAAGGTCTCATTATACCATAATCTAAAACTATTCAAGCAGCTCCACATTTTTCCTCACTACTTGAAGCCTCCTCCTCCCAAGATCTTCCTTCCATCACTCTGACTTAGAGTCTTTGATCTTCTTCGTGACCTTAGCAAACCCTATATTTTATCTGTTTCACATGTGTGCATTGTGCTCCTTCTTTAGAAGGGTTAAGACAGCATTGCTTGTCTTGAAGCATCACTTCCATTGCCAGGAGCTCTGTCTAATTCTAATGGCACCATACCATATCTAGTATGTCACAGCTTCAACCATGAATTGGAAGTGGGGATGAGGCTAACACTGTAATAATCAGGGTTTTCCACATAACTATCTGGATACAAACCCATAATCCACGTGTGGTGCCAGTGTTTCAAACATTACAGTGTGTTTTTGTAATGAGGAGGGAAAGGTGGAAGGAAGCAGAGGAGGAGGTTAAAGAGGGATGAACAGGGAAAAGCAGAGGTAAAACTCTAGTAGCAAAAATGTACTGAAAGGGAATCCAACAGTGACACTTGCTGTGTGACCCAAGTGTATTGAACAAATCCAATGTACTAAGTAGTGTGATATATGCTACACACTCCTTGGTGAGCAAAATGTCACATGAGCTCAGCTTTCCTCAGATTGCAGTTTAGTTATGGAGAAAGGTGAGGGGACAAAGCAGGACACAATCAGTGGGGTCTTTGTGGGAGAGGTGATATCTGAGGTTTTCTCTGAAGGACAGGCCCATGTTAACATAAAGTGGCACCCCAAGCAAAGGAAACAGCACGTGTAAAAGCTCCATCTCATAGGAAAGACCAAGTCCTTTAAAATAGCAGGAAAGCAGACCCCAACACAGTTCCTAGCACACGGTAACAGCTAATAATGTCGATGGTGAAGGTGGTGGTCAAGTTGGTTGTAATGAGGACAATACACTTTTCTATTTGTTTTTAATTACATTTTAAAATCTATTTTCTTAGATTTATTTCTTTTCTTTTATGTGTATGAGTATTTTTCTTGCATGGATGTATATACATCAGGTTCATACCTGGTGCCTGGGATTTGGAACACCAGGAACTGAAGTTATGGATGGTTGTGAGCAACCATGTGGGTGTTGGGAACCAAGCCTAGGTCCCCAGCAAGTGCTCTTAACAGCCAGGCCGTCTCTCCACCTCTTGATTACATCTTTTTAGCCAACCATAAAGCTGATTAGCACAAACCTATTGTTCCCTAGCTTCCAGCTTATCCCTGGATGAAAATACGTTTTAAAAGTCCAATTCTTTAAGGACAAGCAAGCAAAGGAAAGAGAACCAAACATCTGGATTCTGAACATCTGACTCATTTCCCTTTTATTTGTTTCTTTTTTTAAAAGCAGTATTAGAGGGCTAGTGATTGAATCATTATAAATGGGAAAAGAATACAAGATAACTCACTGTACACCCTGTGCTGTCCTAGCTCTTAGAATATAAAATTCTAAGTAGCAAAACTGTTTAAGTTGTCCACAGAATAACTACAATTTCTCCAGTGCAGTAGCAGGAAAAAAAAGTGTTACTTTTCCAAAGATAAAATAAATCTTCCAGTTCACATCCCTTTCAGGTGTGACTTTTGAACACTGACTGCTAATAATAGGGCTTTGTTTTTTGCTTTTTTTTTAACAGTGTTTTGGAGACCGATATCTGTGAGGTTTTCCTTGTTCACCTTGAAGTACATCTGAAATGCTGTGGTAAAACAGGCAAGGAAATATCATTTTCATGGAGGATTAAGTCCCTATCCATGACTATCCCCTGTCTTCTACAGCTGCTGTTCAAATACCAAGGTTCAAAGGATAGAAAAATCTAACAGTTACAAACACTAGATTCCCACACCCAAGAGATTTCCATAAAAGTCAAATAAAAAAAAAAAGCATGCAGAAAGATGTGATTGTTAGTTCTGGTTTCTTTAAGTTTATGGGTTGTTTGCTATTGAATATAACATGAGTTGTTTATTCAATACGTCTTGACAGTGGGGTAGAGCTCAAAAAAGCAGAAAACAATGGCTGGAAGCATGGCCCAGAGAAAATGCCATCTCCTACCAACGACTGGGAAATAAATAGGCTCTCCAATGCAAGGACTCCAGCATGGGAGTTCCTCTTCCCAAATTCCAAACATTCTCAAAGCTGTGTGTTTACATGCCTGGTGAGCCCCCACATCCACCCACCACAGGGAAAGAGCTACAGCCTCCTTAAGATTTCTGGTAGAGTCCATAACCACAAAACAGGTGTTAACACACATTTACCCAACACAGTCTTCTGTCGTCCTGCCACTTAGTGATGGACATAAAAACCCTTGGGAGTTCCTTAAAAGCAGAGAGGGGCTGGACTTTTTAAATAAAAACTTCGTTTTATTGTTCATAATTAAGTTTGAGAAATCAAAGTCTATAATAACATTAATATAATATTGATATGAAGCAGGGTATTTGAATGATCACTTGATTCAGCCATAAAAATCAACAAGAAGATACAACATATTGGGATATATGATTTTATTCAAAATATTTTCATTGTTATTTTAAAAATTTTAAAACCTCAAGATGTGAGTGGACTGTTATATGGCATCTTTACAAAATTCTCTTAAGCTGAAATACAGGAAGGTATTTGAATGCTGAAAAGCAGCCAATTAGTGCCAGGAGAAAGCTAGCCTCCTAGGCCCTTAGGACACAGAGACTGAGGAGGTAAAGTCGGGCATAGGAACCTTCCGGTTTCCATCTGTGGCAGGAGATCTCTGCCTGGACCACTAGGGTTCCATAGCCAAGTAGTGCCAAGAGAAAGCTACCCTCCCAAGAGCGTGGAAAAGTCATAAGTGGGGTTAAGAGAAGCACCGTCGCTCACCGGGACCTGGGGGCCTCAGCCAGGGCCACAGGGCTCCAGGAGAGATCAGGTATCCCAAGAGTGCTGACATACCTTAGAGCACAGGCAAAACCACCACTTCTGTTCAAACGCACTGGATCAAGAGGGACCCTTGCAGAGCCATCAGGACACAGGCACCAAGGGACAGCTGGGGACAAGATCCTTCTGGTTTCTGTCTGCACCCCAGAGCTGACCCTGTGCCACAGCTCTCCAAACCCAAATACCTCTCAGAGAGAGCTGGTCTTCAAGGAGTATTGATACAGAGGCCTGCAGGAGGGACAAGCCACAGCCAGACAGAGTAAGATCAGCTAACATCAGAGTTAACAAGATGGCAAAAGACAAGGGCAAGAACCTAAGGAACAGAAACCAAGGCTACTTGGCATCATCAGAACCCAGCTCTCCCACCACAGCAAGCCCTGAATACCCCAACACACCAGAAAAGCAAGACTCAGATTTAAAATTATTTCTCATGATGATGATAGAAGACTTTTAGAAATAAATAAATAACGCCCTTAAAAAAATACAAGAGAACAGAGGTAAACAAGTAGAAGCCTTAAAGAGGAAACACAAAAATCCATTAAAGAATTACAGGAAAACACAATCAAACAGGCAGAATTACAGGAAAACACAATCAAACAGACAAAGGAAATGAACAAAACTATCCAGGAGCTAAAAATAGAAATAGAAACAATAAAGAAATCACAAAGGGAGACAACCCTGGAGTTAGAAAACCTAGGAAAGAGATCAGGAGTCATTGGTGCAAGCATCACCAACAGAATACAA
>CM052708.1:41562663-41622358 GCA_028551405.1 Uromys caudimaculatus | reverse complement strand
ATTCCTCTGATGAGAGACATCTGGGTTGTTTCCAGGTTATAGCTATTATAAATATGGCTGCTATGAACATAGTGGAGTATGTGTCTTTATTACATGTTGGAGCATCTTCTGGGTATATGCCCAGGAGTGGTATAGCTGGGTCCTCAGGTAGTATTATGTCCATTTTTTCTGAGGATCTGCCAAACTGATTTCCAGAGTGGTTGTACCAGCTTGTAATCCCACCAACAGTGGAGGAGTGTTCCTCTTTCTCCACATCCTCACCAGCATCTGCTGTCACCTGAGTTTTTGATCTTAGCCATTCTGACTGGTATGAGGTGGAATCTCAGGGTTGTTTTGATTGCATTTCCCTGATGACTAGGGATGTTGAGCATTTCTTTAGGTGCTTCTCAGTCCTGCAAATTTCCTCAGTTGAGAATTCTCTGTTTAGCTCTGTTCCCTGTTTTATGATAGGATTATTTGGTTCTCTGGATATGCAGTTTAAATGGTAGAAAGAGAAAGAAATAGAGAAAAGGGGAGGGGAAGAGAGAGAGAGAGAAGGTAATGGGGTTTGGTAGTAGAGGAGGAGGGAAAAGAGGACAGAGAGGAGGGAGACAAGGAGGAGGAGTTTGGAAAGAAAGGTGAAAAGCCGGCCTTCTACATGCAGAAGAATGAGAATTGATCCATTCCTATCTCCCTGTACAAAGCTCAAGTCCAAGTGGATCAAGGATCTCCACATAAAACCAGATACACTGAATCTAATAGAAGAGAAAGTGGGGAAAAGTCTTGAACACATGGGCACAGGGAAAAAGTTCCTGAACAGAACACCAATGGCTTATGCTCTAAGATCAAGAATCAACAAATGGGATCTCCTAAAATTGCAAAGCTTCTGTAAGGCAAAGGACACTGTCAATAGGACAAAATGGCAACCAACAGATTGGGAAAAAATCTTTACCAATCCTACATCCATTGCAAGGCTAATATCCAATACACACAAAGAACTCTAGAAGTTAAACTCCAGAAAACCAAAAACCCTATTTAAAAATGGGGTATAGAGCTAAACAGAGAATTCTCAACTGAGGAAACTCAAAGGGCTGAGAAGCATCTAAAGAAATGTTCAACATTCTTAGTCATCAGGGAAATGCAAATCAAAAAGACTCTGAGATTCCACCTCACACCAGTCAGAATGGCTAAGATCAAAACTCAGGTGACAGTAGATGCTGGCGAGGATGTGGAGAAAGAGGAACACCCCTCCATTGCTGGTGGGATTGCAAGCTGGTACAACCACTGTGAAAATCAGTCTGGCGGTTCCTCTGAAAATTGGACATAGTATTACCTAAGGAGCCAGCTATACCACTCCTAGGCATATACCCAAAAGATGCTCCAACATAAAACAAGGACACATGCTCCACTCTGTTCATAGCAGCCTTATTTACAATAGCCAAAAGCTGGAAAGAACCCAGATGTCCTTCAAAGAGGAATGGATGCAGAGAATGTGGTACATTTACACAATGGAGTACTACTCAGCTATTAGAATCAATGACTTCATGAAATTCACAGGCAAATGGATGGAATTAGAAAATGTCATCCTGAGTAAGGTAACCCAGTCACAAAAGAACAAACATGGTATGTACTTACTGATAAGTAGACATTAGCCCAAAAGTTAAGAATACCCAAGATACAATTCACAGACCACATAAAGCCCAAGAAGAAAGAAGACCAAAGTGTGGATGCTTTAGTCCTTCTTAGAAGTGGGAACAAAATACTCATGGGAGGAAATACGGAGACAAAGTATGGAGCAGAGACTGAAGGAAAGGCCACCCAGAGACTGCTGCACATGGGGGATCCATCCCATATACAGACAGCAAACCCAGACACTATTGTGGATGCCAAGAAGTGCTTGCTGACAGGAACCTAATATAGCTGTCTCCTGAGAGGTTCTGCCAGAGCCTGACAAATACAGAGGAGGATACTTGCAGCTGACCATTGGACTGAGCACAGGGTCCCCAATGGAGGAGTTGGAGAAAGGACTGAAGGAGCTGAAGGGGTTTTGCAGCTCCATAGGAAGAACAACAATATCAACCAACCAGACTCCCCCCCCCCCCCCGAGCTCCCAGGGACTAAACCACCAACTAAAAAGTGCACATGGAGGGACCCATGGCTCTAGCCACATATGTAGCAGAGGATGGCCTTGTTGAACATCAATGGGATGAGAGGACCTTGGTCCTGTGAAGGCTCCATGCCCCAATGTAGGGGAATGCCAGGGCGGGGAGACAGAAGTGGGTGGGCAGGTGGATGGGTGGATGGGTGAGCACCCTCATAGAAGCAGGAGGAGGGGGAATAGGATAAGGGGTTTCTGGAAGGGAAAGCAGGAAAGGGGATAACATTTGAAATGTAAATAAATAAAATATCCAATAAAAAAAAAAAGAGAAGAAAGTGCAAGCCAGTGAGAAATGACATATCAGAGAAACCAAGGTAAGTAGTTCATTAAAGCAATATCTGAGGTTGTCCTCAACCTCCATATGTGTGCATGCATGTTCTCCCCCCCCCCCGTGTTGCCTATGAGATGTTTCTGTAGGGGGTTGGCATGTAGGTCATTGAACTTGGTGAGGTTTCCCCTCTGTCCGATTCCCGAAGGCCTGGACAGAAAAAGGCAGTAGGCAGATAAAGCTGCTTTCCTGTCTCTCCCCTACGATGACCACACCCTTCTTCTGCCTGTAGGCACTGGCACTTCAGTATCTACAGCCTGTGGACCCCAGAATCTGTACGAGCAGCCACCTAAGACAGACAGTTACACGATCAGATCCCCTGCTTCAAAAACTTCCAGGTTGAAGCCATGTATCAGAGTCCCTGGGGCTCCAGTGTGTGGGTGGCTATCCTTGACTGTGAACCAAGCACTCAAAATAAACTTTCTGGGTCATTTTTTGTAACCTAGTATACTACCATAGCTTGGGTAGGTTAATAGAAAATAGAGAAATGACTACATTTTAACTTTAGGAAGAAAAGACCGTAGATTGGAATGCAGTTAAGAAAGTAAAAGTGATACATTATAGCAACAGATAATATGGGAGAAGCTGATAAAAATAGAAGAGCCAGGGCAGGCCTGGTCTCAGGAGTGGTGGCCGACACACAACTGATTCCATGTGTTTGCTTTTGTGTTGTTTGTGTGTGTGCTTTTTGTTTTGTTCGGCTTTGCTTTTTGTTTTTAAAAAGAGAAAGAACATGAGGTCAGGTGGGTAGGGAAATGGGAGAGGATCTGGGGAGAGTTGGGGGATGGAGGAATAGGATCAAAATATATTGTACGGAAAACATTTAAAACCAAGCACAGAGCAGAAGTTAACTGTACCCACGCCGTGGGGAGAGGACTGTGTGTACATCTTTCTGGGAGATTTTGACATTGTTATGCAAGAGTCACCCCCACTCTGTTTCACTGGTGTTGCAACATGAATTGTCAGGCTAACACAAGTGTGATAAATACCCTTTCTCCAAGTGGTGTTTCAGGAGAGAATTAAGCTCTACAGAAATCATCTGAAAACAATTTTTTCAGAGGCTAGAGACATAGCTTTGTGGTTAAAAGCTCTTCTTGCCCTTCCAGAGGACTAGAGCTTGATTCCCAAGCGCTCACATTGGGTGGATCCCTACCACCTGTAGCTCCAGTTTCAAGGGATACAATGCCCTCCTCTGGCCTCTATGGGCACCCATACAAATGTGGCATGTGCTCACAGACAGACAGACAGACAGACAGACACACACACACACACACACACACACACACACAAATAAAAACAAATCTTTTTTAAGCCTATTTTTAGAAGTTGTTCCCTCACAGAATGCCAGTTCTCAAGGTTGGCTAGTCCTGATCAATATTTTCTTCCCTTTAGCCCAATTCTATTGTTCTTCTCTGGTCCTGTGTTTCATCAGCTGCAGGTCCATGGCAGCAGATTAGCGTGTGCATTAAAACTTATCCAAGGTTATCACCAGGTTGGTTTGCCCATCATTACATGATTCCATGTCCCCTTGCAGTTGCATGATAGTATTTATATTCCCCTAATCTCATTGATATGTGACAAGTCACTTCCATGGGCCATTAAAGGATGAGTGAAGTGTTAGGTCTCACTTGACAGCAAAAAATTTAAAGGCTTGTATTCACTTTAGTCCAGTCCCCAAGTCCCCTTTCTCTGATTCAGTGGATATGGAGCTGTAGGTTGTAGTGGAGTCTGAACCCCAGAGTGACTACACTGAACACAAGTTTCTTTTTCTTATTTCTTTGTTTATTTACTTATTATTTATTTATTAGAGATGGGGTCTCACAACATAGCCCTGGCTGGCCTCAAACTCAATAGATCAGGTAGATCAGGTTGGCCTCAAACTTAGAGGTTGCCCACTTCTGCCCCCTGAATGTGGAGCAGAAGAGATGTCTTACTACAGTCACTGAACCGAAGTTCTGTCTTCTCACATTGACCATGCACCATGGTTATGAAAATTAAAAGAACTGCTTACTGTGTTCTGCTACTTTGATTTTTGGATTGTTTGCTATTACCCAATGGCTTCTGCTATCCTAATATAGATGCTTCTTCCAAAATGCTCTGCAAATCTCACCCTAAATTGCATGGATACACAAAGTGGTTTGTCGATACATTTTAGTGACCCTGCTCAGTGGCTTTCTTCATTCTGAGTACTTGGTGATCTTTAGGGCTGATGATTGTTTTACCCTTAACAGCAGGAAGAGAGGTGTCCTTTTGGTTTTGTTTTCTCAAGATTGTACCAAAGGCAGGTTAGTGGAAATGGTCTATCCCTTTGTCCCATGCAGAAAATAAAATGATGAATTATGTAGAAAATATTTTCAAATACTAATAAAACCAACTAAAATGTAGTGTGCTTTTTATTGTTACCAAGTGAATATAATGCGCCATTTTACAAATGTCAACCACATGGCACACTGGAAACATTCCCCAGCAGGAAAGACCCACCCTTTGGGACCTATGAATGCATTCACTGCTGCAGCACCTCGTGTGTAGTGTGGTGTCCTACATATAATGGAACAGCAGTGACATCACCCTTCCCTCAGAAGCACAAGTTGGCATGAAATGCATCTTTTTCTCCTCCTGAAGGAGGTGATCCTTAAGATCAACCTGAGTGGTAAAAAGGGGCCGCTTTGGAAAGATCTAGAAGAAGCGCAATTTAGATAGAGAGGTCATCAATGTCCTTTATATCAGAATGCTTCTAACGAGGCTATAAGAGACCAGACACTACTGCAAGCTCTCTGTGCACAGAGCGGAAACACTGAGCCTTAAGCAGGAAAGTGAGATGGTGTGAGCCATTCTGAAAGTGTTCCCTGGCTGCTGTGTGGATCGAGAGAAGGGAGAAGGGAATGGGACTCAGTCAGGGACTATTGCATCACTGCAAGCAAGCGGCGATCGTACTGGGGATGTTTACACTGGGGATGCAAGAAAAACAGTCAAATCCAGGACTTGTTTTTGGGGTTAGAGAGGGTAAGACTTACTGACCATATATTGGCTGTCAGTAAATGAGACGAGTAACAGTCAGAAAGTTTTAGTAAGTGGATGGTGGGCTTTAGTTACTAAGAAGTGTTCTTCTTAGTTTACACTCTGCTCAGTTAAGAAAACAAACAAACAAACAAACAAACAAAAAAAGCTAATTTTGCTCACCAACTTTCCCTTGCACCTAGTAAACAAATTAAAATGACAAAATAAAAAATGAAGAAGTATGATATTTGTCACTTAATTAACACTGTCAGTTATTTGGGCTAAAAGAAAATATCATAGATTAAATCATCTAGGAATAGCCATCCTAGACGACTGATGTGATTGGCCTGTGGTGATGTCAGAGCAGAGCTGAAGTCTGGGTGTTGCTGCCCAGAGATTGAGGTCTGGCCACCCACTGGTCCCCCAGCCCTCAGCAAGAGCCGTGCTGTGCTGAGACCATTCTGGGAGTTGATAAAAAGCTGCAGAATGGCTGGACCTTAGGTTAGAGGGTTATGGGATGCAGTCCACAATGGTAGTGAAAGTAAGATTAGAAACCAGAAAATATATGTCAGTGTGGTCTGACCCCTTTCCGAGTTCATGTCAAAATCCCATTGCTTTCCAGAAAGCGGTGGTGCAAACCATTATCCCTGTTCATGGGCTCTTGGGGACAATTCTTCTAGGACACAGTTCTTTTTTCTTTTTCCACTAGAAACTATTTCTAAAGTAAACAACACAAGATTCCATTACATAAAGAAGTTCTGACTCCAAGATCCTTCTTAGAAATATTTTGTTATTGCACACACACACACACACACACACACACACACACACACACACACACAAGATAGACCCTGTTACAAACAGCATTATTCATAGGTCTGCAAAAAGGAAGGAGACCAGGGTGGTCTGACCATGTCCTTGAGGATGTATTCAACAATGTCATTTCCAAATGACAACCATGATTTCCAAATGACCATTCAGCTATGAAAATGGACTTTTACCCACTGTAAGTTTATCAGACAGTCCTGACCAGGTCTAGCACAATGCAGCACCTGGAAAATAGCAATGCTGAATAGAAGCTCAGTATTATTATGACTGTACTGTAGTCTTGGGTTATGTTTAGTAAGTGACCCCTTTTGACCTCATGTGTTGTCATAAATTATCTTTAGAAAGGAGGAGGCTGGCTCAGTTGGAAAAGGACTTGCTGAGTAAACATAAGAAACTGAGTTCAGATACCCAGCACCCACATAAGAAGCTGACTGTGGAAATACACAAGTGTAATCATAGAGTTGACTACACAGAGACAGAAAGGTTCTATGGGCTTGCAGCCAGTTTGTTCTAATCAGTGATCCACTGGCTCAGTGAGAGACCTTGTCTCAAAAAATAAAATGGAAAACTATAGAGGAAGATACTAATGCCAACCTCTGGCCTTCTCGTATGTGTGCACAGGCATGTGCATCTCCATACACACAATCATGCACACATGACTACATACACTCATATAACACACACACACACACACACACACACACACACACACACACACAGGGAATAACATGAAAGCAAAATATGAAAAACTAGCATACTCTGTCTATCAAACACCAAATCCAGAATGTATATTCACCCTCTCTCCATCTGAATCACTCTCCCAATGTTAGAGGCCCATGAACCCAGTGCTGAGAAGCAGGGTGTGATCTAGGTTCTTAGCCCAGCCCTGAAATAGCTTCAGCCTAGATTCAAAATCCAACTCTACTGTCAACTGTATGATCAGGCAGTTATTTCTGTCCTCTGAATCATCATTTCACTATGTATAAAACAGATGTAACACCTTATTTTCATGGTGCCTCGTGAATTTATAGAAGTAGATAAAAGTAGTTAGCATAGTAACAGATTCCAAAAGTAATATCATTCCTATTTACTTGTAGAGCCTTCCTTCCCGGGAATTGGCCATCTACTTTGGAAGAATTCAAAGCCAATGCTCATTTTACTATTTAAATTTAATTTATTAGCTTTCTCTTATGTAAAATGCATGCATAATGAAAATAATTTTCTAATCATAATGTGCTATCATACTAAGCATGTATTATCTGCTTTGTCTAAAATATTTAACAATACAAAATTTCCCCAATTCCCCTTCTATCTCAGTGTTGTAAAGCAGAGCAAATGTTAATTGGGAAAGAAAGAAAGATAAGATGATGATTAGCTGTTCTGACATGGTATGGATTGAAGACTTTCCCAATCATCTCTAGAGGTTCATTTAGACTCTTCATTACAACATGAGCTTTCTCCATCAAATCCTAAGGCTTTGAGAGTTAGGCATTTTGAAGCTCTCAAGAGGGGAACATAGCAAGCAGGGCTGCAAAATGTCTTTCCTCCCAAGCAGTGAGGCCGTAAGGTTTGATTACATTTTATGTCACTGCCCATCATAGTCACTCAAGGCCATGATGAAGATGTGCACTTGCATGATGTGTGAAATTAATGACCACAGAATCATGAACTTGAATGCATTCACTGAGGCTTAGTCCCAGGGCTGGCAACAACACACAAGTTCAATCACAGGTGCTTGTAGAAATGCATTGGGTTGAACAGCAGAAGATGCCAGGCCCACAGTAGTAAAGGTAAGTTAGAGCTTGATTAGAGATAACATCAGGACAGGCAGATACCTGACTAAACAAGTAGGCCTTGGGAGATAAAAGGAGAAGCCAGCAAGGGTGGGGTATAGGTTCATAAAGGCAGGAAAGCAAGCATTCCCTCCTATGAAGAGTTAATCTGTGAATCCTTCTGACAGCATGTTGGACTGCTGGGATCCTCTGCCCCAAGCAGAATTGCTGGATGCTTAAACCAGCAGCCAAGTTAAGCAGCAATTTGCTCATGTTACAAATATTTACTGAGAGAATAGATTGTTCGAAATTTCCATGATCCGAAGATGCTTACATTCTACCAAGGGGACACAGGTAACACTGTGTAAGTAACCTGTAAAATACAGATCATTTAACACATCGGAAGATGAAAATTCTAAAGAAAAGAGAATTTGGGATAGGGAGGATTAGGAAAATATCAGGAGGCTGTCATGTAAAGTAAAATGGTCAAAGTAGGACCTGAGAAGATGACTTTGAAGGAAGACTACAGAGGCAGAGGAAGGAGCCTTGTGGCTGAGTAAAGAATATGCAGGTGACCATAAAAGTACCAGCACAAGGCCCTCACTAAACTGGAGCAACCCAAGGTGGCCAGTGATACCAGAAATCAGTGGAGGTGGGGCCAAGCAGAGCTAAGAATACTGGCCAATGTAGCATGGGGGTGGATTATACAGCGGCAGGTTTTGGGAGTATTCACTTTTCCACTAAGTGAAATGTAGGACAACACACAGTTCTGAACAGAGGAGTGACATGCGTTGAAATTTCCTGGTAGAGTTAACAATGGTTGTGACAGATAAATAGCCTGGAAAACTAAAAGATTAAAGTTGCTAGCAAACAAGGTTTAAGAAGGGTGGGTTTCTTGGGGGAGGACACACATTCAGTTTTGCATATGAGTTTGCTTCCAATGTACAAGAGGAAGCATGAACTCTTGTGTGTGATGATCCCAGGACTCAGGAGAGAGGTGTATGCTGGAGACCATGGACAAAGGGTTTGTGGTAAGGTGAGACATCCAAGGGAGCAGTTCTGAGACAGGAGGAAGTTGAGGATGGGGCTCTCCCCTTGTGCGAGGTACCCAGAAGAACCCAATTGAAAGGAAGAGAGAGAAAGATTATTGAAATCAGAAGGGAGAGACGTCTTGGGTACCCAGGAAGGCTATTGCCATACTGGTTTTAGGTTGAACGTGTGCTTTGGGTGATGTGGGATGACCCTTGGGAAGGAGTCACGGTGGTTTTGTGAGCTCTCTGTGTGTGGAAATCAGCATGGGCTATAGTTTTATGTGCCAGTGTTTTGCATGTTTGGGCTGAGTAGACACACATGCTCTGAGAGAGAACCTTGGGAACAAGGAAGCCCTCTGAATACAGCTGCTGGTGACATCTTCTACTTAACAAAGGTGAAAAAGGTTTCATTTCTTTTCTTTCTCTTTTTCCAGTTAAGAACATTCTGTAAACCGTTCCTAATCACGTACTGTCTAACATTCTGTGTAGATGGTCTAACAGAGCTTCCAACTCTTCAGAGGGAGGATTTTTCTGAGATGCTTATGGACAGTTTCTGATTCTTTCCTCTTCTGAAACAATTCCTTCTCGTTAGTGAATGTCCCTGTTATCACTGCTACAAATGATATGTGACTTCTTATTTCTTGGCTGTGCAAGCTCTGTCAATTCTATCAACTCAGGGAAATGTGTTCAGCACACTGACTTCAGCTCTAGCATCAGAGCCTGAGATAATGTCTTTCAGAGTTTTCCCAGGGTTGAACGACACACAGGAATATATGTTCATAAGTCTTTGTGTAGTTAGCAATCATCACATAGCCATCTGATAGGCCACCCTCAAAAGGTTGACAAAAAATAACTCACTGTATCCTCTCAACAACACTTCAAGATAGGGGCTGTTACCATCAACCTCCCCCCACCATCCCACCATCCCGCCATTATACAGGGGGAATACAAGTTACACAGAGGTTGGATTACTTGTTAAGGATACAGCAGATGAGCCTGTGGGTCTAACGACACTACACTATGCCCGTGTCTTTCTTGCTACTTTCCCATGATGTCAGCTGCTTCCCCTTTTCTGTGGCAAGATCAGGACATCCTATCTGGCACTCCAGGTCACATTTTAAGTTCTACTATGAAAAACAGTGATAGAGTGCCCAAGCCAGGCTGCTGACCGTGACACAACCCAACAAGGAACCACAGTCAGAATGGCCACACCCATTCCTCCCTGGGTGAACACTGTAGCTGCTGTTCATCAGGCAAGGACTATTACACAAGTCAGTGTTCTCAGTGCATGCATTATAAAGCCAACTGTATGCTGAGTAGTATGTCCACATGGAGATTAAAAATGTTTAACCTAGTCCTTGCCAACTTGATTTTTGGATGTATTAAATACCAGCGTTAATCGGGGTGTTCAATCGCTGCTATTTTCTATTGTCTAGCTGGGGCATGTTCTCTCTCTAGGCTGACAGCAGAAGCAGCAGCAAGAGCGAATTTCTGTTTTCTGTAGTTGTCATCACAAATGCTCTTAGCCGAACCTGTTGCTCAGTAGTTGGTATCTCTGCAAAGCTTCCTATGCCTGTCTAGGCATGGGCCATTTGCCTCTTGATGGTGTGGAGTCAAGGCTGAGGCCAAGCTTCAGCATTTCTAACATGCTCCCAAGTGATGCTGTGGTCACCGGTCTGTTCAACACAACTTAGAAATGATCCACAGCTGTGACTCTCAACCTTGACTGTCCTAAGGGAAATGCCTGAGGCCCCTTCAAAGATACTACTTCCTGGGTTCTGTCATCAGAAGTTCAAGTCAACTGACCTAGGGTATCATCTGGCTAGCAGATTCTTCAAAGATTTCTTGAAGAAAATCTACTGGTCAGCCATGATTAATGCCTGACACTTTAGCTTAGAACAGTGATCTCCTCAGAAAAGAAGGCTTTGTGAACAAAAATAAAGAACAAGATTCTCTTCAACTGTAACCCTGGACCACCAGACTGTTTTTCCTGGGAACTAGTAAGGAATGCAGATTTCTGACCTTGTGTCAGCAATGTTCTGTTACTATAACAAAATGTCTGAGGTAACTTAAAAAGAAGGAAGATTTATTTGGGTCTCACAGCTTGGGAAGTTTGTATCATTGACTGATAATATCTTGTGTTAGCTACCAGTTCACAGTTTGTCTTTGTGACCAAATATGTGATAAAAGGTAGGGGGACGATATGCGGATTTATTCTGGCACAAGGTGTGGAGAGTGTAATCCTTTGTGATGAGGAAGGTATAGCAGGGCAGCAGCTGGTACTTCACACTGCCAGTCCAGAAGCAGAGGGGGGGAGGACTCAGCTGTGAGGGAAACAGGCTATGACCCCAAGGCCTGCATCCTAGCCACACACTTCCTCTAGGCGTGCCCTACCTTCTGAGCTTGTGGGGCACAGTCTACATCCAAACCATAACCACCCTCATGCTTTAGGCCTTTGGTGAGGTGAGCCACCAGGGCACTGAACAACCTCGTGGTGGCAGAGCAGCCTCTTAGCTCACATCTAGGATATAGAAAAGAGGAAAAGAAAGAGGAAAAAGCTGCTGACCCACAATCCACCTCAAAGCAAGGCCCCAGTTACCTAAGAACTGCACTAGTGAGTGCCACGTCTTAAAAAATGCCACCACCTCCTAGTAGTGACAATCTGCAGTACAACTTTTTACACATGGGCCTTTGCAACACGTTCTGTATTCAAACCATAGTAGGGGCCTTCCCATACCCCAATGGAGGGACCCAGCATCCCATGTGGTTCAGCCCCATGTGATGCTAATACACAGTGACCTTGGAGAACCATTGTTTAAGGAGGCACAGAACACATCTTCTCTTTCTGTTTCCCCTCAGTTCCTCCCGTATGCTCCTCTTGGTCCTCAAACACCATGTTTGTCAACTGCAATAGCAGAGATGTGACAAAGAATACTGATCAAAAGCTTTTCTACTCTAGACTTGTCTACAGTCTAATGATGGCTGTTAAACATTTGGGCCACCTCTATAGCTGACAACGGATCACCTTTACTTTATTTAAGCATTGCCTGAGTTACTTTTTCCACTGCTGTGATAAAATACTCTGACAAAAGTAACTTAAGGGAGAAAGGGTTTGTTTTGACAAAAGTTTCAGGATGCAGTCCACCATGGTAGGTAGGCCATGAAAACAGGACCACAAGGTCACATGGCATCCACAGTGAGGAAGCAGAGGGAGATGAATGCTCCTGTTGAGGCTGCTTTCTCCTTTCTACACAGTCTAGGGCTGAACCCCAAGGAATTGGGCCACCACTTTTAGAGTGGGTCCTCCACCTCAAATAATATAATCAAGAAAATCCCTCAAGGCATGGCCAGAGGCTACCCTAGTCAAGTCTCCTAGGTGATTCCAGGGCCTGATTTTTTGACATGAGCATTCACACATACACCCTAAGCTGTAGTAAAAATGACGCAGCTTTCAGGTTCTTTAGATGCACATATTTACATTTCTAATTAAAGCCAATAATGTCCTGAAGCATAAACTGGAAGGAAAATGAATCAGAATTGTTTGTAGATGCTTTTACCAGTTAAGTATAACTCTGTTTGTGGTGTTGAATAGACCTCCTACATTAGAATGTATCTGAGCAGAAACAGAGCCACTGGGTCTAAACTATCAGCGTCACTGTTGTCTGTGCAGGTCAGAGGACAACTCACAGAACTGTTTCTCTTCTCCCACCACGTGTGTCCCAAGGATCAAACTCAGACTTGACAGTAGGTGCCCTTACCCACTGAATCATCCTCTGGTCCCTGTAAGTTTTACTCTTGTACATACTACTGACTGAATCATTCACTGACTTAAAATAAGGAGTTCTTGGGTCCCATTACCATCCTGGACTGAGAACACTTTAAAATGTGAGAGTAAGCCCATAAATCAAAAGGGAATGGTTGCAAACAGTGCCACTTGGCCGAACACTTGATTAAAATGGCCATGGGTGTTGTAGACCCAAATTACAAACACGTTTGTCCCACATTCATATTACCTGAATACTTTGGAATCTTTAAGAAAAAAAAAAAAAAAAGCCTTTCCCCCTACTTCATTTCCTTGGGCTCACAATCCAAAAGTATGCACTCATGGGAAAGAATATACTGGAGATACATACTTCTCGGTTTACCTCATAGTCAGCCACAAGGCACAGAGAGTCATCCATCTTGCAAATGCCAAAAACCATAGTATCACACCATGGAACCTTGCAAAACGTATTGTTCATCCTTGCTGAAAGCAGACTCCTACATTATCACTACAAATGTGAAGGAAAGATGTCAGCGGTAAAGTTCCGGCGACACAAATGTGAATTCTATCATTATCATCAAACTTGGTTCTCATTCAGACAGTCTCAAAGTCCTGCCACTCAGTTGAGCTGACCTGTGGTTCTCCTGTTGCTTTTGGAAATGGGCCTCAGAAGTAATGAGACTGCATTGACCAGGGAGGGAGACAAATCAACAGCGTAGTATCACAGCAGCACACTGCAGCTAGACCCTAAACGCCAGAAGTGATGTTCAGGCCTTGTCTATTCTACATCCATGTATCATTTCCCTTGGCATTCTGCCCCTGTGTGTCATCAATAAATCTTCATCTGGGGAGGAAAAAAAAAGCTGAATTATCTCCAAGGAACCTCAGAAATGACTGAGTCTCACTGGCAGTAATGAGAAATTTCATCTCAAAAATAAATACAGGCATTGTGCTTCCTTCAGGAGCACATAGATCAGGATAGACTATAGAAATTTCTGCTTCACTGCACATATTTTTCTCATTTTCACCACAATTATTTTTCTCCAATAAACAGATTAGAGTACTTACCAGACTGCTCATGGCTTGGCGTATTGGCCAACCAATGAAAAGCAACTTAAATGTCTAATATCAGGAGATGGGTTGATAAAAACATAATGTGTACATTTAAATGAAATATGATACAGGCAAGAAATGTAAATTATGGTATAAAAATCATATCTACATGTTTATCAAAGAGAATATACTAAGTAATGTGCTCATACATAGTACATTATTACATGTGTAAAGCCAAAACAGCATTATGTGGGTATAGTATAAAATTAGGTATATATTATAATACAAGACATATTTTATTGTATATGAAATATAGCATGTTATAACATCACTTATTGATGGAAGATTTTCTGGGTTCCAGACTTCATCATGCCTTCTGATTAAATATTTTCCTAGTGTGTGTATTTCCCCTTAGCACCTTCAGTGATTGTAAAGAAACATTTAACTGCTGTGTTCTGTAACTCTGCTTCACCATCTTTCCCCTGAAATAAAACTCCCTTGAGCAGCAGGGCTTTTGAGGCTTTTGATAGCTTACAGTATGTAACTGCATCTAGCTTTTAGTAAGCAGTTCCAAATTTATTTGCTGAATAAAAAGATGAATAAATGGCTGATGTCATTACATAGAACAGGGCCAGGGAAACACAGAATGTCAGCAATGGTGCTTCTGTGTGTAGTGAGAATATCTTGTGTCATGTATGAAGCATCACCTGCCAATAAAAAGGCTATTGCCATATTAGCTTAGGCAGGAAATAGGAGGTGGGAGTTCCAGCAGGAAGAGAGGATTCTGGGATAGAGTCAGGCATTGGAAGAGATTAGCCCCATGCTCTGAGGAGACAGGCACATGAAACTGAGAACTGGAAACCAGCCATGTGGCACTCATAGAATAGGATAAATGGGTTATTTAAGTTAGGAGCTAGTCAGGGAGCATACCTAAGCTTATGGCCTACACATTTATTCATAAAATAGTTCATCTCAAAGTCATTATTTCAGGAGCTTGGGTGTGGGTGAAAAAGCCCAGGGTTACATCTGTGAAAAAGGAGATTATACAGGATTCTTTTGCCTTTAATTTGAGTTCTTGTATTTTTTTAATGTTTCTGAGATAAAAATAACTTGATAGGGTATGGATTGGAAATATTGATCAGCTTTGCTCTAATAACGCTAGAGCCCATTCCAGAATACCAGTCTTATACTAAGCTTCCATCTCTCTCCCAATATCTGTGGTTCACCTGCAGTAGCTTGGGCCTAAACTTTAGGTGAAGGGGAATCTCCCTCTATAGGCTTCCCATGGCAAGCCAGGCAGAAGGATCAGAGAAGACCTACAATATGCTGCTTTCATGGAGCAGACCAGAGCTCAGGTAAGACCAGCCAGAACACACAGTGCCTTCTCTGTCACCCACCCAAAACCATGGGTCAAAATAAGCTAGATGACCAAACTGAAAGACAAGGGAGAAATGGTGGCTAACTTTCCCCCTGTGGGAAAGTTAACCAGGGAGGAAGTATATTAGTGCAGAGAGGAAGGGACGGTCTTTTCATGCAACCTGGAAGTAGAGAGCCAACAGGCAGTGGGGCTAGAATCCTCTTGACCCACTTCCTCCAGCAAGGCTCTACCACCTAGAGAGTCTAAGACTTTCCAAAACAGCTCCATCATCTGGACACTAAAGTCTCACATGCATTGGCCCATGGAGGACTATAAACTACAGTAGCTATCTAGTGCCACCAATCATCCATCAATAAACTCACCTAATGCCTGAAGGCAAGTGGCTGGATCCAGGCCAGCCTGGAAAAGTAAGCAAACTGGCCAACAAACCTGCCTCAGTGTTCATATTTGGGCATTCAATCAGGGTACAACCCAAATTGAAACCACAGCATCATCTATTAGTAAATAGGTGTTGTTTTAAGCTACTACAATAGGAGGCAGATTATTATTAAGGAAAGAGATACTGCACTTGATAAGATACAGGCTGAGATGTTAGGACAAACAGACTCAGACATACAGTTGTTTAAATAAGAAGTTCACATAGCAAAGTCCAGGATATGTCAGCCACTGACTTCCATCTCTGAACCCAAGGATGCTCTTCAAGCTCTGTCATCTCATCATTTACAGCTCAGCCAGCATGAAGGAGGCAATGCAATGTGGTCCTCTGTTGTTTCATTTCTGCTCTTACGTCACTGTCAGAGCATAATCAGGTGGCCATGCTTACACAGGATAGAAGTATTGACCTCACCATGGGAAAACATCTTTTTGCCCAAGTAAAAATGTCAGGAGAGTAAAAAAGAAGTATGGACATTAGATAGCAGCTGACTGATATAGTTACATAAACTTCAAAATAAATATGTTAAGTATCATGTGCACGTGAACGATAAGGTCTTCCAGTGGTACCTAAACAACCCAGGACCCTGTTCAAGCCTCCATTGCACTTTGCTACTAAACTATGCCACTGTTAAAATCAGAACAGAACATACCAACAAACAAGGCATCAGTTGCCCTTGAATGTGTAACACAATTTGCTTCTCTTTAATGGGGATCAAAATAGAAGATAACATGAGTTTACATAATATCAATATTTCTTCCTGATTTCTATTAGGTCATCAAATGACTTGCTCAAACGCTACAGGCAGACTCTGAAATGTCCCCCATGGTCTGTGTGTTCAAGGCTTGGCTAGCAGACAGTAGCACTGTCAGGAGATGGTAGAACATTTAGAAGGTGGGACCTAGTGAGAGGAGGTTATGTCATGAAGTATGCACCCTTAACTAGGATATTACTAGGATAATATAATAGGAGATTAACTAGGGTAACTACTCCCTAGCCAACAGGCATCTTTGGCTGTGCACATGATAGATTGTGCCAGCAGAAGCCACAAGTGATGAGCCCAAACAAACATGAACTTAAACTTCTGAAATCATCAACCAAAGTAAACGTTCCTTCTAACAGACAGATGGTCTCAGGTATTTTGTTACATTAACAAAAAACTGATCAACACACCAGGAAATATTCCCAGTATGTGAAAACTTTTGAAATAAAAGCTAGAACTCTCGACATGCCTTCTGAGATGCTCTAGCATCAACCCCACCCCCTTTTGGGGGTGTGGTCATCTCCTCTGATAAATTGCACTCTGAATGTTCTAATCCAATGGTAATTTTTAAAGATTTATTTATTTATTTTATGTATATGAGTACACTATCATTTTTAAAATTCAGACACACCAGAAGGGGGCATCAGATCCTATTGTTAGCCACCATGTGGTTGCTGGGAATCGAACTCAGGACTTCTGGAAGAGCAGTCAGTGCTCTTAACCTCTGAGCCATCTCTCCAGCTCCCAATGGTAATTTTTAAATGCCTGAGTACTAGGTCACAGGAATTATAGATGCTGTTGAAAAGTTAGTTTTAACAAAAGTGATATGACTAATATAATATAAAACCAGACAACAGAGACAATGAAAGAATACAAAAAGGAGAGAGGAGTAATTTGGGAACCTAGAAATATGCATGTTCTCCCTCCATGAAATAGACTTAAAACTAGCCTGTATAACAATTTTCCTTCACTAAATGGCAGATTGTTGGTAAGAACATAGAGACAGGTACTCTTCTGTTAATATAATATTTTTATAAATTCTTTGAGAATTTTATGCAATGTATTTTGATCATATTTATCCTTGCTCTTCCCCTAAATCTTCTCCCTGACTTATCCATCCCCACCGCCTACCACCTTCATGTCCTCTTCTTCTTCTTTTTTTTAAATAACCCACACCATCCAATTTGAACTGCTTATACAATCAGTGGTGTGGATCCATCCACCTCAACATAGCTGGCCTACCATGAACTACACCCTTGAAGAAACCAACCACTCCCACCCCTTCCTGAGAAGCCATCAACTGTCAATTGTCTTCAACTGAGATAAGGAATTACAAGGCCCTCCCCATGCTACGCTAGAATGGTAACTGCCTAGATCTTGTCCAGATCTTGTGCAGATAACCACAGCTGCTGTGATTCATGAGTGCAGTGGTCTTATCATACCCAGAAGACACTGTTTGGTCCTGTTTCTCCTGATCTGTGGCTCTTATAGTCTTTCCTCCTCCTCTTTTTCAGTGGTCCCTGGGCCTTTTGTGGGGTGAGTGTAAAGATGGCCCATTTGTGACTGAGTATTCTTCTGATACTTACTGTTATATATATGCAGGTACTGAGCAAAATATCTCTCTCTCTCTCTCTCTCTCTCTCTCTCTCTCTCTCTCTCTCTCTCGTATGTGTGTGTTTGTGTATGTTTCTATGTGTGTGTGTGTGTACATGATCATATACATATGCTATAACTCACATATGCCAACCATATGATTAAAGTTGTGTTACATGCATTATTTATTTGCTGTCATCTCAGTTCCTATAAGAATGACACCATCTTTTTCCTAAGTCAGATGCCTTGCACATAATTATTAAAATGGATATGTTCATAGAATTGCCTATTTGATAGCAATAATGAAATTTAACTTAATTATTTTTCTAAAGGAAAATGAAAAACAATAAAGTACAGAAATAGACAAAGAAGAAACTAAATATCATCTACAGACCCATCACACAGTGCTAACGTTCAGTTCATTCTTGGTTTCTTCCTACCCCCTCAGAACCCACACTAATCCATCATTAGACCCTATGATGTCTACTGGAATGAGGCACTCCCTCTGTATCAGACATCACCACCACAGTCTCCCTCCCTAGCTCACTTGTTTCCCTGTGTCCTCTCTGGCCTCCTTGCATTTAGCTCCCCTCTGGCTGCTCTTAGACTTCTTGAAAAGAAAGACCGTGTTGTGTCAATTCCCTGGTCACTCTTTCAGTTATCCAAATGCTGGACTTGGCCTATGTGGCTCCATGTGCCCTGCTGCCTGTCTTCACGTTCACCTCACACGCCCACCTTCCCTTCTAACCTGGCTTTTCTTCAGTTCCTCCCTGAGCCAATCCCATCTTAGTGTCTTCTACAAGCTGGTCTCTCTTCTGGGGGGCACTCCTCTGTCTTTGCCACTACCCTCTTTCCACTCTTTAGTTCTTAGTTCAGACATCACAGAGAATAATTGTGGATTTTCACAGAGGTGTTAAAACACATATCAAAACACTGATGTGGAGGAGAGATTTTAGATAGCTCCTGTTTCCTTTTTTATCCTGACATGAGATTTACTGTAGAAACAATATATTGCTAGATCAGGAAAGCTCTCAGTAATTTCTCTGGTTTATATGCTGCTGGTGCAATCGTTTGCCCGGACAACTCTACAGATAAGGTAGCTGCGGGTCCATTTCAGCTTCTGCCTCCTTAGCCTGCTGCTGTGGATGGTCTTCCAGCTTCCACGGCCTCTTCACTCATTTTCCTGTCCTCCTCACTGCCTCCTGGGTTAAGAATGCAGCTCCCTGATTCACAGTGGGTTAGTATAATCCCTCCTCGGTTTCCTAGACTCAGCTCAAAGCACCTCATGACAGGGCTCCATGTTCCCAGGACTCCTGCTTCTTACTTCTTTAAGAGTAAGCTCTTTGCTTTAAGATTTATCCTTGAATAATGATTTTGCTCATGGGATAGAAACAAAACCCAAGCTAGTGCCTGGAAGAAGCAAAATACTCAAGTGATGTTGGCCAAATGAACTGTATTATATGGGGCACTAGGAGGAATCAAGGTACAAAGTGATTTCCTAGCTAGAGTTTTGAGCTCTCTCACTTACATGTTCTTTTAAATTTGAGAAATGGTTCTTTATGAAGCAAAGCTATTGAAACAGAAAAAAAGCAAGACTGGAAAACGTGTTGAAAGCCTTTAAGGGGCTCAAATTGCAAATGAGGAGTGTGCCAAGCTTTCACACTTCAGACTTACTGCACCACATGCTTACCAACAGTGGGTCTCTAAAATCTGTATTGACTGGCAGGAGTTGGTTTCTTATTTATCAGTTAGGTGACTTCAGTCTTTTGAATTCAACCAGAACCCACTCAGGCAGCATGATTTCCCACTAATATTTTGCTGCTGCTGCAGACAGGGTGGACAGTGAAACCCGTGGCTTCTATCCAGAGAACACCCGCCTCAGTCACCACAATTGCACAATGAGGCAAAAGCAGTGTGTAAACAAAGAGAAGATAGAGTCAGGATAGAGTCAGGATGCACAGCCGCATCCAGCAGTCAGTGCTGTCTTCCCTACGTTCCTATCACGGTGTTCTCGGGGCTCAGACCAATGCATTCATCCAGCGGCCACTTAGCTACCAGAAAGCAGCTTGCCAACATGACTTGGCAGTACTTCCTGGGGCTGCACTCGTTCCTGGTGGCACTGGGCAGGATGCCAGGCATCACCCTCTGTGTGGAAGACTGCAGGGCAAGGTGCCCAGGACTGAGAAACAAAAACATCTGCCAGAGTCACTGAGTTGTTGGTTGCCTGAGTTCACCCACAGAGAACTCAAGGACAGTGAACTGCCAGACCGTTTCCAGGATATGTCCCAGTCTCTGTCCCTGGGAGGGACACCAAGAGCTCCAGAACCCAAGCCTAAGAGTCAGCCAATACAGAATCAAATGCACATACCTCCCCATTATAGCCAGCAAGTGGACAAAAAACCAGGAGCCGAAGCCAGGCCCCACTTGACCCCTGTTAAGACATCAGGCACTGGGTCTGGGCCATTTCTAGATGAGAGCCAAGCCACTAGGGGAAACATGAAGATAGCTTCTATCAGAACCTTTTTGATAAATTCTGTTTTTTTCAAAAAGATACCCAAAACAGCTTGATTAATTTTTTTCCCCACAGAAAATACTGGTTCTAGAGAATAGAGTTGTTCCTATTTTTGTTGATTCCTATGGTCTCTGAAGAACTGAGACATGAGAGCCCAGAAAAGTTCCCAAAGCTGCCCTTGACTTGTCAGGTGGCTTTGGACTTTCTGCTAGTGTGGTCAGTCTCTTGCAGAAAAGTATCAAGATAGGCCAGATTGAGTTAGGCAGAGCAAGGTTTAGCTAAAGAAAAATAATGTATGTAAATAGCAATCCTGACCAAAAAAAGAAAAAAATCTAGATGGTAAGTTGGCTGATTGGTAAAACCAGGTAAAACTATAAAAGCGACCTGAAGTGAGATGTATTTTGGTAAATGTATCATATTTCAGCTGTTCCATAGCTCAGTATCCTCTATATGATTTCTATTTTAGGCCATTTGTAAGTCTTTCCCCCTTGTTCTCTCATGTATATAACTCAAAATTTATCTTCCAAATGGGCTTTTAGCTGGATGACTTGGGGCTCCAGAGTATAACAAGAGGTTAGAAGTGTTGAGAAGTGTTGGGACAACCTATGTGTCATGTATGGAGACATTCCGTCAGCTCTATGGGTTCCACAGGAAGCTTACTGCTGGGTTAAGAAAACATATAGGCAACATATGGTGACATCAAACTTCCTTCCCTGACGCCAACTGGGTGTTTGATGTGGTGACATTCTGAAGTCAGCCAATGCCAGTTTCAGTTGTATGATTCACATTGCTAATCTTTGGAAATGCTGAACATGGATCCAATGAATGGGCCCAAACTCCACCCAGCTGTACAAGAAAGATTATTTATAAATAGTCTCTTCTCTGTGTTACTCTTCAGACTTAAATCCTTCAGTGATTTAGACGGTTCAATCATTCATTAAGCAGCTGCCGTCATGGCTTCAAATGACTTTACCTCAGCTCTCTTTGGCTTCTAATGAATCGAATCCGAGGTGATTCCCAGCATTTACTCAACAGGAAGTGAACAAGAAGCAATCCCTAGCCAACCTCCCTTCACGTTAGCCCCTTGTCACTAAGACAGTAGGCATCTTTTGAATCATTATAATGAGAACACAAATTCTTAAACGCTCTTTGGTTTTGCAACTGTGCATTAGTCTGTTTGAAAAGATAGAACATCAGGATCCTGAAGTCATTTCTTCTTAAAGAATGAAATAGAGAAATGTTGCAACAATTGCAATACCGAGTACATTTCTAATGCTCCACATCTTTAAAAAAAAAAAAAGTCACGAGATAGCCTTTAGTTTGAAAATATTTTTCTTCTATTGATTCACAAAATATACCTTTGATCATATGTATTGAAATTTGAATTTTAGCACAAAATTGTCGCAGCAGTCAACAAGTAGAAATGTACCAATGCATTATTCATTTCAACATTGAAAAGGGGAGCGGTACTTCTCAGGATCTCCTATGATAAATCCTTTCATTAACACTTCTAGCCACAATTACAGAACTTGGAAGACAACAAATAATTTACTGAAGTTGGGTATTTATTACATTTTCATGTATCTATCATTCTCAAAAGATAAGCCAGGTTTTTTATTCTTAATTTTTCTACTCCAAGAAGCCTCTAACACACAGGTTTCCTCTACAGTTCCATGTCGTGCATTCACCGCATTCCAGATGTGACCACAACTGCATATTTTAGTAGCCCCCAGACAGTGACACTTCCTCTGTGCCAGCCACTGTGCTAAGTGCTGTATAAAGCGTAACATTTAACCTCACAGCAGCCATTTTCCTTTGTGTACTGTAGTGTCATGCTACATATTATATTAAGCTGTTATCCTGTTATTAATCTCCTCCCTTGGGAGATGAGGCTGAGTCACAGAGATCAAATAAGCTTTCCACAGCCAGATAGCAAGCAAACAGCAGTGGCAACTGGGATCTAGATTTTTTTTTTAGCCTCATTTTTATTGGTTCTCTGAGCATTTCATACAGTGTATTTTAATCACATTGACCCCATCCCCCAGCTCCTCCCAAACCCAACCCCCATCCCTACCCACCCAATTTCATATATATATATATATATATATATATATCCATCAAGTCTAATCTGTGCTGCCCATATACTCTTGGGTGTCTTGGATGTGTGGCCTTCCACTGGAGTCGGGTCAAACTACCAAGGACTCTTCCAGAAATTGATCTCTCCTCTCCCAGTAGCCATCAGTTGCCATTAGCTCCTCAGCTAGGTGCAGGACTCTGTGCCCACCTTCCCTCTCCATGTTGGAACTGCGTCCTGCCTGGACTTCCATGTATTTTATGCACTCTGTGAATGTTCATATGTACGACCGTCCTGCTGTGCCCCCACTACCTCCTTTTATACATAAGAAAAAAGATAGGATGGTGCCAGGATTAAACAGCATTGGGATTAATTAACAGACATTGAGGCAAGCAATGAGTGAAAAGCGGTTAAGTTACGTGATTTCAGGACGTGCTGCCCTCAGGAGTCTGGGCCCCCCCACACTGGCTTTCTCTAGTTCTATCTTCTTGCACACATTTTTTTCTCTGAGAGAAGCCAGACAATCTTTAGCAAGTGGATATGAGGCACAAAGATACATAGTGAGGCCTTATCTCAAATGAAAAGATTTTAATTTAAAAGATTTTAAAATATTAAAAAATAAAATCTATCCGAATTTTGTAGGAAAAAATTAATTCTAATTACCACTCAGAGAAAGCATATGAATATACTGAGCGTTACATTTCTAAACTTTTGTGCATATATTTTCTTTCATGAAAAACAGATTATATTATTTTGGATTTCATTTTATAGCATTTAAAACTTATTATGAATTATTATTATTATGCTGTAAAAGTCAACCAATATTTCTACAGTCATATTTGTATGTGTACATATGTGCCTGGGAGAGTATGTGTGTGCAAGATCATAAGAACGTATGTGTGTACAAGTGTGTGCCCGTGTGTGAGAGAGATTCTCCCGGAGACTTGTTGTTGTTGCTGTTGTTGTTGTTATTGTTGCTGTTGTTGTTGTTGTTGTTTTGTCAAGATCTGTCAATGCCCAGAAGCAGGACAGTTAGGCTGAGTTATGGGGGGTCTCTATCTAACTCGGGCTCTCACGCTTGCTTGGCAAGTATTTTACTGACTGAGCCATCTCCCCAGCCTCTTGCAGCCATATTGTGATAGCTGTCTATGTTCCTGCCTAAATGCATTTAAGGAGCACTTCACAGCTAGATATCAGTATCTACCTGCATTTTCAGGCTAATAAACCTTAGCGTCTAAAGTTCTGTCTGCCTGTTTTAGATCTTATATGATGGAGCCGTGTCATAGCTGTGAATTCATACTTGAAGTCACTCATAATACATTTTACTCATTTTTCCAGGATATGTTGAGGTGCTTGCATGTGACACGACCCCAATCCCCTGAACTCACGGTGGAAGGAGAGAACTGACCCCCATTAGCGCTCTTCTGATCGTCACATGTGTACTGTAGCATTTACACACCTGCACACATAGCAACAGATGAAATAAAACTAAGTCTCTCTCAACCAATAACCTGAACTTCATGTTTAAAAACAACCAAAACTGGGTCACTTACCAACAGTCACATCATTGGGACTTCATAGGAAAACCATGAAAGAACATTGGATTCCACCCTGAGTTAAATACAGTTTATTATCAGATGAACTAAAGCAAGAATTTATATTAAATAAGCCACAGCAAGAACTCTCATTTAATTACAGAGTTCCGCTCTTATAATTTACCATTTCCTCCCAACTAAGGAGTATGGCCAAGAGCAAGCTCGCTATGTTAGACCTAGTTCTCTTTTGACCTATCCAAAGGACACCCTACCGGTCCCTCTTACTCTCTCCTGGGCCCACACACACCACACCAACATCATTATATGCTACCAAGTCTTAGCTACAACTGTGGAGAATTCTAGATCTTACTGCAATTACTTAAAAGTTACCATTTCTTGATTCTAACAGTGTCTATTTCTGTTTACTCTTGTCTCAGGTCTAACCATGGTATTGTCTTAGTTCCAACCACCTCTGTTATTTGCATATTTAACTATTCCAGCTATATAGTGCTACAACTGTGTAGAGCCCCCAGTGTGACACACGGCAATTTTTCAGTAAGTGTTAATGGCTACTGTGAGGTATACAAGTGCTGTAAACACTTGCTCATATGAGTCTACAGAAAGACTGACTAAATCGTCCCATCATGGTAGGAAGAAGGATTATACAGCCTTGCCTAGCTTTTGGCGAGCACCAATTTCTACCATGTATATTTCCTGAATAAGCTTCAGCCTCTCCAGTCTGTAGTTGCCCTATTTTTTCTCATTCTCCCAATACCCCTCCCAACAGCCCTGGTCACAGTTTCCTGATTCACTAGACCCATCTTGCTAACACAATGATGTGTGTATATATTTGCACACTTGAGCAATGAAACAGATTTCGATAGATAGAAAGATAGGACTCAGGGAGACAGACACACAAGGTATCTCTGGTATACGCATCCTAATCCAGCTATGTCTTCATCGTCTCTTGTCAACTGGAGCAATCAAGTATTAGTAAAATCCTTGTTTAAACAAAAATGTTGGCAATATTGAAAAAACAAATAAACAAACAAATAAAACCAGCCCAAATGCACTGTTGAAGAGAGGCTGAAGAGATGGCTCGGTGTGTAAGAGTGCTCTGTCAGGAGACGAGTTCAGTTCCCAGCACCTGTGTCTAGCAGCTCACAACTGCCTACAACTCCAGATACTGAAGACCTAAGGCCCTCTTCTGGCCTCTGAAGGTGCCTGCACTCACACGTGTACACACACACACACACACACACACACACACACACACAAATAAAAATAATGAAAATCTTAAATGGAAACAAACAAACAAGCTCACAGAAAGGAGAGCCTACAAGGCACAAGCAAGCCTGACTAACATGCCAGTAACTGGAGTTCTCTGCTGTATCTGAGCGCTCTATACATTTCCACTCTTATATATTCCCACTAACCTGACATGTTAAGAAGTTCCTTTTTCTTTGGAAGATTGTTTTTCACAGTAACTTAAATCTGTATTCTCCAGTCTTATTTTCCCTTAAAGCAAATTCATTTGTGTGGGTGTGAGGGGGTTCCAGACCAAGGGGAGGCAGACTGGCCTCCTCTTGCCTTCCCCTCTCCCTCTAGCAGAGCCCTCAGAGCAAACTGGAGAAGCAGAACTGGTCTATTCTGAGCTCATGCGGGTCCCTCCAGATCTACTAAAGCCTGTTGCTGCTGCTGCTCTAAACAGCACCAGAAGGACCCTTCTCTCATCATGCCCACACCCCAGTCCTAAAAGGCTTTCCCTGAACTAATCCATGTGACTCTGTGAGGGAGACAGATTGGAGTCCATACTCCAGTGAGATAGCCACACTTTAAACCCATTAGAAGAAAATGTATGGCCCAAAGGAAACCACCCAAGGACCAATGTTCATGTGTCTGAATATTTCTCCAGTGGTGATATGTAGAAAGACTGTAGAGCTTTTAGAATCCTTGTTGGAAGAAGTGAGTCACGGGAGTGGGAGGGGGATCTTGAGGATTTATAACCCAATCCCCCATGCACTTCCTTTGTCTGTCTCTCTCTGTCTCTCTCTCTCTCTCTCTCTCTCTCTCTCTCTCTCTCTCTCTCTCCTGATTGCTGTTACAATGTGACCAGGGACCTCCCATTCCTTCCATCATGCCCTCCCCTCAAAAATTAACTGTATCCCCTCAAACTGTAAGCCACCGCAAACCCTTCCCTACTGAAGTCGCTTGCAGTCAGGCATTTTGGTCATACTGTGATCTCATTATCCAGATGAGGAAAGTAAGACTCAGAGAAGTTAAGCAGTGTGCCCTGTATCACAGAGCCAGTCAGTAACAGACCTAGTTCCTGCAAGTTCAAGACCTGAGCACAAAATCACATGCTCCCTACTTGCCCTTTGACAGTAGTCAGACAGACACTTTCTTCCCAAAGACCCCTTTTAAAAATGTGTAGCTCATTCCAAGATGAAGAATGTGACTGAGAAATCAGAACACACATACAGCAAGCCTTGCTTGGTTACCAGTGTTTAGTCTCTGTGGTAATGCCTATGCGGAACCCCACATGTCTTCCTCTGAGTTTATGTTTCTACTGGAGCCTAAGGCCCACTGCTCAAGACTTGGTGGAAGGAGATGAATTTATTTACAGCTTTGTCCAGAACGAGGGAAAGAGACGCACTCTCCAGCCCTCTCCATGCTGCCCAAAGCAAGCAAAAGATGAAAAGGAGAAAGACTGATACACGTGTAGATTTAGCTGATTCCAAATGATCATAATTGGACATAAATCTTAACTCCCGTGTAAATGAATTATCTTTTATATACATGTAATCAGTGAACTATTCCAGTGACTGTATTTCATTTCCTTATGCTAGTCCCCAGTAACGACAGAGAGAAACCAGGGTTTATGTAAAACTACACCTCAATAGCTGAGCAGTGAAATGATCTGCCTTTGCATTCTATGCTAATCTGGCCGCCTCCCAGCCCTTTCCCATGATTCTCGCACATTATTATTGATTCGGCTCTTAAGGCTTCTGGTGTGTTTCTGTGATCTCTCTCTAGATCCTTTCCTCATGGCTCCAAATCCTCCATCCTCCTCAATGATCTGAATCTCCCTTTCTCCCTCAGTCCTTGATCTGGTTGGCGGACATCCTGCCCTCTTCTCTATCCTGCCCAGCCATTGGGTGATCATCAATTATTGACAAGGCAGAGAATAAATGATAAGAACTGTTTACACAAACTTGAGACAGGAGATTCTTAGTATAAGCATGACAATGCTGTCTCCGGATTGAAAAGATATGAGGGCAGAGAAGTGAGCATTTGAATAACCCAAGGGTAAACTTTACACAGTGTACAAAAACACTACACTCCTGGGAGACAGGTCTATCCTCGGGTATCACTCCTGTAGATGGCTTAGTCTTATCCTCAGCCTGGAATTTCCTGCAGAAATTCTAACCTTAGTACACCCTTCCTGCCCATTCCAATATTACCTCTTTTGGATGATAAGGAGGAAGGACTGGCTCGCTGAAGGGAGGCTCAATCCTGTTTGCTGGCAGAGTGTTTCTTGTTCTGCTGAAGGAAAGAGTCTAGGAGTATGGAAGACAGTAATCACAGTAAAGCCAACACTGAAATGAACTGCAAATAATGTCTATTGATTTTAACACACTGCTACTCTATAGGAAAGGATTAGTGAGGCAAAAGAGACATGGACAACTGCAGAAAGAACTACAGGTGAGACGAGGTTTAAGAGGGTAGGGAGGAATGGAGAAGGGACATAGACCGGCTTCAAGCCATGAGGTGATCAGCTAATTCCCCAGAGGCTACCTCTTTCTGATGGCTTTCTCCAGAGGGCCCCTGACTGACCTTTGACTGAACATCTCTGAGAGTTTTTTCCCACAGGCTCATTTCCCAGACATCATGTTGTAACCTCATCCAGGGACACATGGAGACTTGGTGATGCTTCATGGATTCAAGCCAAAAGTTCACATGGTTGCCTGCAGAGTTTGGGTAGTGGCTAGGAGAAAGGGCACAGACTTGGTGGCCAGTAGGCTTGATTCAAATCCCAGCTCTCCATAGAATACATTTCTATTCCCTCAGTGCCTCCATTTCCCTAAAGCTAAAGGGATAAACACACTCAGTAGAAGTATCAAGTACAAAACCTGGCATATGGTAGACACATATCCTCTTCGGGATTCATCTGGAGTTATTTTTAATACTTTCAATGTATCAAATATTAAACTTTGAATTATGAGCTTAATCTTGAAACATATCTGTAGCTGACTTTTGCTACATTGTGGGTTCTTTTTCCCACTCTTTATCCCCCCAGTTTCATTTCCTATCACTACATAGGAGAGAAAGAATAGAGGGGAGAGGGAGAGATGGAGATCCTTGAATCCAATTTCTTTTTTCTTCTTTACTTGTAGCTGCTCTTTGCTACTTTGTGGATTCTTCTTTTTCCCACCCTTTATCCCTCCAGGTTTCACCCCCTCTCACTAGATAGGAGAGAAAGAATGATGAAGGGGAGATAGAGATCCTTGAATCTAATTTCTTTCTTTTGTTTTCTCTTTGAGCACAACTACTTGCAATCAACCCCCCTCCCCCAATGACTACCAACCACCAACCACACTCTCTGAAAAGAACCTAGAATTCCAAATGTTACACAATTACAAAAACTGTCTGCAGCTGGCAAAACCACGCCTCTGCTAGAGCAGGAGGCAAAACATAGTCAGCTTCTGCGGACACTCTGAAGCAGCCCCATAGCCCTACATCTGGTATTAAAACAAAAACGAGTTCTTATAATATTTCTGTGTTTTTAGCAGAAACCAAAGTTCTAGAATTCTCTCTCCACACATCCTTTCAGGTGCTGGATCTTTCAGCACCAATCACACACACCTGGCGGGTTAGTCACTGTTCTGCATTTGCTGTAATGAATAGTGAACAAAGGCAGCTTCAGGAAGGAAGGGTTTCTTCCTGCTCACAGTGTAAAAGGAGCACGCTCCACCCTGTGAAGGCACAGTGGCAGAGTGCAAGGCCACTGGGCTCACTCTATCTGCAGTGTGGAGCATAGGCAGATGGACACCAGTGCTGGCTCTCTCTCTCTCTCTCTCTCTCTCTCTCTCTCTCTCTCTCTCTCTCTCTCTCCTTCTTCTCAAAGACTACCTTTGCATCTATAGAAGATGGGGCCCCTATTGCCTCCCTGAGAAGAAAAGAAAGTAGCCAGCACTCCTGAATGTGTTATAAAAACAGACCTGAAGCAAATCCTGCCATTCCACAGATGAACTGAAGAGAAAGCCAAGTTGCTCAGAGGTTAAGTAACACCTGGCCTCATATACGCCATCCAGTTTGGAATCTGCCACTCAGCTTCAGTTTTTCAGAATAGGCTTTCTGTGTTATTGGTTTATAAAATCATGCAGAGCAATAGGGACACATGCATTATTCTTTATTTTCCTTTTTAGAGACACAGAAACCCCGGGGGGAGCATCTTAGGAGGAGACTCCACAGCCCAATCACAGCATCTCTGACAGAGAGAGGGAGTCCAAGTGCTAGATGCTTATAGGGTGTGGCTGCCTGGCTTCATTTCTTAAAAGCCAAGTACAAATCGCACTCATTTCCAAGGGGATGTTTGATAGCCCCTTGCTGCCCATAAGGAAGATTCCCCTGCTCCAAACTTGCCACTGGAGTTTGGTCATGCAAGCAAATCAGCACTTTTGAGTAGTCTTGTCTTCCATCCATGTTCCCCTCTTTCTATGGAATGAATATATTCCTCTCTCTCTCTCTCTCTCTCTCTCTCTCTCTCTCTCTCTCTCTCTCTCTCTCTGTGTGTGTGTGTGTGTGTGTGTGTGTGTGTGTGTGTGGTTTGTCATCACCTGAAGATACTTCCGGGTTTAGGTTTAACTTAGGAAGGAAGAGCTGACCTGAATGTGGGCAGCACGATTTTATAGGCTTGGAGTCCTGGAAAGAGAGAGGCTGGAAGGTGGTGTGTGTGTTAAAGTTTGGGAATCTCATGTGCTCAGGGTCTGTGGATATGCTGCTGTTCAAGGTCATTCATCTTTATACAGTTTGCCAAAGTAGATCCTTTTGTTTTCTCTACCTCAAAGAGGGATGCCAACATTGCCTGAGGCGCTAGCTCCACAAAATCTGGTTTTGCCTCTATGATTGTGGCATGTTTCTTGCCAAACCTACCAGCAAGTGGAAAGTGGGCAAGCTATCAGGCAATTAAATGAATAGTTCCAAGCTGGCCTAAGGACTTACTACTGCCCAGTTTCTCCACTTCTCCCTCCCCTGTGGCTCAACCTGGGGATGCTGTTGTCCTTGTTGTTTTAGTTGGGGGTGGGGTAGAGGGAGGGAAAGAACTATATCCTCTGCCCTTATTCTGGATGATTTAGAGCCAGAAGTTGAGATCTGAACGTCAACTTATTTGTCCCACATTCATAATTTAGATTGAAGTCACAAAATCCAATCCTGATGATAGGGTACTATTGGCCCCTGCTTCCCCATCCCCCACCCATGCCAGGTGCACCCCAAATCCTGCAGGCATGTGGTACTTTACTTCACTAAGAATCTCCAACTGTGTGGTGCAAGCATCAAAATAAGATCCATTCAGCTGCTGTTCCTAGAAGGCAGGCTCAGGCACTCACCTCCCTGTTTTCTACATCATTTAAAATTACAGTAACTGGTGGCTGTTTTTTCATGGGCAGAGGAAATTATTTTTACTCTCAATTACAGGGACCAAAATAGCAGAAACTGCTCTAGATATACAGAAAGGCTGGCATTTGTTTAATTGGTTTTCAACAGTGTCTTCATGAAAGAGTGTGTGTGTTTGTGTGTGTGTGTGTGTGTGTGTGTGTGTGTGTTTCCCAGGTATCCTATGCTCCTTATGGCTCATCTTCTTAAAGAATATTCTCATATCCTTGCTTCTAGGTTGCAACTGGCTGTTGGGTCCTCTTACAGAGGCCTCGGAGCCAAACCCAGGCTCTTGGAGCTTGCTTAAAGACTGAGCATGTTGGCAGTGGCCACACTCCTTCCTCATGGCAGCCCCAGTCATGGTTATAGGATACCAAGAGGAGAACATTGCTGGTTGCCTCGCAATTGCTAAACACTAATGGTGTTTCCAGCTTTGGGAGAGCCAGGGGAAGCATCCCTAGGGGGTAAACTACACACAGCCATACTTACTCAACTTGTTGGGAATATGAACTACAAAGTGATATTTCACAAGCCACTTAAGCAATGGTCAGTCCATTTCCCGAAAGTGACACTGCTGGGGGTGTGGGCAGAAGGCATACATGAAAGCGATTCTTTCCAGACCAAGGAAAAGTCTACAAGTTCTAAGCTCTGTATTGTCTCGGTGGTCCCATCTTGTCCCCTGTTGCTATGTCCTGCACAGCTTCGGGAGTTAACCCGACTGGGTTAATGAGAAATGAAAGAAAGGACAGACATATAGACATGCAGAAATACAGACATACAGATTAACACAGAATAAAGCTAGGATTGGGTGGTTTGTGCTTGCTCTGATGGAGCAACACCAACACGATACGGTACTGACAGCATGGATCCTCACAGCAAAGAGAAAGAGGAATTAGCTCACATCAGCAGGAGGTCTCTGTAGGTTAGCAGTCCAGGTTGCAGTCATCTGTGAGGAGGAGGAGGCCAGGGTTGGTAGTGTTTGCACACACAAATCAATTAGTAAACACTCACACTTGGACCAGAGGAGGACTATCATTTTCCTCTGAACATCACCATTGTTATTCCCATGAGTCTGAGGCATTGGAGAACTTGTCATGACTGCACCCATGTCAAACAGTACGCCTTCGCTAAAACTTCGTCTGCTGTTTTATACATTAACTCAGGGCTTCCTCAGATCCTCACATCCTGTGGTGCCTCTGGTCCCTTACTGTACCTCCACCGGGTCTTTAAATAGTACCAGATGTATTGGCGTTCTAGCACTGTCATAACAAACTAACTGAGACATATCAGTTGAAACAAGATTCATTCATCAGCTCACAGTTCTATAGTTCAGGCATCCCGTGAACTAGGCTGAGGATTCTGTTTCAGTCTCATGCAGCCAAAGTCAGGGTTCCAGATGACTGGGCGCTTATGTGGCAGTTCTAAAGAGAGTCAAGTTCCTGGTTCATTTGTATAGTTGGCAAAGCTACTTCCTTTTCATGGTTCCCATATGGTCCCTCTGTCTCCAAGCCTGCAATGGTTGATTGAGTCCTTCCTATATGTGACTCCTTCTGACTTTTTCTGCCCTCCTTTCTGATATCAAGGGCTCTTGTGGTTACCTCTGGTCTACCTTGATAATCCATGAGCTATTGTTCTCCTTTGAGTCAACTGATTAGCAATGGCAATTATATCTATAAATTCTCTTCACGACATAACCACAAGAAATCAGACTAGGGACAGAAGCCATGAGATTTCCATGTTCTGCTCTCCCCAGTTCATTCAGGAGCCCCTGTGATTTGCAGGCACCACACGCATGCCCAGTTCCCCAAAAGTCTTATCCAAAAAGATACAATGACAGATTCAGTATTCCACTAAATACTTTTATCAATCTAAAAGCCCCCACTCTTGTCACTATTTAAATTGAGCATGACAAGGCTCTGAAGCACTCCATTTTGTCTGACCCCTCAGTCCAGTCCTTCCTCCTGTGTGGATCCAGACAGTGGAAGAAACAAGTTATCTGTTCCCAACATACAAACATGGGATAGGACACAGGTAACAGTCATATCATTTCCATTCTGAGATGGGAAGAGAAGACAGCAGAAATCACAAGCCCAAGGCAGAATCCAGCCTGGCAGACACAGTTATGTTTCAGTGCCTGGAAACTATTCTCCATGGCTCTCCACAGTGCTGACTGAGTCATTGAGTCACTGAATAAACCAGGGAGCACTGTGTTCCAGGCAGTGTGCTGAGGGCCTGACATATCCTGACTCATTTAGTCCTCTCAGCTGTCCTGTGATATGCAGTCACTCCTCCATATCCACTGAGATCATGTCCAAAGTCTCCATGACTACCAAAATCTGCAGGAACTCAAGTTCCTAAAGCAAACTGGCACGGTATGCTTGCACATAACCTATGCAGGCTAAGTGACACACTTTACATCCTCCCTAGACAGCTTGTAATGCCAAACACAAGTCAGTAGTTACTCTAGCATGTTTTTTAGAGAATAATAACAAGAAGAAGCCTGAGTTTTCAATACAGACACAATTTGTTTTGCCTGTATACTTTTGATATGTAGTTAGTTGAATTCACCCCTGCAGAACCCATAGATAGAAAGGTCCAGCTACTCGTTGCTATTATTTATCCCTGGGGTTGCTGGTGAAGACATGAGCTTATATGGGTTAGATAGTTTGTCCTCACATGTGCAGGCAAGGCAGTGGTCGATCTGGCCTCAAAGTCAGGCAGCCTGATTTCAGACCCTCTATACCTTTCGCAAGATGCAACTTGCAAAACCAGTGATGCTTTTAAGCCATTGAGATCTGCTCAGGAAAGAAGACTTTGGGAGGTTACTCTAGCCTTTGCACATTATTTTTTCTGAGGGATGTGTGTGTGTGTGTGTGTATTACCAACTACAGTGCAGGTGCTTGACAGGAGGTTAAAAATACACTTGGCATCTGACGTGGTATCTAAAGAGGAGAGGAAAGGGGAAATCCCAAGTCCTAAATGTACCCGCAAAATATTTCCTTCTCCAAAATATTTTATAGAATGTGTATTTGCATATAAATCTTGCTCTTACTGACAAACAATTTTTCTTCCTTTTAAGAAAAGAAAAGCTGGCTTCATGGCCAAAGATGTGATTATTCCCCACTATCTTTTGTTCTTTGCCTCTGGTGCAGGAACACACTTCCTTCCTTATGGTTAACACTGTGCTCACAAAAGGCAGTAGAAGACTTGGACTATGTGCATTGAATCTTGGACCCAACTCTTCACAGTTTAACCCTGGGTTACTTAACATACCCAAGGCTGTCCTGTAAAGGGGAGAGCATACTAGATCCTGTTTTATAGAGATTTTGTGATAATTAACTGTATACAGACTCCCTGTGTTGGGGAGCCAGTACCCTCAGTTGCTTTTGTATTGCAAATCAGTTTCCTTGCTTTTGCTTTACACCTTTTGCCATTCCCTTTAGATAAACTGCATATGATATAGACACAATTCCATGACTCAAAGAAGAATCCATCTTCCTTATATTATTTGCACTAGGGATTGTTAGACAAATATCACCGTTAAACTATACTCTAAAGTATTCTGTCACCCATTCTAATAATGATCTGGCCTGAAACAGCAGAAATTTTTCTTGAATTTTACACAACTTACTTTTATGCAAACCAATTTTATTTGAGCTTTTCAAGAATAATTCACCTATACACAGTACCTTGCAAATCTCGTTCTCCTGTTTACATATCATGTAAGATTTTCTTCCAGCATCTATTATTGTGTTCCCCTGGGATTCAGTATCCTTCTGGTGTGCAGATGTACATGCAGACAAAACAGCCATATACATAAAATACATGAATAAGTAATTTAAAAAAAAAAAGAATAGTCAAATAGACACAGAAAACAGGACGATGACATCAGTGCTTGGAGGAGGGAGCAGAAGACGATTCCTACACAACATGAAAAGCCCTAGAGATTAGTTTCACTGCAACATGAGTACATTTAGTACTACAAACTGTATGCTTAAAAATAGTTATGTAGCTAGTTGCATATAACTCAATAGCAGCTATGGAAGGTACAAACCCAAGGGAGAATCCTAATATATATTATGGACTTGGAGCAATAATGGCTTCTCACTGAATGTCGATTGACTGCAACAAATGTGCCTCTCTGGTATTCTGTGTCCATACGTGTAGAGGGCAAAAGATGCATGAGAAGTCCTCAGATTGCCATTCCTTTCATTGTGAAATCTGAAAATCAATCTATAATAAGTTCTGGAATCTAGGCTATGCAAGTGGAAATATCCAAGGCTACCTTCAGAAAGTCTTCTGTTACAGGGTAAAAAGGGCAGTGCATGGCCTGAAGCATGCTGTCACACAGGAACTATGGCCACGCCTTGCTCCTCAGGACTCACTACTCTGAAATATGCAGGGTTCCCCATGTTCTTATCTATGATGTAAGTGGCCACATGAAGTGACTAACACAGTTCATCTGTGGTTTTGTGTGTAAACCTCTTATATGATTTTCATTGAGTAAAAAGAAAAAGAAACTTAAGGTGACTTAAGTTGGTTGTGTACTATTTCCCAGATATACAGATGTGACCAAAATGACTTAGATTATCAATTACCATTCAGCTATAACTTGAATGCTAATATCAAGATCTTAAAGCAATTCAGCTTTCCTTCCTTGAAACAACACAGAGCCAAAAACCAAGTCTCAACAAATTTAAAGCAGTAGTGATACCCAGTCTCTGATCACAGCAGAGTGAGACTGCAAATGGGGAGCAGAAGGAACAAAGGAAATGTAAACCTGTGTAGAAATTAAACAGCACATTCTTTACTAATAAGTCAATAACTCACTTGAAATTAGAAAACAACATATAAAAACAGCTGGTGAACAAGAAACTGAGGAGGAACGTCTTCATAAATCTACACAACTCAAAAACACCCAAGGTCTGGAATTTACAACATTCCCCTCAAGCAAATAGAAAAGGAAAAACAAATTAAGCTTATAACTAAAAGAAGGAATAAATAACAAAGATGTGGCAGAGATTAATGAAATAAAAGATGGGAAAATAGAAAGCTTGTAACTAAGAATCAGATGTTTTATGCATTAGAAGACATGGTAGCTTCATCAACAAATACCGTTGGGAACTGACAATCACTTGCGACAGCCTTTCCTTGAACCATGTGTGAAAAAGAGCACAAATGGATCCAAGTCTGAAAGATGGGCCTCAAAACTGCAAAACTCTTTGAATAAGGAAGGGGAACATCTCATGACCACTAATTTGGCAATGGCATCTCCAATATCACACCAAATGCAATGCCTACAAGAGCAAAGTTAGACAAAATGGACCTGCATCAAAGCACAGAGTCCACCAGAAAAAAATGACATTTTCTGGAACTGAAGAACATATTTGTGAATCATACAACCAATATGAGCTCAATATCCTAAATGGCCAAGAACTCTTAAAACTTACAAAAAAAATCAAATAATCCAACGAGGAAAGAGATTGAAAAGATTTTTTTTTCTTCAAAGATGGTACTGAAAGAGCTAGAGATGTTGCTGAATGGTAGAGTATCTGGCCAGCACACACAAGGCCTGGCAAGTTCAGTCCTCAATACCACAAGAAGAAAAGACAACACAGATATATTCAGAGGTGGCCAGGCAATAAACTGAGAGTTGCTCAACAGCATTAGCCTCTAGGGAGAGGCAAATAACAATTATAATATGGGGCTGGGGAGTTTATTCAGTAAGTAAAAGTGTTTGCCATGCAACAAAAGGACCTGAGTTCAGATCCACAGAAGCCACATAAAGCAAGGTGCTGTAGCACACAACAGAAGGAGGAAAAGCCCTGGCAACTCACAGGCCAGCTAGCTTGTAGTGTTCAGCAGTGACTAGTGTGTGTACACACAGACACATCAAGATTTTAAAAATGTTTAAAATCTGCAGTATCACTTCATGGTAATACTGTATTGCTGATACTAACAAGTATTGGACATGGTGTAAAGAAAATAGAATCCTTGTACAGTGTTGGTAGAATTATAAAGATGCCTTGAAAAATACTATGGTAATTATGCAAAAACAAATATATAATACAGAATATACATTATACACACACACCCACATATATATGTAATTACACACACACACACATACAAAAGTAGCATCTCTGAAATTTATTTGCACACACATGCTCACAGCAGCAGTATTCAAAATAGCTAAGAAGTAGAAGCCATCCCAATATCCATCTGTGATGGATAGGTAAGCAAAACTATGATCAACTAATACAACAGAATATTATACACCCTTAGAGAGGAATGAGTAGTGTATGTATGTTGGAAATTGGTTCTAATGCTCTGATTCAATCGGAAATCTGCGTGTCTAAATGATAAAGGTCCTTGTCTCCAATTGGTTTTTGATTGAACAATAAAGATGCCAGCAGCCAATGACTGGGCAAATGGACACGGAGCAGGACCTTTAGAGTTGTGCAGGCTAGGACCCAGAGAGGAACGGAGGAGATCGCCATGAGTCAGAGGAAAAGGAGGGGATGCAAGAGCTGCAGGAGCAAAAGTCTACCAGCCATGTGAGAATTCGGATGAGTGGCCACTGACCACTTCCTCAATTGAGTCTAGGGTAGCAGGGGAAGATTTAAGAGTGCCCAGTCATTGAGTTAGCCAAGGCATTTCAAAAATAAGATATTGTGTGTGTGCTTTTCATTCTCGAATCCAAAGAGTTCCTGAGTGGGTGGCTGGAAGCACAGGACCCACCTGGAACACAAAGCGGTGTAACTACAAACTCATCCCTACATACGTACATCCTGCCGCACGCTGAATGTGGAGGACAATATGCTAAACATAATGTCAGTTATAAATATAAAATCACAAATGCCTTATGACTCCACTTACTTGAGATATAGAGTTAGAGTAGTCAAATGCACACCAGTAGAGTGCAGACTGGTGGTTACGAGGAGCAGGAAGAGGTGGTAACGGAAAGTTCAGGATATTTTCAGCTTTATAAGAAGGGGGACATCCTTCAGAAGCACTTCACAGCAATGTAAATATATCTACCACCTCCAAACTGTACACTTAAAAACGCCCAGTTAGGCAGGCATAGTGGTATACACTTTTAATCTCAGCCTTTGGGAGACAGAAGCAGGTGGATCCTTATGAGTTTGAGGCTAGCCATGACTACATAAATGCTTCAGGTTGTCATTGAGCCTGGAGAGTACCACCTCTACCCTCAAATTCACAATATTCTTTACAACTTATTTAAGGAGACCCGTGAAAGAAGTAGCAGAGTTAAGGGTACACCCAGAAGTGATCTCACAGTCTGCAGAGCCCAGCAGATATCAGGGTATGTTGGATTCTAGCCCTGCTTACCACTGGCAGTCCCACCAACTAGATGCCCAGGTCACCAAACCAGCTCATTCCATCAGGAGAAAATAATGTTCCGCACCTCCAATCAGAACTGAACTATGTTCCTGTCTCCATGGGTCTCAAATGAAATTCTCTCCAAGGCTGTGTCCTCCCAATACATAGATCTGTATAAATGTAGGTGTGTGCACACACGTATACATACATGCATTATGTTAATACAGTAAATTTCAGCATAAAGACTCCTACTTGCTCTCCCATTCACAGCCATCAGTCACCTACACTTTGTTCAAAGCCTTTTTCCAATCAATATTAGGCTGTTTGCCTACTTCTTAGAAAAGCTGTTGCAATTTTCATCAGAATCTCATAATGTCTTGTTTATTCCTGAGGGATGACGACAGCCCTGAAATATTGAGTCTTCCATCCATGACACCTTGTGTCTCTTCATTTCTTCAAAGTGCCTATGTTCTCAGTAATGCTACAGCTAATCCTACCAATTCATAGAAGCCTCGTACATCCTTAATGATCTCCACAGGCATCTTTCATTTTTACCAGGTTTCTGTTTTGTTATAAATACTTGCAAACATGAACAAAACTGGAATAGCTCAGCAAGGCCTTATGGGCCAATTCCCACTCAACAATGACCAACGCTTTGCCACAGCTGCATCATTTTCCTCCCTATCCTTGGTTTACTAAATATCCATTCTTGATGAGTATAGTTTACTGTCAATGAAACACACAGGTTTTATGAGTAAGAAATGAGGCATTGCTACCCTCCAGAGTCTAGGAGCTTCACTTACTCTCCTCTGCTGTCCATCTTGTTTGACCATCAGCCATCACACCACTTGTCAAGTACATCCTAACTGCCTCATCCTGTCTTTCAAATAAATGTCTCCCTGCTGTCTTCTTGGGTATAATCCCAGTCTAATCCTCCTATCAGATTGTAGAACAGAGCCCAAGTGAACCATTTAAGGATTCAGTGAAGAAGTGAGGAAGTTTTCAGGGGAATTTGTTCCCATGGCCACTAGAGTCCACTGGAGGTCTGCTGGGCCAGAGTCCTAACTGGACATTTCAGATGGACATTTGAAATGAGTGCAGAAGAATCCAGCCCAGGCTGTTTCTGCCAAGCCAAGAGTGTCCAGTGTCCCAGTGTCAGTACTAATGGCATTTGGGGCTAGATAATTCCAGTTTGAAGGGCTGTCCTGTGCATAGCAGTGTGCAGATGAGGTAGCATCACAGGCTTCTGTCCTCCAGTTGTGCCAGCAATGCCAAAACACATTGCCATGCGTACTAGGAGAGGTCAAATCTCCTCTGGATGAGAGTGAAGCCAAAGGAGGGGTTTTGTGGGACGAATATCAAGGAAACCCTCACACGAAACAGACACATCCATCCTTGGAACAAGCAGAGCACCCAAGTGTCATTGGGATGGCATCAGTAGTCAGTGACAAAGGTTCACTTCCTTTGCTCTTCCTTCATCAGGTAAGCATGGGACCCACATTTTTTTTAAGGAAGAGACTCATCTGTATAAATAGATAAGTGAATGTTGCAGCAACTACCTTATCTACTTCATTCATATGTAAAAATGATACAGTAAATCAGGAGTAGATTCTATATTTGACTCTGTTTTGATTTCTGAAAGTCTCCATTTAAAGGCATTAGAATGATGAATGTTCCTTAAGATCGAAAGCAATTTATTTAGGCCTAAAATAGCTTGAGAATGGGACATATTGCAAAGGAGTTTAAAGGACTTGTCGCTGACTTCTGTTACCATTCCAATGACACTTGTCTTTCTGAAACAGAATTGTTTTTCTTATATTTAAACTACATCTTGTATTTTTAAAATCTACAGCATTTTTGCTTATAGTTACAGAAAACAAACAATGAAGGTTCATGAAGTATTATATATATATGAATATATAATATATATGAAATTATATATATAATATATATATATATGAAGCATCTATGTGGCCTGTGAACCATGTCAGTTTTTAATCAGTTAATATCCTTGTGCTATCCCACTTTAAGAAGGCCAGGGGGTGTACAGCACCTGTTGGCAGGAGATGGTTGAGATGTGTAGCACCTATGATAGTAAACTGTAGTACCCTGTGCCCCAGAAAAAGAAAAATTGTGAGTCTCATGGAGTTGGGTCTCAGATAGGCATGTACTGAGCTCAGGACTAAAACCAATAACTTCACCACAGGCTGATCCAGACCATCTGGGCACCATCTTTAGAAAAAATGAAGACTCTCAAGTGAACATGAGAAAAAGAGATAAGTACTAACCCCTTAAGGGAGTCAGAAGGACGGGAATAGAAGTGCAGAAGAATTAAAATGGAAAATCCTTCTGACATACGAGGTTTCATAGTCATAAAGGGGATTTCCACAGAAATAGCTTGTGGGTTCTGAGGCATGTTGACCTATCAGCTAATGTTCCTACTATACTATATATCTATCTATCTGATGTCCAGAGAGACTCACATTGCTCGGAAACACCCATTAGATGTGAACGCCTTCCAAGAATAGCTACCTCCTATTGACACCAGAGAGGGAGAGAGGAGTTTCACAGTGGTATAGTATAACAAAACAGCAGTTATTCTAAAATTTATATAAATTAAACACATAATATAGTCTACTGCTTATTTAAACAATAGTTAAGCCATGTATAGCAAAACACACATATAATCCCAGAATGCAAAAGATTTAGGCAGAAGCATGACAAGGTCAGGGTTAGCCTGGATTACATAGCAAGTTCAAGGACAACATGAGCTACTCAGCAAAACACTGTCTCAAACACCAAAGTCTGGGAATGTAGCCCACTGGCAGAGAAGTTGCCTAACATGCACCTGGTTTGATCTCCAGTGACACACAAAATAGGCTTATTGAATAATTACTGAGAACCATGAGAAGCCCTGGGCTGTGCTCCATGCAGTAACCACTTCATTTTCACAGAGAAGTAGATAGTGCAGATGCTACCCAGAAAAGGAAAAGTTAAGACGGGTGTTTGAGCTCTGAAGAACCACACTGTCACCAGGATTTTGTAGCTCATGAGAGACAGGGTATGTGAGTCTGGGGCTACAGGCATGGAACTGCCCTATGGGGCACTAGTTGAAGGGTTGCCTATTTATGCTACAGGGATAAGCCTTCTCTCTTCCGCCACCCATGAAAGAAGTATCTATGAAAAATTAGGCTCTTTAAGTTGATCATAGCCCTACTGCTTTCTTATGAATAGTAAGGGATGGAGATATCTCACAGCGAACATAGCAAAGCAGTTGAGTCCTGCCATTAAACTCTTTAAAAAGATTTGTGCAAGAAGGAAATACACATTGTTAAAGAATTTGAAAAGGTCTAAGAGGAGAGGACTCCTACAATGCTTGTCTAGACACTGAAATTTTAGCTTTAGACTTCAAAAGTTACTGGAACAAAACCTGAATATGCTCAATAGATTTCACTGAGACTTCAGTAGAATTTCTAGAACTTACCACTTACAATGCCACTTTGACAAAGGAAGTCTGATCCTCCAGCGAATGATCTGAACAGCTTTCTGGAAGCCAATTAAAAGTACTCAGAGGAAAGAGAGTTGTGCCCTCTCTTGAGGGAGAAGCCTATAGAAGCTTTGCTCTTCTTGTGCAGAGGGCAAATACCATCCTTGATGTGCCTAATATTCACTGAATAGCATGGGGACCAGGGCTTTGAGCTTCCTTCTCACTGCCATGACAGTGTTTGTCTCTGTCTTCAAAGCAGGCAAGAACAGCAAAGACATGTCCTTATGTGTGAGTACGCTTGCTTTCTGTCCCCAAACTATCCGAGATAACTGAATTTACAAAGAGAGAAAGCTTACTTCAACTGACAACACAGGAGTTTTCAGTCCATATCTGCCTGGTGCTTTTGCTTTGGGGGCTGTAAAGAGGCCACATGCTCTGTCATTGTGGGGAGCACGTAGTGGGCAGAACCATTATCCTAACAGCCAGGCTATGTAAAGAGAATAGGGGCTGAAGTCTCACCATCATGTTCTTTGAGGGCATGTGCCAAAGACACGGGTTCTAAGCTCTACATCTTGAAGTTTCCACCACCTTGCAATAAGACCAAGCTGAGGATCAAGCCTTTAGCTCACAGACCTTTGGAGAATGCTTATGATCCAAACTATAGTACTGTATAAGCCACAAATACATGGCCTGTCTGCCGTGTCCGTCTGCCATGTCAAATTGCTAATGAGCCTTTGGGTGAGCCAACCTATCTTTCATTTTCAGCCTTAAATTTTTCTTACTTTTATAAAAGGATGGGTCATATGAAAGTCTGTATCATATCACTGTTCCTTTTGTAACAGATTACTGCATCTCTGGTAGTTAAAGAACATGCTATTTTTCAGTTCTGGAGGAGTAGCTAAGTGGTAGAATGCTTTCCCAATATGCAAAAGTACCCGGGTTCAATTCCCAGCATTACAAAAAAACTGCATTTTCCCATGATCCTTCTGTGCCCAAGCTCTCAATTCTTACAGTTCTTATTGTATTATTTATGAGGCTCAACTGTAAATATTGAGGATTTTTATCAGTTTGGTACGATTTAATTTACTTTTCAGCACCATATATATTTATAATAGCTTATAAATATTTAAAATTATCATGATAATGACTCCATTGACTCATGATAAGTTCTTTGCTTTGTGTAGGGACGATTGCCAAGCTGATAATCCAGAAACATGGAAAACCCCGCCAAACTCAGTGACTGGTTGGTCCCAAAAGAATATCATCGTTCTAATTACTGGAAAAGTTTGACCACTTAAGTTTAGCTGTCTTAGAAGTTAATCTCCACAGATAAACATCCTGAAATGTACCTCTTTGAAAAAGATAAGTAAAAGATTTAGTCCCCAACAAACAATTTGTTCATTAGGCTGTATCTTAAAAGCCAAACATCTCTGACGGGTTCTCAGGCAGTGGTGTGTGTGAGTGTGTGAGTGTGTGTGTGTGTGTGTGTGTGTGTGTGTGTGTGTGTGTGTGTGTGTGTGTATGTTGCAGACCTGATGAAAAACAGGTGTGAAAGAACACAGCTGATGCACAGATGTGCTCCCAGCTTCAGGAAAAGAGCTTTGAGTGATATATGATAGTTTAGACCTGAGTCAAGGGGCAATGGTCCTTCCAAGATAAACACTGGGACAGCAGCATCAGCCGTACCTGGGAGCTATACAAAATGGAAGTCCTCCAGCCAGCCCTGCCTTTCCCACTGACCTAGAGACCCAGGTACTAGGACACAATCTCCAGGTGACCAACCCTGAGTGTTAGAGCCTCTGCCACAGTGTCAGAGACACTACAGCAGACCAAGCAGTTTCTTCAGAGGCCTCCACTCAACTGAAGCAGATTCTTAGTTATGGTAGAAGAGAATTTCAAGACAAGTCAGTATGAGAAGCTGTAGAGTTTATGAAGAGAAATTTTAACTTACTCAGATAAGAGCAGCAATAGAGAGGATTGCTTAGGAGATAGATTCACCCAAGAATGGTGTGGGCTTCTCCAGGGAGCATAGTGCCTACAAGTGTCAGCAGCCACCAAATTATTGTTCAGGTGGCTTCTGAAGTCAGTTCACATTGTTCCAGTGATTTTGAAAGAACTCCTGGGGTGGGGGCTGTTCTTAGTTTTGTTTTGTTTGCAAATGAGTTCCAAGAGTGGCTCCATAGTCCATTAGGCAGAGGTACAACAGGCTGATGAGGTCAAGCCCTGTGCCCTAAACTGAGGCATCCTTACTACATTAGAACACAAGTTAAGACGTGTTTTTACTCTAAGCAAAGTTTGTAGTCCTGTGAAATCCTCAAAAAACAAACAACCCCAACAAGAAATAACTACATCTGGCAAGAAGTCAGAGCTCAAGGTCACACACAGCCTTAGGCACAGCTCATTGCTATTTTAATACTCTTACTTGAGATATCTGTGTGGAGAAGGAATATTATCTCTACATCACCAGTTCTCACAGCAAACTTGGTTCATTGCTAATCATGACAATTAGTTAACTGGTAGTTAGTTGGTCATGGCTCTCAGCTGGTGAGAGACTTCAGCCAGGCTTGGGAATCCAAGATGCCCTTCCCTTGTTCCCTTAATCTTTTTATCCTGCCTCAATATGAGATGTTTGCAGCTACTCGAATAACATGGCCAGATCTGGTGGCAACAGGGAATATGCATCAAAGGGGAAGGAACAGAAGGCAGAGCCGTCCGAAGGGAGTGGTGAGGGTATGTGCGTTGATGGGAGTTTTGAAGTCTAAGATGTCGCTATTAATCTATCACCACTCTTCATCCCTTCAAAGAAAAATCGAATTAAGTGAGAGTACACTGAAGATTCCCACTTGGGGTCTTAATTTTACACTATTGAAAAGAATTTTCTAGACTTACACAGATTTTTTTTTTTTTTAATCATTTTACCACATCAATGAAAGAGAACTTACAGGCAAAATAGTTTGCTTATTTAATTGAGATATCCTAACATTTAACTCCATTCAAGATAAAATTCTTCTAATGCACTTGCCACTCAAAGGCCATCTAGAAAGCCAGAACACACACACACACCTTTTCAGTTTTTTCTAAGATTTTCTCCCAAGAGATACTAAAGTATAGTGTACAAGTTTGGATGCATAGGCATAGAGCACATGTGTCTGAAGACTGTCACCTGGTCACTAGAAACTGAGATGCCTGAGCGAGCATGTGCAAACATGGTGGTGACATATTTCTTAAAACTGACAGCACTGCAATAGAAAGAAGGGGTGGGTATCACTTTCCTTGGAGGGTATACAGAAAAGCTAGAGAGAATTACTGATAAAATCAAAACAAAATTGAGAGGAAGGAGCATCTGGAGGGGGAAATGGCGGATATGTTTCCATGCCTTACAAGAGCCTCAATGACAAGACTGCCTTGTGCATATTCCAGGTCCCCAGAGCAATGTCCAGCCCCAAAATGTTTATGGAGATAACATGGAAACAATGACCTAAAAGCCAACACAGTGAGCCTTTTTTTTTTTTCAGGAGAAAGTGAGTGGTCAGGATATCAAGTTCCATAGTGGACTAAATAGAATTAAATGATATAAATCTGTTGCCTTAGTATCTCTTTTTTAATCTACCTTACTAGCAGCAACTTCATTCTATGAGTTAAGGAAAGAGGCCCCTAAATATAAAGAGATACCCACATCCAACAGCTGGTGGATCAATAAGCTTCAGTTGGAAAAACATCATCCTTGCTGCTACTAAGCTGCCCGATCACCATCTACCGATCACCATCTACATCAGCTAGAGGTGTGAATGAAAAGGAACTCCACTGCTGGTTATATCATCTCAACAGATCAGGAAAGCCATGAAAAGAGAGCAAGAGGTCCGCCAGGTATTCCAGGTTTGCACTAGTATTACCCACCATATCTGCAGCTCTCCAATGAAGACACGATGGAGGTCCTTTGAGTCTCTAGATCACATTTCTCTCTCTCTCTCTCTCTCTCTCTCTCTCTCTCTCTCTCTCTCTCTCTCTCCCTCCCTCCCTCCAGTTACAGATGGCAAGAAAAGACTCTAAGAGCAGGTAGAGGGAGAAAAAAAAAGCAGAGCAAACATTTAGCTCTAATGCGGGTTGTCCGGTAGATGTTCTCACCAGATCCTAGGTAGAGACAAGCAAATTTGAATTCAATGAACTCCAAACAAAAATACTTCCTACACATTGTTCTTTTTGGAGATAAGTTACACTGATGTTCCTTGAGCTTATGACATCCTGGGCAAAGGAGTGAGATAATGTGGTGGTTTGAAAATGCACCCTGTAGGCCAATAAGGAGTGGCACTGTTCGGGGGTGTGGCCTTGTTGGAATAGGTGTGGCTTTGTCAGAGAAAGTGTGTCTCAGTCTTTTCCTGCTGCCTGAGATCCAGATATAGTACTTCCTGCTCCTTCTCCAGCACCATGCCTGCCTGCACGCAGCCATGCTTCCCACCATGAGGATAGTGGACTAAACCTTTGAAACTGTAAGCCAGCCCCAATTAAATGTTTTCCTTCATAAGAGCTGCTGTGGTCATGGTGTCTCTTCATAGCAATAAAACCATAAGACAGGTATCACTATCAATAGCAGTGGCTCTAATACCAGTGTTCATCAGAACCAAGTGAAGAAAAGAGGCCCCTAAAGATAATTAGATACCTTAAGATAGCTTAAAGTGAGCACTGGGGGAGGACTCTTCCTTCATTTTACCCCAGGGTAGCCTAACTTGGGCACCATCTCTAAAATTCAGAATTGTTCCAAGAGAAATAGTGAACATGACATTTCCCACATTTCAAAACTCAGAACTTTCAATGAGTGGGCTCTACTACTCACTTCCTTCTTTGTGATTCTTACAGCCCTGAGGGTCAGCAGGATGAGGCTTGTGGGACCATGACCTCGTGGCTTCTGTGTTTTCATTAGCAGAGACATGCATGGATGTGCAGTCGTTTCCAGAAGCCCCCATGTAACGGAGATGAGTAATGGGGCTTTCCCAACAAATATCCCAGCACAGGTGCCAGAGGTATATTTGTTTCAGATGACAGCCCTAACAAGGCAGTTTCTTCTGGGACAGTTCCCTGAAGGAGAACTCATGTTCCTTTTACGGCCTGTAGGACACCCACCTATGGCACTTTATCCTCTATAGGGTGGGCTTATAAATGTATTCCTAACCTAAATTTCTGATCTACATGCTTCACACCAATGGCAAGCCTCCTGTTAACTGGTAAGAGTGAATCTTTCTTCCACTATGTAAGTTGCAATGTTCATCTGCTTTTCTATTCCATGGCAAGAATAAAAGACGAATAAGAAAGGGAGAAGGTCATAGAACAGGGTCATAGAGAAGGAGCAGGAGATAGGATCTAGCTAGAAATTCTAATAGACCGCTTTCAAGGAGGTCAAAAGGCAGCTTCAAAGCCAAGCAGATGTTATTGGTTGGTTGCTGAAAAGTCGTCAGAGGTTGCCCTCTAAAGCAGCAGGAAGGCACATAGTGACACAACATGTATTCACTGTCACACTCTACCCAGACAGAGCTTACAAAAAATACACTGGGGGAAGAAATACAGGATAGACATATTCAGAGCTCATTCTCACAAGGATGGGCAGGATTCCATCTTAGAGATAAAACTCTCTATTACCATTGACATAATTCTAGCCCATTAATAATTGCTACTCTTTTGAATTTGGAAAAGATAAATCAACATGCTTAATAAAAAATGGATAGTAGAAACATGGGCTATCATGTTAACTGAGTGACATCTGGAAAGCCACACTACCTCTCTGATCCATTTTCTTCCTAAGCAAAGCAACGTTGAGCTATTAACTCTTTCCATCTCTAAAGTTAGTCTGTCTCTAACAAACACAGTTGGTGTCTTAATTCCTTTTTCTGCTATAATAAAATACCCTACAAAAGAAAATTTTAAAGTAAGGGTTTGTTTTTGGTTCACACTTTAAGGGCATCATCCATCTTGACACGGAAGTCACCATGTTAGGAGCTAAAGGCCGCTGGCCCCATCACATCACGTCAGGGAGCAGAGACAAATGCTAGAGCTCACCCTGCTTCTACATTTTTATTCAGCCCAAGACCCTATCTCATGGACCAATGCCACTGACACTGGGCAAGTCTTGCCACCTCAAGTAATGTAATCTAGATGAGCTCTCATAGACACACCCACAGGCTTGTCTCCTAGGTGATTCTAGAGCATGTGAAGTCCACACTGTTAGACATCACAGTTGGTGAGAAGTTTAACAGAGATAAGAAGCATGATTAGACATGTTCTGTGTCAGAACAATTAATATTTTAACACAAACAGGCACTTGGATAATTATGACTCTAGAAATAGTAATGGCAGAAATTGAGAGCCAGAGCTTCTTGACGGATTCCCAGAACCCCATCTCCAGATGGAGGAATCCATCTCTCTCAAGATCCACAGTATATTTTCTAAACATCATGCTACAGAACAATGATTCTGCAAAGCATTGAAATGATTGATAGATAAATGTGTCAAAGACAAAATGTTCCACACAAGCTCATGTCTGGAACACTTGTTTCCCAAGGATATGAGGCTTTTAAGAGCAAGACCTGTCTGATGGAAATAGGTCATTAGGGACAGACCTTGAAAAGACATATATGTTTCTGGTGCCAACTAGCTTTCTCTGATTCCTGTCCACACCATGCCAGGAACCTTCCCCACAAGCTCCTATCACCATGTCTTTGCCACCATGATGTACTGAGACTCTGTGAAACCATGAATCAAAACAAATCGTTCCTCCCTTAAGTTTCATCTGCCATATATTGTATCATAGTGACAAGAAAAGTAATTAATGCAATATGTAAAGTTAAATAACTTTATTAGTTAGGTGATCTCAGAGCCTACCCTATAGTGTCTAATAAACTTTTAGAAATTATATAATTATATTATTTAATATATTTATATTATATTATATAAGTTGATTATTGTTTCAAATCCAGTAGATGTCTCTGTATGAAAGTCAAGCAGATTTCCACCAAATTGTTATTAGAAGAGTTCATAATCTGGATTCAGCACAGCTCTATGACCTGATGGAATAGAGACTTGGATCTCACTCATTAAGATGTAATGGGAGAGCCCTTAAAAAGCATGGAGACTTTTATGAGCCTGTACAGAGTGGAGTAGGTATTATTGGTGTCTCCCTGGGGAGTCTATACTCAGATTTGGGCAGTGAGGCAGACAGGGCAGAGTAAAAAGAGTTTCAGGTTGACAGCAGGTGGCTGGTAATGTCTATGATCTGGTTGAAAGGCTTTCCACACTGAGCCATTGGTCTTTCTGCAGCAGATTTAACAGAAAACATAAAGAATAATCTTTAGACCCTGCACCCATATTCTACCACAATAAAAGCTCCTTGTCATCCTTTGCATCTTGGGACAGAACGGAATTTCAGATGCTGTGAAGACATTTCTGACTCCTGATGAAGAGGCCCATGTGAAGAACAAATACACTCTAGGAAACCCACAGAGAGCAGTGATTTTAATGTCTTCTAATGTCATGCCACTTCACTGTCTAAGCTGCGTCCGGGATTTCTGTCAGGGAGTGTGTGTGTTGTCCCCTCGTCTGTTTTGTGATGAGAGCAGAAACGCTCAGATGGCCTGGGGAAAACAAACATCAACCATCTAAAGTTAGAAGTAGGAGTGGTTCATAAAAACCTACCGTATAGCCTGCTATTGAATGACAGCTGTGGCCGTAACGTTCGTGTAAAAGGGTGCAACCATCTCTGAGATGCTACTGTCACTACTGTGTAGACTCTCTGAGATGCTACTGTCACTACTGTGTAGACTCTCTGAGATGCTACTGTCACTACTGTGTAGGCTTCAGGTGTCCTTCAAACATGACATTATTGTGCTAGTTGACTTCACTCAGCTGGCCCAACTATTTTCCCAACAGTCACATCTTATACCCCAATGTGTGAATCCTTGATTGCTCATTTTATACATAGATGTTCTAATGGATATTATTTTATTAAAAATATCAGTGGTGTGCATTGCTATATAATATAAGAAGAAAATTTTACGTATGAAAAATGCAACCAGATGTCTAAACGCCATGCCAAGTAAAACACCAAGTAAGCCATGAATGATAAGGAAAATAACCTTCTTCAGTAATGTAACACACAGAGAGAGAGAGAGAGAGAGAGAGAGAGAGAGAGAGAGAGAGAATAAGTACACATATGTAATATACACTAATATGGAAGTCACAATCCATCTGTGACTGCTAAACACTTGAAATGTAACTAATGAAACAAAGAAACTGAACTCATTTAATTAATTCATTTTTAGATAAAATGAGCTACTTAAAGCTAATCTACATATTAGCTGGCAACAGTCATCCCATATGCACTCATAAATGTTAGCACCAAGACATAGATAACATACATAGCATTTTCCAAATATATTGGGCCTTGGGTTGTGTTTTGAAATGACTGAAATTCTCTGTAAAACCACTTAGGTAGCACTAATCTATGAGTCATCTACTTCAGGAAGTTCCAGAATTCCACTCTGGCTTTGACATGTTAACTAGACATCGCAGTCACCACCTACTACCCAGTGCTAAAGGCCAGCCTATCCCCTGTTCTCTACGTATGTAAATGTTAAAGCACAGTTTCATCACCACTGAATTTCCCAAGTTCTAGCCAATTCCTTTTGAGTCCCGGTGAAAGTGTAGTCACAGATTCAATCAATGTTAAACATCTATTTCTTTTAATCAACATCTATCTACTGCCACTGGGTTTTATGGTTAAGCCAATACCCCTGTACTCACATGAACATACTGTAGCCTCAATAATTCAGTGAAATAAGTAGATTTTCATTTTATAGATGAGAAAAATGCAGCTTAGCTGAAGTGACTTAGTTGCTCAGAGTCAGACAGTCAGTGGGAGCTAACCTCAGTCTTTAAATTATTTCCCATTAATCATTCTAACAAATCATCTTAAAATTATCAGTTCCTTAAGATATCTAGGGCCCATGAAATATTAAATTACTATATTCTCAAAAATAAAAAATGTTATATAACTAAGAAGCTTGTTTTAGAAGGTTTGTCTATGCTTATCTTTAAAAGTGTGACACTTATAAGAAGTGTTTCGTGACCACAGAACAAAGGGAGAACAAAATTATTCACAGACATGTTCAATTCCTATTATGCAGGAAAATCTCCATTGGACCCAGAATAATTATGTGCCTCTTAAGCGAAAAATCCACACTGGTGTGTAAATAACCAGCTACAAATTTCATTCACCCAATTATTCTCCTCTCCTGGGCATGCAATCAATTTAGTGCTTTGCAGTGTCATTTATTCAGACCACAGCAGCATACACAGCTGCTCATTTTTTTGCATCTAATTTGGGCTTGGATCCTCCAGCAACAGCTTCTGAGCCAAAGTCCTTGAATCAATTTGTCATTACATAGGAGATGAACGCATCTGACTTTGACTCAGATAATGGCAGAAATCAAGAGTTTTTCCCAATGGAATTAGTGTTCCTGGAACCATCATTTGGCCTTGTAAAAAACTGACTAGGACCTGAAACTATGACCCAGAGTCCAACACCAGACAGTGCCAAAAGAAGACAAGGAGAGACCTAGAAGAGTATTTCAGTGAGCTGACCCTCTACAATTCAACAGCCATGGGAGCTGTTAACAGAATCAACTTCATGCGTGTTTTAGATTAAAATATAACAACTTTCGGTGACATACATAGCAGTCATTTCTTGTGAAGTAAATTTAGGTGGTTTAATGTAAACAGTGCTAGGAAGTCTGAGACAAGCATACTATAGTTATCGTGACAATACTGCAGACAAATGTGACATTCTGTCAAAATTAAAGGACATGAAAACGATGAAGCTGGTGTGTGGTGCAACCTACCTGTAATCCCAGCCTTCTGGAGAATATGAGTTGAAGGTGAGCCTGAGCAACATAAGAAGATCCATCTTTAAAAACAAAGGGAGGAGAAAAAGAGACAAAGAGACAGAGACAAGACAAACAGAGAGACAAGAGGGGGATTATTTTTTTTAAAGTAATGACTAAAGAACAGAAGGTAGTGACAGCCTGGGACACATAAATACATCTGTTCAAAGCAAAGTCTGGGTCATCAGAAAGAAACCTTGACCAGAACAACCAGGCACTTTGAGAGCCTAAGAAGCCTTGGGAAAGGGAGGTTTGGACAATGAGCATGTGCAGAGGTACAGTGGAAGCGACAAAAGCCGCTGTGGTAAAGAAGGCTGCTTTGGGAGGGAGATTAGAAACACAAGGTAAAAAGAGGCCAGAAACAGCTCTAGGCTCAAGTTCATTTACCAGTTGCAAAGGCTCCAGGACAGCAAGGAGGATGTTGGAGCTGAGCACCGCCATTTCCAAAGCTTGACCTTGTTAGTAACATACAATCCTTGTCCCATACTAAAAAGGGTTGGGAGTCTGCATTTTTAATGAGCACATTCAGGGACTGTCAGGATGAACATTTGGAAAACAGCCATCAGATCAGAAGGCTAAAGGCTAAAAAGTTTGGATCTGGACCTCATTAACCTGGAGACACACTTACTGTGCTGTGCCTTGATTTCCTTGTCTGAAAAAGTAATCTGTTTATTCCCCATCAGAATTCTGAGTTTGGGATTTTTATCCTCATCGCCATTTATATCTTAGGACACCAAGATTTGAGTGGTTGGTTAAATAGTCCATACACCATGCTGTTGGTGAAGAAGACCCTGGTGATGAGTACTAGGTTCTCCAACCCAGTGATGTTCTGCCTCTTGGAGAGGTGCAGTATGCCAAAAGCAGGGGGCCTTTCCAGACCAGGTATTTTATTGTTGATTCTTATTCACACTGGAGGATAAGCAATGTTCCACTCACATAAGTTACTCTGTAAACTGGCAAAGTTTACTCAAATTAATATTTGAAGCCAGCGTCTGTTCCCCAAGATTAATAATTTATAGGAACCAAGCTGTGACTCCACCTGGGAGCCAGCACAGGCATATTAATACTTCAACAAACTTCAAGGCTAATAAAGATACAGAAAGTGGTAGAGGTGGATATTAAATCAGGCACCCGTAGTCTTCAACAAAGATCGGACTCCAAAGGAATATTAACTCAGAAACCACGACCTGTAGTCTAAGTCCAGACTCAGGTGTACACCAATGAAACTCAGTGATTCGAGTCTATGTGCCCAAGTGTGTTCACCTCTGCATCTTTTGCTTTTCAACATATTCCTGATCCATCTTTAAAAACAAAGGGAGGAGAGAAAGAGACAATTCACATTTCCTTTGAAGCTGGATTTTACTAGTGCATTTCTGAAGACACAGTAACATATTTCAAACTGAAGACTGGATCACCCGCTGATGCAGCTGGGACTGTCTATTTCACCAGGATGTGTAAAATGATTGTTTCTCATTCGTCATCATGCGTCATGCTCCAGGTTGAAAGGATGACACACTCTGGAAGAGAGATCATGACACTGGAAATTAATACTAAATTTTCTATTTAAGAAAATGTATGCATACACTCATACATATACAGAAATGCGTATGTTACAGAAAACCAGCCTGCAGAGGGCAGGTTTAAAAACTCTTTCTTTCCTGTAATTCTTTAATAGATTTCTGTGTTTCCTCTTTAAGGGCTTCTACTTGTTTACCTCTGTTCTCTTGTATTTCTTTAAGGGTGTTAATTTCTTTCTTAAAGTCTTCCATCATCATCATGAGAACTGATTTTAAATCTGAGTCTTGCTTTTCTGGTGTGTTGGGGTATCCAGGGCTTGCTGTGGTGGGAGAACTGGGTTCTAATGTTGCCAAGTGGCCTTGGCTTCTGTTCCTTAGGTTCTTGCCCTTGCCTTTTGCCATCTTGTTAACTCTGATGTTAGCTGAACTTACTCTGTCTGGCTGTGGCTTGTCCCTCCTGCAGGCCTCTGTATCAATACTCCTTGAAGACCAGCTCTCTCTGAGAAGTGTTTGGGTTTGGAGAGCTGTGGCACAGGGTCAGCTCTGGGGTGCAGACAGAAACCAGAAGGATCTTGTCCCCAGCTGTCCCTTGGTTCCTGTGTTCTGATGGCTCTGCTCTCTCCTGGAGCCCTGTGGCCCAGGCTGAGGTCCCCAGGTCCCTGTGAGCAGTGGTGCTTGTCTTATCCCCACTCACAGCTTTTCCACGCTCCTGGGAGGGTAACTTTCTCCTGGTGCTGCTTGGCTATGGAACCCTGGTGGCCCAGTCAGAGGTCTCCTGCCACAGATGGGAACCGGAAGGTTCCTATGCCCAACTACCTCAGTCCCTGTGTCCCGCAGGTTCCAGGCGGGGTCCGGTAAGCAGTGGTGCTCAGTTTAACCCCACTCATGACTTTTCCACGCTCCTGGGAGGGTAGCTTTCTCCCAGCGCTAATTGGGTATGGAGCCCTGTGGCCCAAGCTGAGGTCCCCATCTACAAATGGAAACCGAAGTTTCCTGTCCCTCAGTCTCTGTGGCCCGTGAGTTCCGGGTGGATCCCAGTGAGCAGTGGTGCTCATCTTAACCCCACTCATGGGTTTGGAATACCCAAGTTTCACTTTACAGTAACTGCTGGACTGAGAGTAAGGTCCCAGATGGAGGAGTGGGAGAAGGGACTGAAGGACCTGAGGGAGTCTGCAGCCCCATGGAGGGAGCAACAGTGTCAACTGGCCTGACACCCCGTCCCAGTCCTCCTGGAGGCTGGCCCACCAAAGATACACTTGGAGAGACCCATGGTTCGGACCACATATGTGGCAGAGGAGGGCCTTGTTGGCCATCAGGGGGAGGAGAGGCCCTTGGGCCTGAGGGTGTTAAGAGGCCCCAGTAAAGGGGAATGTCAAAGTAGGAATACGGGAGTGGTGGGCGGGTGGGTGGGAGGGGGAATACTCTCATAGAGGCAGGGAAGGGAGGGGATACGGGGTTTCCAAAGAGGAGACCTAGAAAGGGGGAAACCTTGGAAATGTAAATAAAGTATCAAAAAATTAAAATTAAAAAAAAAAACTCTTTCTTAAGGTCCTGAGAATAAACTAAGTGTCAAGAGAAAGACAACAGTTGACCTTTGTGCACAAGAAGAGACAGATTCAAGAAAGACAACATGGAGATGCATACAGGTAAGTGTGAAGCAAGTGAGTGCTTGATGCCACCAAAGGATGAGGGGCCCTTGCCAAAAAGTCCCTCCTTCACAAAGGGCCCAAATCCCATAATTAAGCCTTCTAATTTTTGCCTTCTCTTCTATAATTCTAACAGATTCTCCCCTCTCATACTCATGTGTCCCTGACCCTGTGGCTGACAGCAGCAGGTCTACCCACGGGACCCAAGGAAAACAAGGGGAGAGGCAAGCCAATTAATTCTCTTTCTCCTAACTTAGAACACTAACTCATAATTTTTTAACCCATTTATACTATTCTATGCCTGCAACACAGCTAGTTACCTCTCCTCAGCTTAATAATCCAACTTCCTCCAAGTCCTGGTGGGAAATCCCCCACCTCTTACGATCTCCCAGAGTTCCAGTCTCTCTATGGGAACTCCCACCTTCTAACTTCTGCCTTTTGCAATAGGCCACCAGCTTTTTATTGACAGGTGATGCTTCTACAGAGTACACAAAAGATTTTCCCTACAGGGATAAAAGGGTGTTTATGCATTACAGCACAGATAAAATTTAACCTACCAACAAGGAATATCTAGGTAAGAAGTTGACTTGAAAATTTTCCACAAAGTGCTACAGAAGTTCCTTCTCCAAAGTCATGCATGCAATACATTCCAAAGGAATGCATGCACATCTACTCCTTTGTCCATTCACCCCCAGAGTAAGTGAAGTATTCAAAAGGACGTTTTCCTCCAAGAAGTTACCTTAGAGCAGAGGGCATAATGTTATTCTACTGAACAGTTTAAAATAGCATTATATTTAACAACACATTAAAAAGTAGTAAAGGCATAGTCTATGGTAGCTGAGAGATTCTGAAGTCTCAGTCGTACATCCAGGGTTAAAGACCCTGGAGGAATCTGGCTGCCGTGGCTCCCATCAGCTCAGTGGTTTGCAAGGAATCGAGAACATCACAAGCCCAGAGAGCTGGGTCTTGACTCTTCCCAGTAACTCTATTACACCATGCAAATTTTCCAAGGAGTTGATTTCTTGGCTTTAGAACCACGCACAAGCTCCTTTTTTTTTTTTTTTTTTTTTTTTCATGAGGAAAACATTGGTGGGAAAGAAACCTGAGGATCAGCCCCTGGAAAGTGCCCTCAGTAGCACTTTGGTTGAGATAATTGCTCCACTTTTTTTTAAATTGTAGGTTTCTGAGGTGACCACAAGCAACATTGGTGACAGACATTTGACACTAAGAAACTTTGCCATGTGTGAGTAAATTTTTTTCACATCCCCGCTCCCCTCCCCCAAACACTGGCTTATTGACTAACGAGGGAAAATGATCTAAGCCCACTAGAGTATGTTGGCCAAGCTCTCCCTTCTGCTGCAACACACATTTATTAGACACCAAGATCGGTCACAATATAGTCCTGTAGATTCCATCTGGGCAAGCAGTTCTGTCTGTTGCACAGAGTGACAACTTAGCAGCTCATTTGCATGGTGTTGGCGGTGCTCTGTGCACACGCACATGCAAACCCTTCACTCATGCTGAACTGAAAGGACTTCACAGCCCTAGTCAGTAGCTACAAGGCTACTCAACCCCAGAGCCAGATACCCTTTCTGTCCCTAGCAAGTTCTGTTCAGAAGAAAACTTGCAATGTGACAGTGTAGAGGCAACACATCCATCAAGTAGAGACACAGACCAGAGAAAATAAAAGATGGCCTCCAAGGGCACTCTGCCTGACCATGGCTGCCAGGACCCTATGTTATAATTTAGCATGACAAGGATGTAATTGGGACAACTAGGTAGAGAGCTTTGGAATACTGCCACTCTCTAGTACTCTCTGGGCTGTGGATCCAGGCAGCTGGCAACAACTCACCAGCAGCATGCAAAGTTGTTCCCTGAAGGTAATTCCCCAGTTCCAGGATTCTTGAAGAGTTGACTTCCTAAACAGATCTCTGTACTATAAGGAGCCTGTTTGAAGACTTTCCTTAGCACCCTACTTTCTATTTAAAATGCTGCATTGCAAAGGAATAGTAATGGGAGTTAGAATGATTTGGATTCTGCCCTTCCTTGCTTGGGGACACTGGGGGCACTATTTTTGGCTTAGTTCTATTACATAAAAATATAATACTATGCTCAGCCTTGGGTCCTTGAGAAGATCCAATAACACAATGGAGGTGAAAATGTCATGTCTTCCAAATGCTTTGCCCTAAATGGGAGTCATGACCACACGTAAGGTCTTAAGCAATCAGTCACATGTGTTAGACTATGAGATTCTCTGTTAGATACTTAGCATCACTATAACACTTGGAATAGTCAATTTATAAACTGAAATGGTTTGTTTTGGTGGGTCCTATCCATGAACCATCTGCTTTTGTTTAGTTAGTTAGTTAGTTAGTTAGTTAGTTAGTTAGTTAGTTAGTTAGTTTTGAGCATGTGGTAAGGATCACAGGATGACAGAACAGAACTGGTCATCTCATGGTAAAGGAACAAAAGATGAAATGGGAGAATCCACAATCCCCTTGATAACAACCCCTTTTATGATCTAAAAACCTCCTACTAGGCTCTGCCTCTTTTTTTTTTTTTTTTTTTTTAATATTTTTGGATATTTACTTTATTTACATTTCAAATATTTTCCCCTTTCCAGATCTCCCTTTTTGGAAACCTCCTATCCGATCTCCCCTCCCCCTGCCTCTATGAGGGTGCTCCCCCACCCGCCCACCGTCTTCCCTCCCTAGCATTCCCCTACACTGGGGCCTCTAACACCCTCAGGCCCAAGGGCCTCTCCTCCCACTGATGGCCAACAAGGCCCTCCTCTGCCACATATGTGGCCAGCACCATGGGTCCCTCTATGTGTATTCTTTGGTTGGTGGTCCAGTCTCTGGGAGCTCCGGGGAGTCTGGCCAGTTGACACTGTTGCTCCCTCCATGGGGCTGCAAACCCCTCAGCTCCTTCAGTCCCTTCTCCAACTCCTCCATCTGGGACCCCACGTTCAGTCCAATGGTTGCTGTGAATTGAATCTTGGATATTCTGAACTTTTGGGCTAATATCCACTTATCAGTGAGTACATACCATGTTCATTCTTTTGTGACTGAGTTGCCTCACTCAGGATGATATTTTCAAGTTCCATCCATTTACCTGTGAATTTCATGAAGTCATTGTTTTTAATATACCTCTTAAAGGTTCATCACCACACAAAAGCATATTCCAGAAGACCAAACTTCTAATTCATTAGCTTTTGGGCACATTTATGACTCAGACTATAGCAAATTTCAAAACTGTGTGGAAAGGATTCCCCACCCCTTAGGTTAGTATATTTGCCAATTGTAAAGAAGACATGACATGTGCAAAGATGGTAAATTAAGAATAGAACATCTAAAACATATGTATAGGGTAAAATCCATGGGGATTTCACAGGAGGAAGAACTGGGACATCAAGGAAGGAGGAATTCTAGCAGAAGCCCAGAGGCTAAGATGGGTTTTGGTGAGATAAGAATATATCACAGACGGAGCAACGCTTCAGAATAAAGTACCCCCAATAAAACAAGGCACTCAGGAAAACATGAGACTTTCCATGCTGTGGTGGTTTGAATAAGAATGGCCCCTATAGGCTCCTATGTCTGGACTCAGTTCTCAGTTGGTAGAACTGTTTGGAAAGGATTAGGAAGTACGGCCTTGTATGACATTCTCAATATTCATATTCATTCTCTCTCTCTCTCTCTCTCTCTCTCTCTCTCTCTCTCTCTCTCTCTCTCTCTTTCTACCAAGATGTTAGTTCTCATCAGCTTCTCCAGCCACCTACCACCATGTCTTGTTCCACCATCATAGATTCTAACACTCTGAATCTATAATTCTAATTAAACACTTTCTTGGTTCATGATGTTTTGCAACAGTAAAGTAACTAAGACACAAGGTTCACCCATGTATAATTGAACAACCATTAAAACTTAAGATTCTAGAACAGAGAGAGAAGAAAGCATCTCTGTACTATTCCTGCATAATGGCGTCTTCGATTTGGTATAGAAGAAAGTTAACCGTGGTGTTCTAACTCCAGAAACAGAGCAGAAGGCAAAGAAAGGAAAGGAAAAAAAGAAATAAATAAAACATGCAGAGAGAGAACCATCTGTGTTTTCTGGGTTAGCCTTTCTTCCAATGTGTAATTATAACTCTAAGAGCTGGGCTGGCCGTTCAGAGGGACGACGGTCCAGGTCAAGCAATAACCCACAGAGGAGGAAATCAGCATCCAGACATTAGGCTACATTTGCATAGTTTTTCTCTTATAGGAGGGTTGTGTTGCCAACTAAAAACTAGATACTTCCTCAATACATCTTAATTTGATAGGAGACACCAAATTCACAAGTCTTCAGCAAAGTCTAAAGTGGTGCCAACCACCCCATCCCTAGAATAAAACACAAGCCTATATTATTTTCCTTTTGTAGGAAACACTGAAAGTTCAGGGCTGGAAAATTGTGTGGGGGCTGATGCCTGATGGTGCAGCCGGTTATTATGTAGTGACTCACAATAAATTTCCAGAGCTACCACACCTCAAAGCTAAACTCACTCAAACCAAACAGTAAACTATTAGCAGGGATATTTTTGTAACCATAATTTCTAGCCTTTTAAATATTATTTTAAAACACATACAGCATGGCCAATTTTCTAAAAGCCATAGACCTCTCTTTTTTGGCATCCATGATTTAGAATATTCATCTCTCCAAAATCAATAAAAATTAAAAACATGCTCTGGGGGGTGTTTTAAGGAATTTTTTAGCCCACCAATTCAGTCAACCAGCATAATGGTGGGGCAGTAACTCTGTCCTGCCAGCCAGCCTCAGCTCCTCACCACAGGGAAAACTCAGAGGGCTCCTGTGGCCATGGCAGCGTCTGCCCCAGGTACCGTAAAGGAAGTCTCTTCACAGAAGACCAAGCAGATGCTGGCAAGACA
>CM052708.1:41396386-41562163 GCA_028551405.1 Uromys caudimaculatus | reverse complement strand
AGCTATACCTCTCCTGAGCATATACCCAGAAGATGCTCCAACATGTAATAAGGACACATGCTCCACTATGTTCATAGCAGCCATATTTATAATAGCCAGAAGCTGGAAACAACCCAGATGTCCCTCAGCAGAGGAATGAATACAGAAAATGTGGTACATTTACACAATGGAGTACTACTCAGCTATTAAAAACAATGACTTCATGAAATTTGCAGGCAAATGGATGGAACTTGAAAATATCATCCTGAGCGAGGTAACTCAGTCACAAAAGAAAGAACATGGTATGTACTCACTGATAAGTGGATATTAGCCCAAAAGTTCGGAATACCCAAGTTTCACTTCACAGTAACAGTTGGACTGAGTGTGAGGTCCCAGATGGAGGAGTTGGAGAAGGGACTGAAGGAGCTGAGGGAGTTTGCAGTCCCATGGTGGGAGCAACAGTGTCAACTGGCCTGACACCCCAGTGTTCCTGGAGGCTGGACCACCAACCAAAGAATACACATGGAGGGACCCATGGTTCAGACCACATATGTGGCAGAGGAGGGCCTTCTTAGCCATCAGTGGGAGGAGAGGCCCTTGGGCCTGAGGGTGTTAGAGGCCCCAGTATAGGGGAATGCCAAGGTGGGAAGACAGGAGTAGGTGGGCAGGTGGGTGGGTGGGGGGATACCCTCATAGAGGCAGGGGGAGGGGGAGGGGATAGGGGTTTCCAAAGTGGAGACCTGGAAAGGGGGAAACATTTGAAATGTAAATAAAGTATCAAAAAATTAAAATAAAAAAAAGTTTTTAAAAAGATAGTCTCTGTGTTGTTGTGGTGGCCGTAGTGGGGCTTCTGGCTCCCCTTGGGCTGGGACTTACGGAAAAGAACCAAGTCCTGGTCTTCCACCAGTCCTCCTCTTTTCTTCTAGTTGACCTTATATGCTTGCTGCATGTGCACAGCTTTACTGTCCTGTGGGCCCCGACAAAGAACACCCACAACTTTTGATGGAAGAAGACAAACTCAGAAGATCTCTACCCTGTCCCTCCCAGAAAGCCCACCTGTTCCACAGACACCCCCTACTACGCAGAGCACAAGCAACTAGACATTTTCCTTCATCTTCTTGGTAGAATCTTGAAGCCACTTATATTCTTCTGGCTGCGAGTTCTTTCTTTCCCACAACAAGAACAAGGCTGTATGATGAATGGAGATTTAGCCTGGAGCTTGAGCGCTTGCCTTCTCAATCAGCCTCACTGTGGAAAAAGGTACTTTGGCTTCCTGAGCCAAGTGATTTTTTAGGAGGTTGAGGGCACCCTTAAGTGAGAGAGCAGGATATACATCAGGTGTCCTGAAGGGACATCCTCTGCTGCTGGCCCTTTCTGCAATAGGCACATAATAATAACTTCACTTCCTAGACAGCTCCTGAACTAAAAGATACCCTGCTTCGTGGTCTCCTTAGGCAACCAAAAGGTCAATGCCTGTCCATTGAACTTCAAGAGTGTCTAAAAATCAGACGTGCATAAGTAGGTAGGGCCGAGATGGGTGAATGTGTATCAGATAAGTAAATTTCATCAACATCTGAGAAATGACTTTGAACCCCCAAACCCTACATATAAGAGCTGAGATACTTTCTATTTCAAGTTAGCATGAACTAAGAAACAAATCTGTGGGTATGCATACCTGTGTGCCTTTGATCTCAAGCCATGCTGACTCTAAGGTCTCAGTGTCTTCAGAGCTCTGCTCTGTCTCCACCTGGTGGACAGGTGCTCTTCAAATGCAGGCCCATTGTCAGCTTGGGTCCCAGTACAAGGAACACATTTTCCAATCCTACCACCAGAAACGTCTCAAGAGTCTGCTTGCTCAATAAGCCCGTCTCCAAACTGCTGCTAGGTTAAGTGCACTCCTCCATGGCAGAATGGACCTCGCTCTGGTTGTAGAAAGTGTTCTCCACAAAAAGAGATATCCTAGAGTTCCTAGAATGGGAGTAAACACTGGTGAGGCAAGAACATCAGTGTCACCCAGAGTCAGCTGTGTACCAGATGTGCAAAACTCACAGCAAACCGGGATACCCAGAGCACACAAATGGGGATCTCTGAACCCCATTTGCTGCCAACAAAGACAAAGCAAAAGCTGGGACCATGAATTAGAGAGATGAAGTATAATGAGGTGTATGTCTTTCTTCATACAGCAGGGTGACATTCTTTTGTCTAGTTAGAGTTAAATTCACGTAACCATAGACTTTGCTGCAATCATCAAAATAATTCTATGACTCACAAGATAAATGAGAACAAAACACACAGAAGAGTCAAAAGTTACAGTGAAGTTAGATTGTAATCAGACCCTGTAGCTCTGGCCACCCACTGACAAAGTTTCCTGCTGCAAACACATCACTAACTTATTCTCCACAGAAGGTCCTCCTTTACAGACTCCATGACCAGGGCTTTACACAGATGTGTCCTATGGGCTGCAATCAGTACAGCTCCTGTCTCCCACTGAGCTTGAATACCAAAGAGAAACACTGAGCAATCAGCTCAAAAAATCCAAACTGAGGGGATGCTGGATCATCTGATGAGCCACAAAGCAGCACTCATTCTAATAAGGAGCACAAAAGGCTCCTAAGGGGATGAGGATGCTTTCCCCACTAAGGTCAGCCATCTCTCTAAGTGCAAGGGCACGTGAACACCCTAACCCCCTGCAGGGAAGTGGAGCATTCTGGGAAGGCCTCCCTGTGAGAGAAGGACTCCGATGCAGAGCTTTCCTAGGCTTTGTGGGAACTAGGTTCTCTCAGCCTAGCACCTCTGTGTCTCTAACCCTGTCTTGGGTCTTGGGAACAGCAAGGCACAGCGTGCCTGCACATGTGACTGCCATGGCATCACGAAGACACCTTTAGAAGTTTCCAGGTGACTCTCAGGCCAGCACTGAGGTATAGAATAGTTCTGTATGAATTTAAAACAATTTCACAATGAAAAAAATTGGACTAACATTTCCACAGAAGAGGACATGGGAGCAGACAAAGGTGAAGCCATGGTCTTCTGGCTAAGAAGACAGGAGTTGCTAAAATTGTTTCTCTGCTGTAACTAGCAGCAAATGTATCCAGGCATGCATGGCAGCAGACCTGAGTGGAGCTCACCCCCCAGAAAACAGCCAAAGATGCCAAACTGGAGTCTTTCTATAAAAGCCTCGAGCGATTAGTGAGAAAGAAGCGTGTACAGCTCCGCAACAACCTCCACCGACTTAGTGGCTCCCAGAGCGGGAAGAGTCAATCACCAACCTTTGACCTGGTCAGGGAAGAGTTCCTGCCAGCTGAGGGCAGAGAGTGTCAAAACCACTGACTGCGGAAGAAAAGCAATGGGTCAGGGAGTAGAGGGAACAAAACCAGACATGGGTGGCAGCTTCTGAGCCACGTTTCTTCCACTTTAGGAGGTGGTGGGTGCCCCACCTAAGACAGCTCTGGGATAGAGCCTCGAGGCAGGTGGGTGTTTAAAGGACGCCCACAAGGACATACTAACCACCTAGAAAAAACTGAGCTTTCAAGTCCTCTTCAGGAAGTTCAGCGGTTTTCTGATGAGTCAGCGACAGACAGGCAGTGGTTAAAAGTGAAGATACTGATCTAATTGCAGGGGGTGGGGGGAGGAGAAAAAGAAAGAAAAGAAAAGAAAAAAAGAAAAGAAAAGGTAGGAGAAGGCAGAGATCAACTCATCGTCGCTAATGCTTAAAGGGCAAACAGAAGAGTTCCTAAGACACAAAAAAGTTAGGAAGAATCCTTGTCACCTTCATCACTAGTGCTGTAGTTCCAGCCCAATGTCTCAGATAACAAGGTGACACATGGAGCCTAACAGATGACATTTGAGGTTGGCCTTGGGCCTTAAACATGCAGGCTCCAACACACACATATGCTTGTACGACTATGCCCACATGCTCGCCCACATGCTCACCCACACGAACAAACACAAGTCAAGAATCCCAACATTCGGTCTCATGCAGTTGGTTGACTCCAGGACAGACTTCCAAGCTCCAGACCCTGACTTTTCTGTCCTTACTTGGAGGATTTTCTTTTCTCTTCAAAGAAATAGATTTGTCTCCTCTATCTTGGAGCAAAGAGGAGAGCCAGTCTTCCTGTTTTGTATGCAGAGAAGGCCGAATTTACCAGGCTCCTTCTGTGTGCCAGGCACTGGGCTAAGGGGTTGACACACAGTCATTTTCTCCTTACTAGTAGATCCTCTTGGGTGAAAGAACTCATCAGGCAAAAGGTTGAAAATGGCTGCTTCTTTTCAGCAAAGGGTAAATGGGAACACACCAGAAACCCTTGTTCAAACACAAGTCCAACTGGAGCCACGGGAAGCATAGGTAGCAACATCTCATGAATCTGAGACTGGGAGACGAATTTTGGAATTTCACATAAATGTTAACCATTTTTGAATGTAAGGGCCTTGTGCAATTGCTCCAGGAAATAGGATGAGGGGGGAGAGAGCATGAGGGAGAGAAGAGGAGAAAGAGAAGGGAAAAAATGAGGGATTGTAGGAGTCTTTGGGAACACTGCTGTCTCTTGGCACTTGGACCAGAAAAGCACAGCCACCACAGGAAATCCTTCCTGGGACTCAAACAGCCTCCCTTCCTGGCAAAGAAGACAGCTGACACCTGGCTTCAATAAAGAGCCATCCTACGAACAGTCTTGCTCTCACAATGGACATAAAATATTGGGCTCTTTAAAGCCCAATAGGTACCTTTGGCTCTCAGCCCCTGGAGTTACAATCTATATTTTCTGTAGCAATGCGTTTGTTTATGCTTTGTCCATTAAAATGTTCTCTGTTGGGGGGGGGTTGCTACTTAAGATGTTCAACTTGAGATGCTCTTTTCTTGAAAAGCCCAGAAAGGCCCATTGATCATCTGCTGCCCCTTGCTACCCAGAACATTGATTTTTCAAAGAACTTCCATGTTTGACAACTAGCAGCGGCCCTCTCCACCCCTTTGACCTTCTGCTAACCTAGGGCCCTGGGTTAGTGGTTCTTTTATAGTCTCTAACATCAATACCATTTGTGTGTTCTCCCATTTATTGTCTGGACTTAAGCAAAAGCTGTTGTCTGGTCATTTATGCTCTCCTGAACTTTATGATTAACTAACAAACATCTGTCTAATAATACAGCTAATTGATGGCTTCAAAAGACAACTGTGTATTTTCTACTTTCCTTCGTCCCAAATTTCAGTATTTCTGCTTGTCTCAGAGGCTCCCTAGAGCAGCAGATATGACCTCCAGCTGCCTCCCTCACCAACGGAAGAAACCAGAGAAGGCCTTTTTCCACATAAGATCACATTTTCTGAAACCACTTCCTCTCCCTACTCCCCTTGACCTCTGTGGAGCAGTTGGCTGCATTAACCACAGCGTTCTTGACACTTTCCCTGTGTGCAGGTGAATGGCAAAGATTCTGGTAACCCTGGATAGGAACTGCAGCCGGGTGTTTTCTTAGTACATGCCATTGAGGGAATTGCTTGGAAACTGAGTCTGTGTGTTCCTGTGTCTGTAAAAGGAGAGGAAAAAAAGCCCCACTTCATAGGAATCATGCAGGAAACTAAATTAAGCACTCACAGCGCATTTAAAAGACAAAGGCTCCAGGAGGACCAGATTAGCCTCTCCTGCTTTGTGTTTCCATCTCTTCTTGTTCTCTGCTAAATAATAACAATGTCCATGGTTCATTCCTTGCCTGAACCCTAAGCCTCTGTTCACACCCATCTCTCTCTACCCTGGGCATATGCCTCCCCTTAGCCCTACACACACTCTTCATAGCTCCCACTCACAATATGAAGATACGGCTTTGCCTCCATTTCTAGGCCTATAAAACACACTCACACTCCTTGCATTTTATTTTATATAGGCCTAGAAACTGGGGTAAGGTCTCACTCCAGAAGCACCAAGGGTAAACTGAGGTAGGCCTAACCTCCATAAGTCATCTTGGTCTCCATTTTCTTTCAAGAATACCTGGTGTTCAGAGACAGGTAGCTAGGAAGAGGGCAAGACCTCACTTACCTGTTTGCTCCTGTACCAGGGAAACTCTTGCAGTAGCAAACACAGGGGACTGGGTTGAAAATAAATCAACACAAAAGCAAAAATAGTGAAGAGTCAAAGCCAGCCCCTAAGGATTTCGTAAATGTCCCCTCGTGCTGCCTCCACTAGAACTTTGAGTATTTACAAGTTTATATCACTTCTCCCAATCGGTTAGTGTTTCTCAATGACCTTTAATTAATTCATCCACATGCTCCTCCCAAGTGCCAAGGAGGCTCCTGAGCAAAGAGCTGTTCTTCCCTCTCAGCCACTGGAAGACCATGATGGTGGGAAAGGAGCTACGGGGACTTGGGTACTGATTAGATTCTGTGTCCAAGTCTGGGCTGTGGTTACACAGGTGTGCTTTCACAGCCCTAATTCATCAAAGATAAACACTCGGAATCAGTACAGTTTTCTTTTGTAAATTGTACTTCAACTTGTTTAAGTTTATATTTAAAATATAAGTTCCTTCCTTGGATGTTTCCAGCAACCCTTAATTATTACAGGCTATATTGTTCAGAACCCATAATGTTTGGCAAAAAGGTAAGGAATACCATGATATTTTCGTTGATAGCTCTCTCTTCTTCTCCCTTTCCCTCCCCTTCCCCTTCTTTCTCCCCCCCCCCCTTCTTCTCAATTCTCTCACTTTCGTGGAATTCCAGGCAAATAACCAAAAATAGAATGGGTATGAATTACAAAATATCCCCTTCACTGACTTGACATCAGGCAAAAATTACTTATCTACCTTCCACATCAGTTTCTTATTTATAAAGTAAGGCTAGTAACCCATCAAGGAGAATTTATGCTCATAGGTAAGGTGAACACTGACTAGGCCTTGTGTTTTATTTCTAATTCTCCATTGGTCACTTTTCCAAAGCAGAGATTTACATTGGGGCCCGACTTAGTTAATTTTCTATTGTTTTAATAACAACTACCAACAAGGTAACTTATAAAAGAAAGCATTTAATTTGGGACTCATGGTTCCAAAGGGTTAGGAGTCTATAACTATCTTGGTTTGGGGAGTATGGCAGGCAGACATAGTGCTGGAGCAGCAGCTGAGAGCTCATATCTCAATCCACAAGCATGAGGCAGAGAACAGCATGGGATTTTTTGAAACCTCAAAGTTCATCCCCAGTGACACACCTCCTCCAACAAGGCCACACCTCCTAATCCTTCCCCAACAGTTCTACCAACTGGGGCCAAGCATTCAAACACATTAGCTTGTGGGGGCCATTCTCATTCAAACCAGTACAGGAAGAGAGCAGGATTCAAACAAGATTCGTGAAGATGGATAGATCTCTTGATGCCAACCTCTCTAATTTATCTGGTACCCTTCTCCCTCTCAAACTCCTCTGGCCTCCTGGCCCTGCTTCAATCTACTCTATTAGGAAATTATCCAACTCCTTCTTGGCTAACCTTCCTCTGAACTGAGCATGCTCACTGACTCATTGAAAACCAAACTTTGGGGCTTCCTTCTGCTCTGAAACTCTCAAGCTGTACTGTCTCCACCTACTGTCACAGAAGCCAGAGACATGTGTCAGTCTTGGGCCCAAATGATGTCAATAAGGAGTTTGAACACAACAGTTCCCTTCTGGTACCATTTCTGTTGGAGATTCTGTCTTCTTGTCCTTAACTTCCCCCTTGCCTTCTTCCCGAGAGGAATAGACTCAGGGACATTTTCCCTTCCTTCACCATCTCCCTCCACCCAAAGAAACAAGCTTCTATAACCAGTCACTTGCATTTGCTGCCTGAATGAATATCTACATCTTACTGTTTTTTTGAGCAGTTACCATGTGCTGCCCTTCTGACTTAGCCCTAATCAACGAGCTAATTGTTACTCCAGTTTTTCATATGATGGCACTGACATCCAGAAACCCAAGCGATGAAAACCATCTTATTTAGTCTATGTTACTGATGGGACTAGAACATGGGGCTTACAATCTTTCTTAGTGGCTTATAAATGGGTCAATAGGAGACCTGTCTGTACCATCTACTATCAGTAGCTCTTCTATCCAGGCAGCCCTGGAATAAGGCCCAAACGTTCTCACCAGGCCTCTTTCCACCACTGCTTATCCTGTTCTAAGTGAACTTAGGAAATGTTTAGATCCTTTCATTTAATAAACACTTTACTGAGGACCTTTTGAGTGTTAGGCAGTGGCACAAGGACACATGGCTAACAAGCGAAATAGGTCCCTCCGTTCCTTTCCCTGCCTCTCTCTCTTTAAACATCTTGCCCTTCCTGCCATCCCCAAAGCCAGGAAGCTCCTACTGACCCACAGGAACCCAGCTCACATACGTACCTCCTCATCATTACTGTCTACAACTCCCTGAAGATGGCATTGCAGACATTTAGTAACTAGTTGGATGGTCAGAATAGGGATGTGGCCTATCAGTCCACCCATGTATCCAACCTGAACCGCTGCCCTATCTCGCCATCAAAAGTTAACTCCCCACCAGTGAGGATCCCCACTGCCTTAAAAATACTGAAACACTGTTCTTTCTTCCTAAGTGTCTGGTCCTTTTCTGGGTCTCCCACTATATTTACATCTACTGACATACATGGTTGTGATGGGCAGCTTTTGATAAGAGAAGAATCTTTTCTTAGTTATCCAGAAGTCTCAGAACAGAGCCAAACCTTAATAGAAGTTCTGCAAATCTCTGGGGTGTGATGAGCCAGGGTAACATTGCAGTCTGGCCTTCATCCCACATAATTTCCTAAACATCTTCCAGATTCAAGTCAAGAGCCTTTCTACTTTAATACTCAAAAATCATTTAATATTATTCTTGAGGTTTCCCTTTGACTGTTTTTAATTGCTTTTTTGTGTTTTGTGGGGTTTTTATAAACTTTATGTGCATACGTGTTTTGCCTGAATCTGTGTGAGGGTGTCAGATCTTGGAGTTATAGACAGTTGTGCGTGGCCATGTGGGTGCCGGAACTTGAACCTGGGTCCTCTGGAAGAACAGTCAGTGCTTTTAACTGCTGAGCCATGTCTCCAGACCCTTTGAATTATTACATTTGGTTAGTGGTGTGCATGTGTGTGTGTGAGACAGACAGACAGACAGACAGAGACAGAGACAGAGACAGAGATGGGCATGTATACACTACAGAGATTAAAAGACAATTTGTGGAAGCCAGTTCTCTCCTTCTACCATGTATGGCATAAATGTAACTTTTTATTTTCTAAATATTTATTTTATTTTCAATTAATATGTACGTGCATACGAGTCCAGTGCTCACAGAATCCAAAGGAGGGAGTCAGATTCCCTGGATCTGGAGTTACATGTAGTATGAGCCATCTAATATGAGTGCTGGGAACTGAACTCAGGTTCTCTGGGGGTGGGGGAGAAGGGACGTACTCTTAATTGCTGAGTCATCTCTCCAGTTGCAATATGATATTTTATGTTTAAATTTTTAAACAATTAGGGTAACCTAATGTATTCATTGCCTCACAAATTTGGGATATTTTATAGTAAAAATATATAAATGTACATTTGTAGCAATTTGAAATTATGATCTATGGTCATCATGGTATGCAACAGATCTCTCAAAAGCATTTTTTCTTTTATATATCATTTTTCTTGGTCTAACCCTCCAAAGATGCATTTATATATCCCTAACTATCGTTCTTTTCCTGGTTTCCAACTTGTAGCATGACAGTATTGTTATTGGCTGAATTATGTTCTTCCTAAAACCATAAAGCTCTAATGGCCAGTACCTCAGAAGGTCACTGCATCCAGAGGTGATGCCTTTGGAGAAGTCATTGTGTTGAAATGAAGTTATGCTGGTCAGCCTTAGTCCCCTACGACTCACGTCCTTGTAAGAAGAAACAAGGGCATAGACACTAACAGCAGGAAAATAATGTAAGCACTCTCAGACAAGCCATGTGCGAGCCGAGGAGAGGAGCCTCGCAAGAAACCAACCCCTCTGACACCTTGACCTCAGACTTCCAGGCTCCAGATTGAAAAATAAATAAATAGATTTCCATCACGATAGCCAGCCAGGCTGTGACACTTTATTACAGCAGCCCTAGTGAATGTACGTATCAATCTCCCTCGAAGTGAACAGTTGCTATAACAAATAACACAGATTTTCATTGTGTGTGCACTAACTCCAAGTAAAATGGAAACTTGATGAAAGTGGATATCACATTTATTCTTGAGATGCCCATAAAGCTAAACACCATAAAGCTAAACACCATGTATGTACATAATAGATATTCACCAACATTTAGAACCTATGCCATGACATGGTAGAACATACAGAAACATTCTTTATCTTCACTTATAGCAGGGTTTCTTGACCTGAGCACTTGCCCTACTTAGGGTTTCTATTGCTATAATAAAACCCAAAGACTGAAAGTAAGTTAGGGAGGAAAGGCTTTATTTGATTTATACTGCACATCATAGTTCATCACTGAAGGAAGTCAGGACAGGAACTCAAACATGACTGGAACCTAGAGGCAAGAGCTGATACAGAGGTCATGGATGGATGTTGCTTACTGGCTTGTTTCCCATGAGTTTCTCAATCTGCTTTCATATAGAACTCAAAACCACCAGAGCAGGGATGGCCCCACCCACAAGGGGCTGGACCCTCTTCATCAATCACTACTTAAGAAAATGCCCTACAGCCAGATCTTATACAAGCATTTTCTCATTCGAGATTCCCTCCTTTCAGATGACTCTAGCTCTTGTCGAGTTGACATAAAACTAGCCAGCACCGCACTCAATATTGTTCAGATGGGGCACTAGATTATTCCTTGAAGAGGGATGTTCTGAGCACTGCGGGATGCCCACTTCACCCTACCCACTAGATGCCAGTAGTAGCTACCTGTGAATTCATGTTCATGTCAGCCATATTGTTCTCAGACATTGTCAAGCATCCCCAAGGATTCAAGCCATGCCTGGCTGAGAAACTACTTGCAATGTGGTCTTATCTTTTCCTCTGCTTCTCACGTTCACCTATATGTTTTCCTGGTAACGTGTTTCAATTAACATGCAATTTTGAAGATTCCTTAAAGAATTATGAATTCAGTCATGAGAGGGACCACAGAAAATAGGTCACAGGAACTATCTGGCATGCCTTGGCATTTGATCTGGTGAGGTTATTTTGTCAAATTTGTCTGTCATAAGAATAGTTTCTAGATTGAGACAATTCCAAAGAAAAGGCTAAAAATGTCAGGACTGTGGTTTCTGCTAAGCCAGCAGCCAGGCTTCTAGTCCCAAGATTTTACCTTCTGGTCACTGATCTTTGGCTAGGGTCAATACAGAGACGGAGTTATATCCCTCTCCAGGATGGACTATTTTAAGTGAACTTTTGGTTTGGTGTCATATCTCGGTACACACATCGCCACATCACAAAACCCACCAGTGAAACTGTCACCAATTAGTATGCTCTTTAACAACCCCAGGAAAGAAAGCAGTGGCTAAGAAAGCTGGCTCCCCTAAACAGCAGTCTCCCCTTTGGAGCTGGCCTGGCACCCTGGTGCTGAGAATAGACATAACCAGACTCTGTGGCCTTGTAACTCACTAAACACTTTCCTTTTGTAAAACTATCTTGGGATTTTAGGGCTGTCTTTCAGAGTCCATCAAGGGATGATGAGGTCTCCTATACAGGAAGTTAAAATGAGGCTGCTGCAGGTACCGCTTCTTCCCATTGCTGCATATCTATGAAGTCCTGAGTCCTGTACTGTAGATCTACTGGACCCAGCCTGATGTGGTCTAGTATAGGCTGGTGGCTTTAGGATGTCTGCCATATAGCACAGAGGGCAAAGGAAAAGGCTGGGAAGATGTAAGCCTGGAGCCATATGAGGAACGGCCACCATACCTCTAACCAAGGCAGCTGGATTAGTCCTGCAGTCACCAACTTCCCATTCTAAGAAGTAATTTTGTACAATCACTTTGGAAATCAATCAGGTGGTTTCTCAGAAAATTGGGGAAAGTTCTACCTCAAGACCCGGGTATATATACCACTCCTGGTCATATACCCAAAAGATGTTCCACCATCCCACAAAGACACTTGCTCTACTAATTTCATAGCATCTTTATTTGTAATAGCCTAAAATTACAAACAACCCAGATGTCCCTCAACAGAAGAATGGATGAAGAAAATGTTGCACATTTACACAACGGAATACTACTCAGATATTAAAAACAAGGACATTGTGAATTTCACAGGCAAATGGATAGCACTAGAAAATATCATCCCGAGTGAGGTGACCCAGACACATGTAGTATGTACTCATAAGTAGATATTAGCCCTAAAGTACAGGATAACTATGCTACAGTCCACAGACCCAAAGAAGCTAAGTAACAAGGAGGACTCAAGGGAGAATGCTTTAATCTCACTCAGAAGGGGAAATAAAATAGATATCTGAAGCAGATGGAGAGAAGGAACTGAGTAGAAGAGAGGGTGGGGTGGGAAACATAGGTGGGGAGCACGTATGGGGAAAGCAGGGGTGGGGCAGGAGAGGTAGGAGAGAGAAGGGAAGTTGGTGGGGCAGGGACAAGCAAGAAACCTGGGACGGGGGGAGGCTCCTGGGTTGATATGTGGGTGACGCTAGCTGAGACCCCTAGCAGCAGGAGATATGGAGCCTGAAATGGCCACCTCCTGAACTCAGGCAGGACTTCCAGTGGAGAGAAGGGGACACCAACCCACTCACAAAACCTTCCACCCAAAACTTGCCCTGCCTACAAGATGTACAAGGATAAAGATGGGTCAGAGACTTAGGGAACAGCCAACCAATGAGTGACCTAACTTGAGACCCACCCCTTGGGAGAGAGCCAACCATTGGCACTATTAATGATACTCTCCTCTGCTTACAGAAGCCTAGCACAACTGTCATCTGAGAGGCTTTATCCAGCAGCTGATGGAAACAGATGCAGAGACCTACAGTCAAATATCAGGAGAAAGCTCAGGGAGTCTTGTGGAAGATTTGGGGGGAAGGATTGAGGGAGCCAGAGGGGTCAAGGACAGCACAAGAAGACCTACAGAGCCAACTAACCTGAGCCCGTGGGGGCTCACAGAGACTGAACCACCAACCAAAGAGTATGCGTGGACTGAACCTATGCTGCCTGTGCCCTGGGCTACTCGATACCTGACCCTACCTGCCGTTGGGGGTTGGAGGTGAGGTAGCATGGAATCAATGACAGAGACTCCAGGAGCAGGTGAGAAACGCCTCAACAAGCTCCTCTGAACTCTGCTGCAATCTCCTTTAATACCCTCCACCTGTGCCCCATTGGTCCCAAGAAAGCATCTCCTCTAAACAGCAGGTTCCCTATCGGCTGGTATTGTCTGCGCCAGCAATCATTGGTCTTTCAGGCAGTCTTCTATTAGGTCCTCCAGCAGGCGATGCCTCTGTGGCTACTCTACCCCCAGCATTTACATAGAGGTTACCAGGCCATTCCTGCTACAGACCTAGGTCCCCTCCACATACATAGCAGATTGTAGCTTGTCTTCACCCCCAACAACTGAAGCAGGGCTATCTCTGACTCAGACTCTGTTGCCTGCCTTTGGATCCCTTTACCCTAGCTGGACTGCCTTGTCTGGCCTCAGTGGGAGACGATGCACTTAGTACTGCTGAGACTTGATGTACCAGGGTGGGTTGGTACTCAGGGCGGGGGTACTAAGAGAAGGGGGTGGGAGGGTCAGACTGGGAGGAAAAGAGAGAGGGGGCTGTGGTTGGGATGCTAAGTGAATAAATGAATAAATGAACGAAAAAGAGTAATTTTGTCTGATGTTTCTGGGGAAAGCAATAAAGGTTGAAACCGCACTACCGGAAGTCCCAGCAATATATTTATGTACACGTTATGGTAGAGGATGATAAAATCTACCTGGGCAGAGGCCCAGAGGATTCCGTTACATTCCCCTCTAGGAGCAAATGAGAACATCATTTTGATGCAAAGCTCAGAGGCAAACCTCATAACACTTTCCGTTTGCAGTTTCTGAATTAATCACTGCACTATTTACCATCCCAGATGCACCAAGCAGGGCAGTGAGACCCCCTCCCTCCTAAAAAGCCTGCATTTGAACATAAAACAGAAGTCTGGGCTGTGCTTCACACCTGCTCCCTCTCCCTCAGGCTGCCCTGGACGACAGATGCAAAACTCCCTCCCATCTGACTGACTGGGACCCACAGGCCACAGACTAAATATGTCAGGGGGAGTTTCCTAGGGGTCCCCACAGCTTCCCCATTCCCTTCCGGCAAAGCAGCGCCGCCATGGTTTGATGCATCTTGAGAGATTGACAGATGCAAAGGCTGCATCTCTTTCAAGAAGGTGTTTTAAGTGGCCATCAGCCATCATGTCCAGCGCAAAAATACCCATTATTCTTATCCATACGGCTTATGTTATCATCTATATCATTTTTCTGTGATATGCTAAATTCCCCATGCAAAGGTCAGTTTCCCACACACTCCCTATACATCTGGCAAAACCTGTAAAGATTGTGTACTGCTGACAATAATTTACTGTTCTTGTACTAGGTTTTAATGACCACAGCACAGGCATATTTTTAAAATATTTTTAAGTTATTTATTTATGTGTGGGAATCTTTGCCATGTGCTCAGGTACCTCTACAGGCCAGAAGGGGGCATCATATCTTCCAGAGCTGAAGTTATAAGCAGTTGTGAGCTACCTCGTATATGGGTCCTGGAAACCAAATTCTGGTCCTCCGGAAGAACAACAAGTGCTCCTAATTACTGGGCAAGCATTCCAGGCTCAGCACAGGCATCTAAGTTCCACATAAAACTTAATCTCATGCTGAGAGCATAGAGTGTCCTAAAAACCCCTATAATGTGAAGTTGGTTTTCATCCACTCTCTTAGGAAACAATGTTGAAGAAGCCATAGTCCGTTTTCCTTCCCTTTCAATACATTCTGTGTTACAAAAACCCTTCACCCAATGAAAAAGTTACAAATGTGGAAACTTAAAAGACCGGTAGTAATTAAGACCCAGCTAATTGCTATTACACAGTTACTATTCTCAAAATGTAATCTCTCACTCTAAAGTGAAACATACTCCCCTTAGCAGAGAGGCACAGAGGTTGTGAGCAGTCATCCCCAGTGACCAAGAGCCAAGGTGATCATTGTCATGATAATGATGTCACTAGCTTCTCCTTTTCCTTCCTTTCTTTCTTTTTCTGACTTACATAAAGCCACATTTATTTTTCCAAGTACACCCTTCTATGTGTTCCTTAGCACTCCCAAGATCATTGTTCTTACCTACAACACCCATCTTTCCTTCACCCTGTAGGAGAGGTAAAGGGACTACAGAGACGCCCCCTGCTTTTTTAAAAGGTGTAAATAAGAAACTGCAACTTGTGCACACTACAGAATTCAATCGCATACCTGACCTAGGGGTCCAACTATAGCCTGGAGTCTCCACTACTGAAAGGATGAGAAGAAAAATGAATATGATTAGCATATGACTCCCCCACATCAAAATCTTTACAAGACTCGGGAACTGGATTCCTTTCCGGGATCTGTTAACAACTAAGGAAAGAGTACCATTACACATAGTCGACAGAGCAAATGTTTAGTGGGACAATCTCCCCCGCTGTTCATGTCTACCACTCACTTTCACTTTTTTTGAAGATATCGGTCAATTAGAAGCATGATGATTTCTGCCATAGACACTATTGCCAAACTCTGTCATTGTTACTTCATCTTGGCACGATCCAGCATTTATTCTTGATGGCTCAGGCAATCATAAAATGAAATCAGTGGTATAAGTACCCTTCAGCCCAAAGCATTTACAGGATGTCTGCTCAGAGTCACCCACCACCAACACCAAGTGTGCTGGTATGGAGCATATTTCCCATGCTATATACTATAACTTGGAGATGATCTTCGTGTCTATGATGGCTAGCTTTATGTCCACCTGACTCAAACCAGAGCCTGAGCCTTAATTGATTAAATGCCTCCATAAGATCAGGCTGTAGACAAGTCTATAGGGCATTTGCTTAATTAGTGATTGATGGGGGAGGGCCTAGCCTATGGTAGGTCAGGATACCCCTGGACAGGTGGTCCTGGGTTCTATAAGAAGGCAGGCTGAGAAAGCCATGGGGGAGCAAGCCAGTAAGCAGCACCCCTCCATGGTCTCTGGATCAGTTTCTTCTTCCAGGACCCTGCTCTGTTTGACCTCCTGTCCTGTCTTCCTTCAATGATGAACAGTGATGTGGAAGTGGAAGTTAAATACTCTCTTTTCTCCCCAAGTCACTTTGGTCATAGTGTTTCATCATAGCAATAGAAACCCTAACTAGGACAATGTCGCACAATTATGAAAATGCAAGACGGACAATGCTCTGTGGAATGTCAGTCCTCTAGGTGGCTTCTAGTATTTGCTGAAAGCCTGACTCACTGTTGGCAAAGAAAACTTCTAAAGGAGCCATGAAAAATAAAGGATGCTATCAGTGTATAAATTAAGAGGTTGTTATGGTGTGCCTATAGAACAAATATGCTGTTACCAATTTCAAATGATCAGAGCAGCAGTTGATAGAACGCTTTATCGGTTTAGAAAATGCCAATGACTAAGAGCATTAACTGCTATAATTCATTGTCATAATGTGTTGTATGGATGGCTTAGCAGAAGTAGATGTTCTTGGCAATCCTCATAGCAGTAATAACAATAATGATGGTGGCTATAATCTCTTTAATTCTATCATTCATTGGACACTATGCTAAATATTTTGACCCAGTCTTATAATTTTCAGAAAAATATTGCAAGGTAAGTGCAGTAAGTTTTACTTTCACCAGTGTTTGTGGATAAGTGGAAATATCTAAGAGATCATGAATGCATCTTTGATCCCAGGCCATGAACTAAGCACAGTGAAGCTGAGATTCAAATCCATAGTACCTTTGCGTGGTGCTTTACAAAGTAAGACCTTCATTAGCGCCACCATAAGCTTCATGTTGCCATATATAGCCATTTAAGTTGCTTCAATAAGTGTAGGTTCTGAGTCAGATACGGTGTACATGTCTGGAATCCCAGCACTCAGGTAGCCAGGGTAAAGATATCATGAATTTGAAACCTGCCTGGTCGACACAGTGAGTTTTAAGTTAGCCTGTTATACAAAACAAAACCAAATGATTCAGGGTCTAAGTACTTGTCTCTAAGTTAGGTTTCTATGGCTGTGATGAAACACCCACCATGACTAAAGCACCTTGGGGAGAAAAGGAACTTCCACTTCCACAACACTACTCATCACTGGAGGAAATCAGGGCAGGAACTCAAAAAGGACAGAATCCTGAAGTCAGGAGCTGATGCAGAGGCCATGGAGGGATGCTGCTTACTGGCTTGCTCCCCCATAGTTTGTTCAGACTTCTTTCTTATAAAGGAACCTAGGACTAGTATCCCAGAGGTGGCTCCACCCACAGTGGGCTGGGCTTTCCCCCACTGAGCACAAATTTAGAAAATCCCTTACATGCTTGCCTACAGCCTGATCTTATGGAAGTATTTTCTCTATTGAAGCTCATTCCCCTCTGATGACCATAGCTTGTGTCAAGTTGATATAAAAAGTCAGTATATATACCAATACACCTAGAAGTGATGTAATATTCTAATACAAAGATAGCCCATGGGATGGTCACCCATTCTGTCACATAGAGCACCTATTATCCTTCTTGGCATACTATCTAAGTAGAATGGATGATGTCCAGGCTCCTAAGTACAGAAATAAAATGTGTTCCAACCAACAAATGTGCTTTAATTCAAACCCTCCTGATTAGTCTGAAGTAGATAAATACATGAATATGCTGCTTTGTGGCTTGAATACAGCACTTTCAAAATCTAGTGTTGCCAACTTGGCAGTACTAGGAGGTAGGACCTTCTTGGGGTAAGTCAGTCATGAGGACTCTTTTCTCATGGGTGGAATTAAATGCTCTTAATAAAAGAGCTTCTCCTTCTTTGACTATATGAGGGAAAGGTATCTATATCCTTAGAAAACAAAGAATTCAAGGCACTCTTATGGAACCTGCATCCCCTCCAGCTGAGTCTTCCCAGCCTCTGTAGCAGCAAGAACAAATTTCTGTTCTTTAGAAATTCCAGTCTCAAGTATTTTGTTACAGCAATACAGAAAGCAGTTTGACACCTACATCTTCAAGTCTTGAATTGAAAAATAAATCAAAAGAAGCAAGCATGAACTATGGGCTGTAAGAAGACATTCTGTGTAACGTTAAAGCCCTTCTAGCACTTGGAACAGTACCTTCCCTACTGTTGGTGTGCAATAGTAGTCTATAAGAGTGTGTATGCAAAGCATGTGTGCGTGTGAAAGGCAGAGATCAGAGGTCAATGTCAAACACCTTCCTCTGTCTTTTCTGCCTTATTTTTTGTTTGCTTGTTTGAAACAGTGTCTCTCACTGAGCCCAGCACTCACTAATTAGCTTCTGATGGCTCTGACTGCTTCTAAATTATGCCCTACGTGTTTATGTTATTGAATTAGTGGCCTCCATCATCCCAAAGAGGACTTTGGAGGGAAGGGTCTCTGTCTTACAATTCATTGCATTTATCCCACCTTGCTACAGCCCTGGTGAGCCCTGGTGGTTAAGATCACTGGCTGATCTTCCAGAGGACCCATGTTCAATTCCCACTACCTACACGCCATCTGTAACTCCAGTTCCTAGGAATCTGATGCCCTCTTCTGGCCTCCATGGACCCTGGGCACACACAGGGCATACATAGATACATGCAGGCAAAACATACAAATAAAACATACATTAAATTTAAAAAAGACATGTATGTGTGTGTGTGTGTGTGTGTGCGCGCGCGCACACACACACACACACACACACACACACACACACACACACACGTATTGTTGGCCAAAGGTGTCAGCTCCCTTGGAGCTAGAGATACAGAGCTTGTGAATTCAAGGTCCGCCTGCCTGTAAAATAAGCACTTTACAGACTGAGCTAACTCCCCACCCACTGGTCTTCCTTTTTACAATGAGGTGGGATGGTAGTGAGGGACCAGAGAGATGGCTCAGCAGTTAAGAGCATTGACTATTCTTCCAGAGGACCCAGGTTCAGATCCCAGCACTTACAAGGCAGCTATCATCCATAATTCCCAGTTCCAGGGGATCTACTGCCCTCTTCTGGCCTACATTTGCACTACACATGCAGGCAAAATATCCATACACATAAAATAGAGATAATTTATAAAATAAATCAAGCAAGAAGAAGGAGAAGGAGGAGGAGGAGGAGGAGGAGGAGGAGGAGGAGGAGGAGGAGGAGGAGGAGGAGGAGGAGGAGGAGAAGTTGTTAAAGGGAAGGAATGTAGGGTGGATAAACATCTATGACAGTTTCCTCTAATTATTTATCTGTCTGTCTACCTATCTATTTATTTATAAAAAGCACATCAGCTAAACTGGGGAACCACACCCGTATATTTAGGGTCCACTCTTGTCACACAGATCATGACCATAACACTGCTGAAGAACACAAATTCTGTTCATGCTTACAGAGGACCTTCCAGATGCAGTGCTGCTACCACAGTCATGGGGAAAATGTAAACCAGTTAGACTCTGAAGGTGTTGTCAATGAAAATGGCTCAGCAGAAGGACAGCAGTTGGTGTGGTTTTGTTCTTGACCCTTTGTCAACTCTCTCCTCGTAGAAGCCTATGACATACTCTTAGCAAATTATCAAGGATCCCTAAGATTTCTATTTATGTGGGTGACATTAATCCATATTTACCATATGACAAACTCAATCAAATAATTCTTTAATATCCATGGATCCATTTAAAATTACTAATAAATATCACATATTAAAATAATGTGTTATTTTATGAAAAATGTATTTATCAAAACAAGAGAACCAGTGGGAAAATGACATTGTTTTCTGTTTTGTGATCCTTCATAATGTCTTGTTGAGAGAGAGAGAGAGAGAGAGAGAGAGAGAAAATAAGATGGACTCTCAAATCAACGTGTATATTAAATTCATTAACAAATGCACTTTGGTTGAAGTGCCCATAGAAAATTCCGCCTCACAAAGGCATGTAACAGAAAAGGTAGGCGGATTTTAATAGCGTTTGAGATGGCCAAACCTCAGCAGTTGGTGGTTCTTAATGCTTAGCTGCAATGAGGTATCTAAAACCATTACATCAAAGCCCATTAGTCTTTTGTGCAACTTGAATTTGTAACACCATGAGCTTGTCTTTTGGTCAATCCCAGCAAATCTTTGAAGTGCTGACACTTCCATTATACAACGTCAGAAACTACAGTCTTCCCATCACTGTGGTTCCTGCCAGCAAAGCCTTGAAGCGTTGTAAAACTGCCAGGTTCATGGCAGCTGAGGCAAACTTTCCAAAATTCAAACTCTCACGTAAAGGTGCAAATCTTATCACCCACCATAAACACTATTGGGTTTTTCTCTTGAAGGGTCACACTCAGGTTTCTCATTTTTGAGACTATGTCTACCCAATATTTAAGTCTGAATCCCAGAGCCTGTCTATCAGTCATTTTTTCTAAGAAATGTGTCACTTTACAGGGGAGGGCGCAGGAGGTGGAAGGGAAGCAGCCAACTGGCTCAAGACTCAAGCAATCACAAAAGTGCTTTCCATCAAGAGCCTGCATTGATTCATCCAAAATGTAAATATCTGCTCATAAAGCATGCTTCACTAGTTGTGAGGAAGTAATGACAGATGTGTCAGCGAAAGTCATAACTGATAGTTACACATTACAATGCCTTTGCTTGGTTAAGAAGAATGCAGTGAGCATTAATTCCTACAGCTCCATCCATCCAAATGCCAACTGTAGGAAAGGAATCACTAGGAAGAGTTGTCTAACCTCGAGGTCCAAGTGAACAGTTGTCAGGACCCCACCGAGAAAATTGCCCCCAGCAGAAGAACCACCACATTCTTCTTAACTTAGGGACTGGAGTTCTTGTAATTCCTGCCCCTTACTAGTCACACAAAGGACTTGTCTCAAGTATAAAATCATGTAGTTAGCATCCCTTGATGACAGGTCCATGTTTCTGGTCCAAGCCTTATCTGGGCTACCAGTGGTTCACAACTGGCCACAACAGTTATTGTTAGATGCCAGAATAAAATAACCTCAATTACCAACTCCCTCTTGTCCTTAAAAGCAAAAGCATTTTCCAACTATCTTTCTCTGCATGGCTCCTGACCTGTGCCTAGTAAGATGAGCAAGCCCTTCTGACTTCAGCAAGCTCCAAATCAAAAAGGGAAGCAAGAGCTCAATTTCTGAGCCACTTACTGAGATCCCTGAAACACTTGGCTTTTAGAAGCTGAGTGGTTTGAATAAGAATGGCCCCCATAGGCTCATAGATTTAAATGCTTAGTCATTTGGGAGTGGCAATACTTGACAAGGATTAGGAGGTGTGGCCTTGCTGGAGGAAGTGTGTCACTGGGGGTCATGGTGTCTCTTCACAGCAGTAGAACACCGACTAAAACTGGGCCTTTTATCAATGTGCCTGTATGCTTAGCATGGACAGATTGATAAGCCCAGGGTTAGAAAGAGATGCAGAGACAAACAGCAAAGTACACCACACAGGGATTCCAATCTGCTTCTTAGAACGGTTACATTCTCCCTCCTGTTGTAAAATACACCCAGTGCATTAAGTATTTTGAGATATTTTGTACAGTAAAGGAACTATAGTCTACTAATATTAAGACCTTCAGCATTTGGTTGTAAAGACAGAAATGTGGTGGGAAAACACACAGCAAGAGCTATATATAGGGCATGTTTTGATGAGTGTGTATGTCTGTGTGTGCATGCACGAGTGTGTGCCAGGCCTTCAGAGGCCAAAAGAGATATCATATCTCCCAAGGTTGCAATCACAGGTGACTGTGAGCCATGAGATGCAGGTGCTGGGAGCCAAACTTCAGATCCCTGCAAGAGCAAGTGATCTTGGCAGCTGAGTCACCTCTCCAGCCCTAAATGGAGGTTGGCCCAGATCCCATCCAGAGTTCTACTGGCCTGGATGGCACTCAGCATAGCACAGCCTGTCTCCTGCACCTTCTTACATCTGTCAAAAACAACATTTAGTCATTAACAGACTCCATTAAAAAATATTCTAGCTATACAGAAAAATAATAAGTAATTAGCATAGAGTTCCCATACACCTCATCAACATGTGAAGATATTTTTTTGAGTTTTTGTGTTTTGTTTTTTCTATTATTAACTTTTCACATTACTGTGGTACATTCCTTTAACTATAGACTCAGCATTAGATCCATTTTATTTACTAAAGCTTGCATTTCCATTCATATTCCATTTTTGTGTCATATAGCTTTTTCGATTCACCAATTTTATAACTCTAAAATCCCATGTTTCACTCAACTCATTTGCCTTTTACCCTCCAAACTGTGATCATTCACTAACCTTCTGCCTTTTCCAAAATTCCAGAGTGTTTGACATCAAATACTATGTACCTTTTGAGACTGGTTTCACTGGCCAAGCAATAAGCACTTAGCAGTTAAATGTCCTATGTATGTCGGGGAAGCTTAGCTCAAGTCCCTTTATTGCTGAGTAATACTCCACTGTATGGTATTTGTTTGCTTGGTACTCTATTGAAACACACCTGGGTTTCTTCCAGTTTTGAATGACAATGAACAAAGCTGCTGTGAACATTTGGATGCTCAGAGTTTTCACCTGATTCAGTGAGCAGTAGGCAAGGTGATTTCTCAGTTGTTTATTAGAAGTATGTTTGGTTTGGAGAGACAAATTTCACAATAGAGCAAGCATGCATGCTCAACACAGTGTCATAATGAACCCCTTGTTATGTATACTAACCGAAAGTATTCGTTATAAAAGCCAGGCCTGGTGGGGCAGGCTTGCAATCCCAGGTAGAGGCAGGAGGATGGAAATCTCAAGCCCTATTTGGGCTACAGAGTAAGTTTAAGGCTAGCTTGGTCAACTTAGTAAAACCTGCCTCAATGATTCTAAAAAAATCCAAGAGCACTAGCGATGTAGGTCAGTGGACCACTGCTCACTTAGTGTGCTGAAGACCCTCTGTTCATGCCAGCATACCACACAGACACACACAAGCGCATGCACACACAAAACACTTCAAGAAGACTATATTGGGCTGGGGTTGTAGCTCAGGTGATAGAGTGATTACTTAGCATCCACAAAACCCTGGCCTTGGTCCCCACAATGCATGAACTAGTCATGGTGGTACCCAACTTTAATCCCAGCACATGAGAGGTGAAGAAAGAAACATCAAAAGTTCAAGGTTATCCTTGACCACATAGAAAGAAGGAGGCCATCCTAGACTCTAGACTTCATCTCAATGACTATATGTACTCAGACAATTAACTTTAGCACACAAAACAGCAAAAACCAAAAGGCTTCACTAGACAGCATTTTGCCAGAGTGTGTGGATGGGCACGTCCTTCAAACTGCAAGTAGGCTTTCGTTCCACACCCAAGGAAAAGATTTTTTTTTTTTTTGAGACAGCATTGTACTGTATAGCTCTAGCTGGCTGCAATTTGCTATGTAGGCCAGCCTGACTTTGAATTCATAGAGATTCACCTGCCTCTGACTCCCAAGTGCTGGGATCAAAGGCATGTGTCATCATGCCCGGCTGGGGTGCATCTAGACCTAATACAGAGACACAGGGTAGATAACTCAAAGTGAAAGGCATTGCCATCAGTTGTCCCTCAGTGCTCATAGAATAAGTTCCTATTCACTCAGGGGACCTTCTGAACCCCAATTCCAAGGTTCACCCCTCTCCCTTGCATGCCTTCTGCTTTTCTCCTTCCTCTAAACAGCTGTCTGCTTTTGCCCAAATGCAGATATGCATTTACTTCTGGCCTCCCTGTTCCTTCTCTTAAAACCACTCTCCCTCTTCCCTGAAGGTCCATTTAATGCACCACCAGAGTCTGATCCTTTGGTCAGCTCTTGCTACATGCCAGCAGCCCCCTACCTTATACCCCAGTCTCAGTACTGGAGTGCTGGCCACATGCATCTACCTTTCTACTTCTCCAGCTAAACAGGCTGCACCCTGGCAACAATCCTGTCCTTGTACATGGCACCTAAACCACAGCAAAGAGGCAGCTCCACAATGTGCAAGGAATAGCTGAGGAAACAGGTGGACATCCAGATGACTTTCTCCCTGGACAACAGCTCAGACCCTAAAAAATGGTGGACAGTAGCATGCCTTGGCAGTATAGAAAAAGAAACTTAGTCTAGGGAAACCAAAGGGAGAGGCCCACGTAAGACTGTGAAGAAGATCCCAGAACCCTGAGATCCATAGGATACTATATGAGCAAAATATCTTTAAACTAAAATAAGTGAGTGAATGAATGAATGATACCCAAAAAATTATGAGACAATAAAAAAAAAAAAAAAAAAAAAAAAAAAAAAAACCTCCAAAAATACCATTGAGTTCATTTTGTGGTCGCCATCTACTACTGGGCATGGGGCTTACCCTCTAGTGTGGTTTATATACTTAGTGTGACTTTGATAGAGAAAAATAATTTTTCCTTTTCAGGTGGTTATCAATTATAGATAGCTTCAGGTCAGAAATTCAAGGTGTTAGCTGGACTAGTTCTTCTGAAAGTTCCAGGAACGGATCCATCTTCCTTCTTCAACTTTCTGTAGCTGCCTGTGTCCTTCAGGATGCGGCTCTCACCGCCACCTCATAGGACATTACTCCAACCTGTTTCTGCTGTCCGTCGTCTTCTGTCTCAATCCTGTCTCCCACCTAAAAAGACTTCTGTGATCAGAGCAGACCCACCCAACCATCCAGGAAAACCTCCTTGTCTTTTGCATACAAAGATCACGTTTACAAGCTCGGGTAATTTGGATGTGGACATACTTGGAGGGGAGCCATTACTGCTTTACATTACAAGGTTCATGTAGATTTGAAACCCATTCTGTTCAGAGTCTTCTACAGGAGAGAGGCTGCTAAGAAGTGTGAATAGAACTGTTAAATATGGATAAAAATGTATCTCTGCCTACAGAAATACTTAGAGCACTGACGTTTGCCCAAGACAGACATGAGATGAATAAGATATGCAGTAAATACAGAATAAATCAGATGAGGGTTCTTGACATTTAACGGATATGGCCAACTCTATCTAGGTGGTGGCACAGCTGTACTAGAAGGACCTTGCACCTGCCCCTAGACTTGCTGGTGTGGCTACTGTGTCAAGTGTAGGTGGCAGAGAGGACAGACTATGTCTATGCTCAGTGTTCTGACCTATGAACACCTAAATGATTAGTAGCCTAACATTCTCTCACCACTACAACACTCAAGAGATCAGGCCCCATCCCTTGCCTAGGCAGAAGGATAGACCTGGCTCTTGGGGGACAGGGATGTATTGTTGCTGGCGAACTGGCCCAGGGTCATGAGAGTGAGAGAACAGGCAGGCTGGCCAGTTCAGATACCTCTCAGGCCTAGATCCATGGCCAACCCCAACATCTACCCCATCAATGTGGTGCTAGAGTGCATGAAGGGGCCAGTCTTATAGATGAGAAAATATAGAATTGCCATGGCATAGGGCAACAAGAGGATATCTGAGAGGAGCCCCTGTAAGGTACTAGTATGAGCCAGAAGCCTCATACCAGACCAATGATTCATTGAAATGAACATTTGTAAGCAAAGAAAATGTAGACAAAAGGATATACTGTGGGACACACCATGATGCCCCTACAGCTCCCACAATGAGATTTATTTTGCTGTTGGGGGACAGGTTGCAAGGTTGAAGGGTGAAGTATGAAGGGAGGGGGAGATGAGTGGAATTGGGGTGCATGATGTGACATTCACAAAGAACCAATAAAAAGTTGGGTTGTTGTTGTTTTTGTTGTTGTTGATGATGATGGTGGTGGTGGTGGTGGTGGTGGTGGTGGTGGTGGTGGTGGTGGTGGTGGGCCTTGCAATACTGGAGCACAGACACCCACTTGGGTCAACATGGGGGGTCTCATCTTACTCTCAGTCTTCCTTATAGGACAGTTCTGTGCTGGGTGCTTGGGACTCACCATAAGAGGAGTAGTGTGAAGACTTTTGTTCTTAAAGAGCTCAGCAGAGGATACAACTAATGAAGAAGAACAGCTGGAACAGGGCAATCGCCAAGAACCAGGAAGTCTGACTCACCACCAGCCCCAATACCAGAGAGATCTTTGCTGAACCCAAATCAAGAGGAGGTAGCCCAGCTTTGAGAGAAGCTGGGTCTGAAAAGGCTAGCAGGAGCCTGATGTGTCTTACAAACACAGCAGCTCATCCCATTTGGAGCCCCTTCCTCCTAGCTCTTAGATCATCCCAGCCCCTCCCTCCCCTTTCCCTGGAGAGCTCCCCCTTCCTTACCTTTCTCCTTTCCCCTCTCCCCACTTTGATGGAGGCAGGAGATGTTATATTACATTCTAGCACCCCTCCTCAAGTCTTAAACCAACAGAGGCTTGGAGAATCGTTTGCAGTGAATTTTGTTGGCTCTCTCTCGAAAGACCTCTGACCATCGTTTCATCTCTGGAAGCTTTTATCTCTCATGCTTACAGCACCTGCCTTCAAAGACCTAAGAGCTCACACGTACTCTGCGGCCCTGGACTGTACATAGGGCCCTGTTCTCAGATCTCTGCTTTACAGGTGGGAAATGGAAGCCAACGGGAGCCTCTGCTCTCCTGGGCAGGTCTCTCCGAACCACAAACACTGTCTCCAGGCACTGAGCCCCAAAGATGGACCAGAGACATTTAAGCCACAGCTTTGTGGTTCCAGGACAGATTTTGAAAATAATAAGGTTCTCCAAGTTGACTAGAGGCATGAGGTGGTGGCACACATGCCCTGCCCCCTGTTGCTAGAAGGGGGGAAAGGACAGAAAAGGCACTGCCATCTTTCAACTCCCTCCACAGTAATGCTTCCAGTTGAACTTAAGAGAATACATCAAATTACCATGGCGATGGAAATGAAAAAAAAATCACTATTGTATAATCCAATGAACTGGATGCCTTACCATTAATAGCATCTCCTTCATAAACACTGACTTGGGAAATCCACAAAGACCATGCTGACATCAGAGCTCCCTTCTTGCTAATAATGACTCTGTAACCAGACAAAAGCAAAAGCAAAGAGCACCTAACTTTGGCATAAAGCCTACGTTCATGGCCCTCCCTGGAGGGACCTTAGAGACTGACGTGTGGCCCAGCAGCCCAGTCCTGAGACCAACTGTACAGTGCATGGAAGTTGGAGCCTGTACGTCTGCTGCAAGTTGGACAAATCTTGAGGGCAGTGCTGACTGCAGAGGGCCTGCTGGAGTGTGGGGCTAACCTAGGAGTCTGAGCTTGCACATGGACGCTGGCTGCTCAGGCTTCTCATTCCTGAGGATTACCATAAACAGTGCAGACAGGTAAGTGAGTGTCACAGGATTCCAGACACACGATTCCAGTCCAGTGCCGTGGACCACAGCTACAGGAGAGGGAACTCTGGCTGATCTCTCCCTGCGGAATGGCTGGTGACATTCAGAAAACCACCATCACAAAACTCTGATGGTAATTTTATTCACAGTTTCCGTGGCTTTCTCAAAGAGGCTGTGTTTGCTCCATGAATAATCACACAGAATGTGCTGTTTTCCCTCCAGATGTGTAATTAAATCATTCTTTCAATCATGTATTTCCTATGCCAAAAAACCGAAAGGCTAGCTATGTTGCATAGAGTCAGACTGGATCATTCAGAGGCATCTGTAATTCCTGAATATTTGATTTTTATGAATTTATAGCATCAAAATAGCCTGAATCGGATAATGTGAGAATCTTTAAGAACACTGTGATTCTCTGAACTATATTTTGCAAATTAAAAAAAAATGAATTGAATTTCAGTCTGTGGGCTTGTAATAAATTAAGAAAGGATTGGAATATAGACTCATGCATGTGGGCAGCCTATCAGGTTCCTACCTCTGGATGAACTCCTACACAGAATTGGCTGCACTTGCTACTATCTAGTGAAGATGTCACTATTGGCCAGAAATCTGAGCTTTCTATAAAGGGAAGACCCTAACACCTTCTATATGTCTCTTAATATACTTAACACAGCAAGTCCCAAAGAAATTCTGCCCACACCCAATCACTCATTCTAAGTTTTATTTTGTTTTGCTTTGGGTTTTTGTTGTTGTTGTTGTTGCTGCTGTTTTTTGTCTTTTTAAGTCACTCTATTTGAGTTAGGTACTGCTAGGTTCTGAAGACTCAGAAGGTAATAAAACAAACAGGAAAGTCTCTGTCTTGGGACTCCATTTTAATGTCTTCTAAACCATCGCCAACAGGACACAGAAGAGGAACAATGAGATGGTAGATGGCAGGCTACCTGCCTTCAGAGTAGGCCCTAGTGATGGGGGCAGGGAGATGAAGGAAATGGATCCTGTAATAGACCCTTCTGCTGCTTGATATTCTTCTGGGTCAGACCCCCTCTGCCTCCTGGTCATACTCAGGACCCACCCAGGCAGGTTTTCTCTCCTCCTCTTCCTCCTCCTCCTCCTCCTCTTCCTCTTCCTCCTCCTCCTTCTCTTCCTCCTCCTCCTTTTCCTCCTCCTCCTCCTCTTCCTCCTCCTCCTCTTTCTCTTCCTCTTCCTCCTCTTCCTCCTCCTCCTTTTCCTCCTCCTCCTCTTCTTCCTCCTCCTTTTCCTCCTCCTCCTCCTTCTACTTTTCTTCTTCTTTCTTCTTCCTTCCTTCCTCCTCCTCCACCACCTCTCCTCCTCTTCCTCGTCCTCCTTCATGTTTAAGGACATGAAGATCAAGTCCTTGAAGGAGATCTACCTGTTCTCCCTGCCCATTAATCCGAGACTATTGACTTTTCCCTGGGCGTGTCCCTAAAGGATGAGGTTCTGAAGATCATGCCAGTGCAGAAGCAGACGCAGGCTGGCAACCAGACCAGATTCAAGGCTTTCGTCGCTCTAGGGGACTACAGTGGTCACGTTGGCCTTGGTGTTAAGTGCTCCAAGAAGGTAGCCACTGCCATCTGAGGAGCCATCATCTTGGCCAAGCTTTCCTGTGCATCATCCCTGTGCAGAGAGGCCACTGGGGGAACAAGATTGGCAAGCCTCACGCTGTTTCATGCAAGGTGACAGGCCTCTATAGCTCTGTGTTGGTGCGTCATCGCTGTCCCCAGAGGCACTGGCATTGTCTCTGCTCCTGTGCTGAAGAAGCTACTGATGATGACCTGTATTGATGACTGCTACACATGAGCCAGAGGCTGTACTGCCACCCTGGGCAACTTTACTAAAACCACCTTTGATGTCATCTCCAAGACCTACAGCTACCTGACCCCCAACTTCTGGAAAGAGACTGTGTTCACCAAGTCTCTTTATTAGAAATTCACTGATCATCTTGTGAAAACCCATACCAGAGTCTCTGTTCAGAGGACCCAGCTGTGACTAACATATAAGGAAGGGTTTTTATACAAGAAAAATAAAGTGAATTGAGTCTTAAAAAAAAGATAGAAAGAGAGGAAGAAAGAAAGAAAAGAAAAGAAAAAATGGCATTTCTGGATGTCAGGGATAAGATGCTGGAAAGATCTCTAAGAGCAGTGTAAAGCCATTGTCCAAGAGAAGAGGAATGCACTCATGTTTTGTTTTTTTTTTTTTTTTTTAAAGATTTATTTATTTTATTTATATGAGCACACTGTAGCTGTCTTCAGACACACACCAGAAGAGGGCATCGAATCCCATTACAGATGGTTGTGAGCCACTCATGTTTTTTGAAAGATTATCCTGTTAGTGATTTGAAATGGAGCAAAGAAGAATATGGGAGTGGGTGGGCGGGTGGGTGGGGGGAATACCCTCATAGAGGCAAGGGAGGGGGAGGGGAGGGGGGTTTCCAAAGAGGAGACCTGGAAAGGGGGAAACATTGGAAATGTAAATAAAGTATCAAAAAAAAAAAAAAGAAAGTAGAACATCATCCTTCAACTTCACTGGGTACATATGCCACTCAACTTAAATTTTTCTTAGCTCTGTATTTATCTATGATTAATCATAAAATATCGAGCTTTCTTGGTGATTTGCAAATGAATTTTAGCAAGTAGGTAAATTAGCAAAAATGGAGTCTATAAATAATGAAATTGACTGTATGTGCCTCTTTGATGTATCATTCTAGAACCAGTCGTGGGAACCACCATCTTAGCGAGCACTGGTTGTGACTTGGTCTGTGAAGTGGAAATCAGAAGAGGCAGATGTAAGAACTGATTAGCAGCAATGTTGGCAGCAGCTGCAAATGAGTTGCATCTGGAGGAGAGAGGAGAGAGGACAATACAAAGGACGACTCCTAGTCCTCTAGTTTATATAACCGATGGGACATTCAGGGAATCGTAAAGAAGCCAGGATGGAACACTGAGAAGAGGGTGAGCTGCATGGGTTTGCTTTTACCTAAATAACTGGGACCCTGGGAACATTTAATTCGAGAGGTCTAGCAGGCGGCATGGTCTGGAGCTCAAAGGTGTGGGTTTGAGGATCATCAGAATGGAGGCTGTCATGAAGTGTACAGTGCATCAGGAGGAAGGGGGGGGAAGAGCAGCGTAGCTTTAAGAAACACCCGAGTTAATGACTGAGGAGATAAAAATCAGCAAAAAGAGACAGAAAAGCTTTAGCTACAGAGAGAGATGTCACGAAATCCAAAAGAAAAGTGTATTTCAAGGAGGCAGTACTCATCAGCAAAGCTAAGTAGTGATAAAAGCTATAACAGGAACGAAGGCTAACATCTCCACATTGCATACCATGCAGCACCCATATACCTAATACACATTGTGCATAGCACGTCATATACTCATAAATGTACATGGATCCATCTAACAATAGAGGCTGGGTTGTGGGAGATAGTGTGTTGTCGTAGGGAAAACACAAGCCTTGGCTCCAAGACTGTCTGGTTGTTCACTGTCATGAAGAGTAGCAACAAGGATCAAAGCCTGGAGGTGCTGAGGGATGCTCACCAGGAGAGTGTCAGCACGGGGCCAGGGCGTCTCTGTGAAAGGTGCAGAGGTTTCCTTCCTTGACTCATTTGTACACGTGCTTTTAGAGAGATAAGGGGAAATGGTAAGGTAGGGGAGAGCCTCCATTAACCCTGGGGATTATGATTAAAATCTCCACATAAAAACACACTGAGCCAGGCATAGTGTACACACATGTAGTCTACATGTCGCCACAGCAGCCGGGAGGATGAAAAGAACAATGATCGAGAACACAAAGCAATCCTGGGCTACACAGCAAGACCACTCGGTCTACATGACACCCTTTCTCAGAAGACCACTCTGTCTACATGACACCCTTTCTCAGAAGGCCACTTGGTCTACATGACACCCTTTCTCAGAAGCATCCACAGAACAATTGAAATCCAAGTCCCATTTTCAAGAATATTGAATATAATAAATTCACAATATAAGCAATACATTAAGTTATGTATCAACTTCAATAATTCGGACCCATTCATAGGACAACAGAGAGAACCCCTGTCCCCACCCCCTCCCCCAAATCTGATTATTAGGCACTGTCCTTGGAGGGTAACTTCTAAAATTCTCTCTAACCATGTCACATACCACACACTAACTAGGGACACCTGGGGGAAAAAAGCCCTCTGATTATACTTAAGAAATCTGTTTCCTGAAAGTGAAACAAAAGTTATTTGTTTTGTAAACTCTAGAGGGGGGAAAAAACCCATAAGCTTCTACGAGGCCCTTTCAGAACTACAAATTCCAAGTGGAATCCAAATAAATTAATTTGGAAAGCCCCTTGAATTCTTTGGACTGGAATTAAACTTGAGGGTTATCTTTCAAAGTCTTGCCATGCCGACTATTAATATTTTATGGTGACATTTTCCTAAACAATTTGCACAAGGAAAGGACAGTGTAATCAAAGATACTAAGTAAGTAATAAGCAAACAGATGTGTTTAAGATAGCATTCAAAAAAAAGTAACAGCACATTTTTAAGGAAACCAATACAGTGGAGGCCTCATGTGTCCAACACTGTTAAGCAATGACCTTGTCTATACAAGGACATTTTCCCGGTAGCAGCTGATTTGACAACACTTCAAAAAATGACATTGATGAAGATGATTGTAAGGCGTAATACACATGTCCTCTCTGGCTCTCTGGGGCTAGTCTACAGTCTTTGCTATGTCTTTCTTCCAATGATGCAAGATCTTTGCCTCTTATTATCTGTTGCGATGGCCATGGGACATAGACATTATTCATTCACAGGGTTGATCACAGTTCCTGGGGGTCCAACCATAGACCCAACTACTGTGTTTCTTACCCATCCCTTTCTTTCTCTTCCCTTTGTCTTCTGAAGACTTCCTTTTATTTATGAGGAATTATTTATGTCTATGTGTGTGTATCTGGGAATGTCCGCTGTGGGGTGAGGGTGTGGGTGGAGGAAGAGGGCTGTGGATGACTGTGCTGGAGTTTCAGATGGTTGTGAGCCTCCTAGGTGCTGGGAAATGAACATGGTTCCTTTGGGAATGCAGCAGTCACCTTTACCAGCTGAGCCATCATTTCTCTGACTCATCTTCCCATTTTTTAAAAATCACCCATAATCTTCCTCTATGGGTCCTTCCTCCCTGTTCATAATTCAGGGTCTTTTCTATTTTCAGCTTTGAATACAGCATACATTCACTCCATAAAACCTGAAATATAGAAAATTTGTAGATGGTCACCTCATACACAGCTTGCCTCACCTCACCCTTGCCATTTTTTAACTCGCGGGTTAGTTTTAAAACAGGCAGCAAGCAGCAGCAGCAGAAGTGTAGATAAAACGTGTGTTCTGCATGGACTGCTTAATTTAAAATTTAACAACACCCACTAAGTGCAAATGTATTGAGATGCTTATTGCAAGGCCAGGTGTGGTAGCACACACCTTTAATCGCAGCACGCAGGAGGCAACAGAGGCAAGTGGATCTCTATGAGGTCCAGGCCAGCCTGTTCTATATGGTGAGTCCCAGGCTAGACAAGGCTACATACTGAGACCCTGTTTCAAGAAGAAAAGGAAGAAAGGACCTTTGCAACTCTGTTTATATGCTCCAAAGGCAGGATGCTGTGGCAAGGGATGGGTTTAATATACCTACCGTGCTGCTTTTTAAAAGGTTGACATAGACCCATATTGCAAATATGGAATGATCACTAATATATATATATATTACAATATGAATCCATATGCACACACACACACACACACACACACACACACACACACACACACACACACCTGCACCCATATACATTGCAGATACAGGGGCAGAAAGTCATATCCTTGCATATGCTTTAGAAACAGCACTTACTTCTGGATCAATAAACAACAAACACCAGAGCCTCAGGCGGGCAGGTATTGGGATAGGAGGCTCATTTATTGTCCACCCTGAGAAACTAACAGAGAATCGAGGTTCTCACTGCTGCTAGACCATATATACATACTACTTTCAAAATCACTGTGAATGAATTTAGTTCCTTTAGTTTATAGAAAACAAAATAACAATATTAGATATTTGCTGTTTGTCCTAGTTAGGGTTACTACTGCTGTGCTGAAACACCATGACCAAAGCAGCCTGAGAAGGAGAGCAAGTATTAGGTTTATGCTTCCGCATTACTATTCATCACCGTGGGAAGTCAAGTCAGGAACCCGAACAGGATAGGAACTTGGAGGCAGATGCAGAGGCCATGGATAGGTGCTGCTTACTGGCTTTCTCCTCATGGCTTAACTCAGTCTGCTTTCTTATAGAACCCAAGACCATCAGACCAGAGACCACAGTGGGCTGGGCCCTCCCCCATCAATCACTAATTAAGAAAATACACTTGCCCACTGCCTGATCTTATGGAGGTATTTTCTCAAGCGAGGCTCCGTCCCACCCAGTAACTCCAGCTTTTGTCAAGTTGACTTAAAACCAGCCAGCACACTGTTTGATCTGCTCCATGCCATGTCATTTGTAGATATATAATCCCATTTAAGCCCTACAATCACTCTGCAAGGTTGGCAACTATCATGTTCATTCTGCTGATAAAGCAGTTGCATCATATGCCTAAGTGTACTCTGGGAAACACCAGAGCTGAGACCGCAACATGAAGATGGACCCAAGTCTGCATCCTTAGGGACTTAAATACAATAAAGGCATAAAGCTATTTGCAAAGTCTAGCTAGACTTCTGGATGAAGGAAGTTACTCAATTAGGAAGCAGGAAGGTCCACACAGATAAGAGGACGCTAGGGCCTATTTTTTCCATATCTTCTGCCCCAAACTGTAAGCACAGCATAGTGCTGAGTAATGGCTATACAGGTAAGGACTGGTGTTGGATATGTTGGTGTTTGTCGCGTACTCTTTTCAGGAAATTGTTTATTTATCTGTGTGTATGTGTGTGACAAACTGCCATGTGTATTCAGATGGACACAGAGGCCAGAGGAGGGCATGAGACCCTCTGCAGCTGGAGTTCCAGGCCATTGTGAACTGCCACACATGGGTTCTGGGATCTGAACTAAGGTCCTCTGGAAGACCAGCAAGTGCTCTTAACCCCTGAGACCTTTCCCCATGCCTCCAATGTACTCTTGCACGGTTAACCCAGGCATAACTAGAAAACCTGCTTCTCTGCTATGAAAAGCTTCTCCCGCATCAACCCCACATCTCCTCCATTTCTATCTACAATCCCCTGGATCCACCTGAGATCTCCGAGGACAAACACTGCCGTGCCGCTCCTCACCCTGCTCCGTCCAACGTGCTCGCCTAGTAGCATACCCCTGTAGTCTTAACCACGGACATCTTTCAAAGCTTGACCAAATTCTACCTCCCAGAACTTTCTTATTCATCTAAACCAAGGCTCCTCTCTCCCTCTCCTCCAGAGCTATCTTTAAGAATCTCTCACTGAAAACCCAAAAGTGCAAAAAAATGTAGATTATGAATGTATCTCTAATATCTGGCTTTTTAAATTATCTGTCTGAGAGCTCCTCAACTCACTAGAGCAACAAAATGTAAGTAGCCTAGTTGTCCACCAGCAAATGAATGGATAATTAAAACTCAGTACCTATATAAAATAGAATATAACTCAGCTCTAGAGAAAAATGAAATCACAAAAATTACAGAAAAATCGATGGGCTTAGAATATATAATATTAAGTGGGGTCATACGTAAAAACCACGTTCTCTCTCATATGCAGAGCACAGCCTGTGGTGGTTTGACTGAGAAATGGTCCCCATAGACTCAAATGTTTAAATGTTCCCCAGTTGACAGAACTGTCTGGGGGAAGAATTAGGAGGTGTGGTCTTGTTGAAGGAGGTGTGTCACTGGGTTTCAAAATCCCATGTTAGGCCCAGTCTCACTCTCTGCCTCATGGTTGTGGATCAAATATAAATTCAGAGCTATTGCTCCAGGACCAGGCCTGCCTGCTGCCATGCTCACTCCCCACCATGACTGTATGGACACACCCTCTGAAGCTGTAAGCCAGCCTCCAAGCAAATGCTTTCTAGTATAACTTGCTTTGGTCATGGTGTCTCCTCACAACAATAGAGACGTACCCATATATATATATATGTGTGTGTGTGTGTGTGTGTGTGTGTGTACAAATGTAAGTGTAGACACAGTAGGATACATAGCAACAGGATGTGCAGACTAGGACACATGAGTCACGGAAGAGGCTACAGCTGTTTTTCCAGCTTTAACTCTGTCACTGATTGATTATATGTGTGTATTTGTGTGTGAGCGTATGTGTGTGTGTAATGAGAATATGTGTGTATATGTGTATGTGTGTGTGAGTGTGTATGGAGTATGTGAGAGAGTGTTGTGAATGGATGAGAGTGTGTGTGTTTGTAAATGTGTGTGTTTGTGTGTGTGTGTTGGATATGTACATCAAATATAATACATGGTGAAAATGTAGACTCCAAAATATACTCCAGGGTCTCAGAATGGCTACTCAAATGGTGTAAAAGTTCACTGAGCTTATTTGATGACTATGTTAATCTTGCTATATGATGTTTTTTATTTGAAAATTCTTTATAATAAAGTGATTTCTACTTAAAGAGGAGGAGGAGGAAGAGAAGAAGAAAAAGAAGGAGGAGGAGGAGGAGGAAGAGGAGGAGAAGGAGATGAAGGAGATGAAGGAGAAGAAGAAGAAGAAGAAGAAGAAGAAGAAGAAGAAGAAGAAGAAGAAGAAGAAGAAGAAGAAGAAGAAGAAGAAGAAGAAGAAGAAGAAGAAAAAGAAGCATCTCCCTTGCAGTGTGGGTCTCAGAAGAGGAAGAGCAATGTTTTTATTATTTAGATCACCATGCTTGTCCTGTGCAAGACTCACTGTATCTCAATCACCGTCTAATAACCTGCTTGAAGGAATGGAACAGTGCACATAAGCCACCACGGAGAAAGCCTGGGTGGATGGAGGTGGTGCACATGAGCAGCCTGGCTGGGCTGAGGCCATTGGTGTGAGCAGCCTGGCTGGGTGGGCTGTGAATTTGGGTAGAAGAAATGAGTGAGGGGTTATGGTCCAATCATGCTGAGCCCCCCAGAGGAAGGGAGTAAAGGTAACTACGAGGTCAGAGCTGGTTGGCCAGGAACCTAGAGCCCCTTGGGAAAGGGACAGGAAAGTACCTCCTCAGTGGGGGAGCGGGGGGAGGGGTGCAGAAGAATTGGCGAGGGAAGATGTAAGCTGAGTAGTGAGGCCACAAAAGACACCCTGGAAAGACAGGAGAGGGTACGGCTCCAGGGCCTGCAGGAATGCACTAATCCTGGAGGTTGGGCTGCTAGCTCTGCCTAGCACTTTGTTCAAATTCAGAGCAGCAAAGATCTCTTTCAAGTCTCTGTCCATTTTACCTCAGCTCCCTTAAAGTTTGGTTGCTTTGTTTTATTTTCCCAGCAGGCTTCCAGTCCAGTTCTTGTTCTATACCTTTAGAAGCTTTATGAATGTGAGGGAGGCATCACTAGTATGGAAGCCACAGCGTTCTCATGAAGATTCCATCCAGACAGAAGATCACACGAATTGCCTGAATTGCTCTGGCAGGGTCCAGGGAGTTTTCAACACAGATTATGTCAGATGTGGTTCTTTTCCCTTCAGGAACAAAATGACAAATCCTTCCCAGGTGGCAGCAAGAAAATTAAAAGTACAACCCATCTGTACTCTTGCCTCAAATGAAAAAAAAAAAAAAAGACAAAAATCACATTTCTTATGAATCTCTGCCATAAATTCAAGTCCATTGGCAGCTGTGGAAAAGTCCAGTGAGTCACTTCAGCACCCTAGCCCCTGACAAAAATAATAATTCCCACTACCATGCTAAGAGGACCCACGCTTCCAGAATACCACAGAGTGTGCCAAGAGCCATACCCAGAGGTGAGCTGCTATTGACATGTAGAAAGTCCTTACATTTCCTCTGTAGGAGTAGGGGAGGAATGGCGGTGGTGGAGAAGAGACAGACTAATCAAACCAACAACCTGACCTGGGAGTCTCCATTGCCATAAGCAGCAGCTGAGACTGGGCCACCAGGGCAGCCACTCAGAGCTTTAAGAATGTCTGAAAAGCCAAGCGCTCACTTGGTCGGAACACTGCCAGATGCATTCTGAAAAGTGAACAGCTGTTGAGCTACGGCAAAGGAGCTAAGGCAAGCAAGGGACCAAGGAAGAACCAAGATAAGCAACAACTGTTACCTTCATGCTGTGGGGTGTGGGGTGCATTTTCAATAGCATCTAAAGTGTCAGTAAGTGTTCAAAATGGCTTCCGAGTGTACATTCATGAGTCACTGTCAACACAGCATGAGTGTGTTGCAGGATATTTGATCAATCTCTGTGAATCCCAAGATTGTGTTATTTACTGAAAAAAAAAAAAAAAAAAAACCACCTGATTCTAGTTACGGTGTGACTCAGCCCTTGGCACACACCTTTAATCCCTCTGGCTGCAATCTAGACATGCCCTTAGCACTCACCTGTAATCCCAAACAATGAAGATAAAAGTTAGTTTGTAGAAGGAAGCAGCCATATTTGAAAGTGATGTCTAATTGAGTGGCAGAAAAGGTGATGAATCAGAGAAAGATTTGACAGAACAGGATCCACCCATCTCTCACGAGAACAGAGAGGAAAGAGAGGCTACCTAAGAGAGGGCAATGTGGAGAGAAAGAGGAAAGATGAGGCAGTTTTACCAGGAGAGTTTTACAGAGACAGGTTGAAGAGAGAACAAGCTAGACACAGGTGAAGACAGAATGAGCCAGAAAATGAGAAGGAACCAGAAGATTAGAACAGATTGCCAAAGTTAGTGTGAAGCCAAGCAGAGCAATTCAGGAGAAACTGGGAGAAGCCAAATTTGAATCAGTCAGCCGGGAGAGGAGTTTGAGCCAGAACAGTCGAGTTGAATCCGCCAGCTAGAGTTCAGAAAGAACTAGAAAGAATGAGCTTATTCAGCAGTAAGTCTCAGAGGCTGAAAACATTCTAGGCCTATATTAGATTGTACGAAGGCTAGAAGCTTCCAGAACTAGGCCCAGGTTAGCAGATGGAGGCAGTAAGCCTTGGAGATGACAGTTAACTTAGGAGAATAAAAGTCATCAATCTAATTTAGTTACGAGTAGATGGCAGGTAGACAGATCTCCATGGGCACAGACAGACATATGCACACTCAACACCCAATGCAAACCCAGAGTCTTAAATTATAACACAGACACTCCGACAACCTCCCCTGTATCTATCTAGTCCTTGCTGAATGATCGGTCCCCAGCCCCAATCCACAGCTAACCGTCACCTTGTTATACCCAAGTCTTTTCTTTGTAGATGAAAGAAGTCATTAGAAAGGCCGGGGAGGGGGGGGTGTTTGGCGGGACAGCTTCTATGATCCAGTGTCTGCTTTGAAAGGGGCCAGATTAGCACAGAATAATCACTGTCTACTTCCACTTCAGTGTTACATCTGTGACCACAGCCCTGGGTCCCTAGAAAACCATTCATTCCCTGATGATTCTTGTGAGTCCTTATCCCCTCTCTTCTTAAAGTTAGATTTTTAAAAACAGTACTTGGGTGTCTGAAAGACTGTTCATCATGTAAAGCACTTGCTATGCCAGCCTGAGAATCTGAGATCAATCCCCAGAAACCACATAAAGTGGGGGGAGAGCCCAGTACATGAAGTTGTCCTCTGATCTCCACATGTGCTCCATGGTACACACACACACACACACACACACACACACACACACACACACACATTTAAGTTTTTAATTGATAAAAATCATATATATCTTTGGTATAAAACACAGTGTTTTAAAACATGTACCTATGTGGAGTGCCTAAGTCAGCTAATTAACATATGCATTAGACCCTATATTTTTTTTATTGGATGGTGCATTGCTGGCTAGTCATCATGTTATATAATAGATCTATTGAACTTCGTAATGACCTGATTAGACTTGAACACCTGTCTCTTGATAGATATGACCAAGTATACTAGCTTGTTCTAATTTTCATCTTGACACAGTCTAGAGTCACCTGAAAGGAAAGTTTCTGCTCAGGAACTGCCTCAATCAGATTGATTTGTAGGCATGTCTGCTTGGGCTTATCTTGATAATCAATTGCTATTGGATGGCCCAGGTCATTATGGTTCTGAGATGTATAAAGCCAGAAATTGAGCCACAGAGTGAGCAGTATTCTCCCACAGTTCCTGCCTCCAGGTTCCTGCCCTAAATTCCCTCAAGGGTGGAGTGTGACCTGGAAATAGAAGTCAAATAAAGGTGTCACACACCTTTAGTCCAGAACCTGGGAGGCAGAGGCAGGTGAATCTCTTAAGTTTGAGGCCACCCTGGTCTATAACGCAAGTCCAGGACACAAGGGGCTACATAGAGAGAAACCATATCTCAAAAAAACTAATAATAATAATAACAATAACAATAAAGATGATGATGAAGAAGGAGGAGGAGAAGAAAGAGGAGAAGGAGGAAGAAAAGAAGAAGAAGAAGAAGAAGAAGAAGAAGAAGAAGAAGAAGAAGAAGAAGAAGAAGAAGAAGAAGAAGAATTAGTATTGATCATCAACTAGACACTTTCCTCACCAAGTTGCTTTGGTCAGTTTTTTGTCACAGAAACAGAAAGAGAACTAGAATACTAAGTAAACTGAGAATTTCCAAAAACATGTAAATTCTTGTATAAAATTTAAAAAATTAATTCTTGTCACTAGCAAATACAGAGCATTTGGAAAATTTCAGGCTGTACTAATTGAAAATGACAAGTCATAAATTTTAGTTCATAATAAAGTTTGTTAAAATACGTATTTCTGGAGTGTCTTGTGGCAGGGTGAGCCACAAATGCCCCCCAAACCCTAAGAATGAGGTGACAAAGAAACACCTGAATAGGGAACCTAGAAGTAAGTGCAGACATCATTGGCCAACAGACTTTAACAACATGCTGAGAGCATGCTATGAAGCAAGAAAACCTTCTCTGTAACAGTTTCTAGAAAGATTAGGATAAACACACAAATGAGTATAAGCAGATCTACCCCCACTTCTCTCTCTCACACACACCAGGTACAAAAATCTACTCAAACAGATTAAAGATGTATGTGTAAGCTCTAAAGGCATGAAACTATTGGAAGATAATACTTTAAAATGCTTCAGGACACTGAAACAGAAAAGGAGGTTTTGGACAAGACCCCTTAAAGCAGTGGTTCTTAACCTGTGGGTCATGACCCCTTTGGGGATCAAATAACGCTTTCTCAGGGGTCACCTAAGACCATCAGAAAACACAGATATTTACATTATGATTCGTAACAGAAGCAAAATTACAGGTATGAAGTAGCGATGAGGTAAATTTATTACTGGAGGTCACCATAACATGAGGAGCCGTATCAAAGGGTCACAGCCCTAGGAAGGTTGAGAGCACTGCCTTAAAGCGTGGGGAGTAAATGCAGCAATACACAAGTATGCCAAACTGGAAACCTGTTTGAAGGGAAACAGTCACCAGAGTGAAAAGACAGCATACACAATGAACTAAAAATTTTACAAACTATAGCTGACATATCGAGAATATATAAGAAACTCAAAAAGCTCAAAGACCACAAAAGTGTTAGACATTTTTCAGAAAGAAAACATACAAAATGGTTATGACATGTTCAGTACCGTGAATCATCAGGAAGACATAAACAAAACCCACAATGAGACGTCCCTGCCAGAGGCTGGAGAGGGAAGGAAGCCTTCCCACAGTGCTGGTGGGAATTAAGGTCACGGGCATTGCAAACAGCATGGAACTCCTCTATCGATCAATCAATAGAGAACTATGATTCAGGAATCTGCTACTGCATACATACCCCAAACATAAGAAATCTGCATGTTGAAGAGACACCTATACTTCTGAGTCTATGCAGTGCCATCAGCAAGAGCTGAGATATGCAAACAACCTAAACTGCAGTCCAGTCCGGTGATGGATGAATATAGAAAATGAAGGTCTCTCTCTCTCTCTCTCTCTCTCTCACACACACACACACACACACACACACACACGAATAGCATAAACCAAAAAAGAAAAGACTGAAATCCTGTCATTTACTATGACAGGCACAAAACTGTAGACCACCACTGTTAAAAAAAAAAAAAAAAAAAAAAGTAAGCCAGATACCGAAAGCCAAATGTCACCTGATCTCACTCATGTGTGGAACCTATAATAAGTTCTCAATTTGAAATTAAATGGTAACTGCTAGAGTCTGGAGTTAAGCTTCACCAAGGATATGGGAGTGAGAAGCTGGGCTGGCCTGTAGCACAATACAGTATCGTCAAAGAACAGCCTGTAGTGAGAAGCTGGGCTGGGCTGTTATATAGTACAGTGTCATCAGAGAACAGTCTGTAGTGCGCTGGGCTGGGCTGTAGCACGGTACAGTGTGGTTAGATAACAGTTTGTACTGTGTCCTCAAAAAGCTTGAAGAAAGGACTTTGTTTTCACCATAAAAAATGATAGCTGTTTGAGGATGCAATATAGATACCCTGATTAAAATTTTGCCCAATACATCCATGTATTGAAACACTCCATTGTGCCTTGTTATTCTATACAATGTTTGTGGTTTTATGTAGGGGTTAAAGATGAAGTTGCGGGCTAGTGAGAGAGCTCAGCTGGTAAAGACGCTCTGTCAACCAATGGAGTAAAATCTCCTGAAGCCATGGGCTGAAATAAGTCGTTCCTCCCAAATGTGTTTCACAGCCTCACAAACGCAATGCAGTACCATACATACCTTAGCATTCTAATGAAGAAACCCGCATGTAGGGGCATGTAGAGATGCTCTGTGCTCTCTTTGCAACTTCTCTGTAAGCCTAAAGTGTCTCTGAAACGAACAGTTCTCTGAAGTAAATGGAAATTCCCATTTTCCCACCACCAGAGGCTCTAAGTCAGTATACCTGGCACGGCACTCAACAATCCTGAAGGGGGAGGAGCTAAGCAAGAGGTCCCACTGTGGGTTGCATGCATAGTCTTCTAAAAGGCTACTTGCTCAACTGCAGAAGAAACTGGACCATGAGAAGTCTACCTACTTCCCTCCATCTTGGAGTGCCAGAAGTCACAGAGACAAAGCTGGCTTCCTTTTCCTTCCTTGGGCAATAAATATTCTTCTCCACGCTGAGCCACTCTGTATTGTCCCATGGCTACTCAGCACAGGCCACATTTCCTTCTGTTTCAACAGTCCCCAGGATGCATCACATCAACAGAGAATTAACTTTGAACAGTGGTGGTGGCCACAGACTGCCCTGTGGACCGCCCCAGCCCCCACCCCCAGCCCGGCATCAGCTCTGCAAGCCTGCAAAGAAAAATTCAGAAGGGAATAAATGACCTTGCTTTCCAGAAGCCTTCCGACGGAACACACCATGTTACAGCGACAAAAGCTATTCATTCGCCAGAAAAGGAGCGGCAGAGGGAGGCAGGGTGCACATCTTCAAAGCTTGATTCCACCGAGTATAGATGCGCTTGGTCTAATGGAGTTCCCAAAAGCCTCAAGATACTTTATATCTGATCAATTAGAATATAATTTGAGCTAAAGAGATGGTCTTCGATAGTAAAGAGAAGTCTTGTGAGACCAGTAAAGGAGTTTATTCGAAGAAGATTGCCGTAGGGTTACTACTGTTGTGATGAAAAACCATGACCAAAGTAACCTGGGGAGGAAAGGGTTTATTTCACTCACTGTTCCACATAACAGGTTCGTTATCAAAAGCAGTGAGGGCAGGAACTTACAGGGCAGAAACCTGGAGGCAGGAGCTGATGCTTACTGACTTGCTTCCCATAGCTCACTCAGGCAGTTTTCTTAGAGAACGTAGGACCACCAGTGGCACCGCCCCCCCCCCAACATTGATCACTGGTTAAGAAAATGCCTTACATCTGGATCTTAAGGAGACCATTTCTCTCTCTCTCTCTCTCTCTCTCTCTCTCTCTCTCTCTCTCTCTCTCTTTTTCTTTTTTTTTTTTCTTTTTTTTTTTTTCTTTTTTTTCCGAGACAGGGTTTCTCTGTGTAGCCCTGGCTGTCCTGGAACATGAGGCTCCCTCCTCTCTGATGACTCTAGCTTGTGTCAAGTTGACATAAAACTAGCCAATACAAGTATACGACTGTTAACAGGGCTATTTCAATGGTTTGGATGATACAGCGCTCACACAAGGCTGATGACCCGAGTTCAATCCTTCAAACAGACTTAAAAGAAGAGGAGAGAAGAGACTCCACAAAGTTGTCCCCTGACTGCCACATGCACTCTATGACACGCATATCCATACTTACATACTTACAGGGATGAGGGTGCACACACACGTGTGTTTAACCAGACTCGCTGTATTAATAGCTTTTCTGCTACATTTGATAAAACACCACGAGCAAACCAATCTATAGAGGAGTTCATTTGGGCTTATGGTCCCAGAGGGGTAAGAATCCTTCACTATCATTACAGGGAGGAAGAGTCGCAGGCAGGCCTGGGAGCTGCAGCATCAAGCTGAGTGAGAAGTCACTGCTTGAATCACAATCATGAAGCACCAGAAAGCACTGAGAATGGTGTGAGATCGCAACGCCCACCCCCAGTGACGTACTTCCTCCATCAAGGTCACACCTCCAAAATTCACCCAAACAGCTCCAGTAACTAGGGACCAGGTTGAAACTATGAAGGACATCCCCTTCAAACCACCACACTAGCCCTACAGTCTGTCAAAGGCCACACTTTGAGCACAAGCTCTAAACACGAAGGCATTGTGTCTTCAAAACCAAGGCGATCACTAGGCCTGATGATTCATGCCTGTAACCTCAGCATGTAGGAGGCTGAAGAGGCATGACTTCCCTGAGTTCAAGGCCCTCTTGGGCTACTTAGTGAGTTCCAGGGAAGTCTAGACTACAGAGTGAGATATTGTCTCAGAAACAAAAATAAAACAATTTAATTAAAAAATAATTAGGCCACCAGCATCTTCTCATTGGTCTCTCCATACAGTGCCCCAGTCTGGGAACTAAACTAATGAGCTTAGCCTGCAGTATGTGTGTGTGTGTGTGTGTGTGTGTGTGTGTGTGTGTGTGTGTGTGTGTGTGTGTGTGTGTGTGACTGACTGGCAATGCTTTTATTCCTAATTCTCTCTCTTGCTTCTGGGTTTACATTGTAACACCCAACCAACGACTTTGCAGCCTAACCAACACCAGAGAGCATTTACTGTAATTTCTAAGAGGTTAGCTGTCTTTTAGAGGGGTCGTGAGCAGGTTTGCGATTGGAAATTAGTCTGTGTTTGGATATTTTTGGTCTGAGGTGAAGAAACAGAGAAAAAATTATTGAAGAAATTCAGCCAAAATCCATATTGCTGACCTCAAATGATAAGTTTCCATATAGCAAAGAAAATAAAGATGAAGACAAGATAAAGTTTGGTTCCAGACGGTTCCACTCCATGAATCATCCCAACCCAGTAACCAGGATATTTCCGTCCACAATACCTCAAAGCGGACTCAAATGGCCATGGAATAAACTGTACTTCCCCATTTTTAATGGCACAAAGTTCATTTGAGTTAAGCAATGACCTCATACAGGAAGGGGAAGAAGGCAACCTTTAGCTGTATATGACTTGGGTGGATACATTTCAAATAGTGTATTTTGGACCTAGGAGACCCATAGAACCACCAGAGATTTCTCTCATCCATGTCAGGGCTGTCAGGAATCAACTGATAATATTCTCAAACTCTGCAAGGATAACTTGTTACTGAGGCAAGATATTTCTGGTATTTAAAAATATTTCTAAGTAGAAAATCATTATCTAAAACTAATTAACCAGCACAGTTCTCAGCCCCAACAAATGTAAACATTAGCAGCTGTGATAATGGGATTAAGAGATGCAAAACTGATCATGGAGCAAATCAGAGAATCAAAATTTCAGAGACAAAGTTAGTCTCCCAATTCTGAGCTTGAGACATTTTTCTTTGCACCTGCTAGGAGATTGTCACAAACATTAAACAGAGGCTATTCGTAGATGTCACTTGATATTTGGGCTATAACTAAAAAAGCTGCCTTCTAGCTTTTCTTTTTGACACTTTTTTCTTTTCTGGAAATGGTAAATGGCCCCTCCTTGAGGGAAAAGATGGAACCACAAAGGCTGGTCAAAAGGGGGAAAACTCAGCCACTGCATCCTATATTCTACTAGACTACGGTTTCTAGAACCTTTGGGGGCAACTGTGTCCAATTGAATTGCCAGCTTTTGACCTGGCAAAGGACTTTCCGGGATCAGCGACACTGTTAATGCGCGCTCTATTAATAACTTCTGAGCATGTGCTGGACATTCTGTTGTCTGGTGAGGGCGCAAAGACTTCCTATGCTCCGGGACAAGAGGACACAGGCAACTTGCCTCTTATCTCTCAGGGACTTGGCATTACTGCTCTGCCCAACAGAAGTAACGTGTGGGCCAGGAACGCAAGCCATAGCTGCCCTTTAAAGTTTCAGTAGCCGTTATTTTTAAATGTGTTTTTTAATGAAACAAAATTAATGTGTTTTATTTCATCTAAACAACCAATTCAAAATAGTGCTATTTCAATGTGAATTATTAAAGAGGTTCTTTTTCTTTCTTTTCTAGTTTTTTCACACTCAAGCTTTAGAGTCTATTTGCATTTGATATTCAGAGCACGTCTCAGTTTGGACTGGTCACACTGCAGGCAGTCACCAATCACACACATGGCTAGTGGCTACCATATTGAACCAGCTATCCTAACAAATCATACAACCTTGGTGCCTTACTGTGCAGCTCTCATTCTTTCACAGTTTTGAAGGTTAGAAATCTAACACAGGTCTTACTGTGTTCTCAGGGGGAGGGGGCAGGGCAGAGCTCCCTTTCCAGACACTCCCAGAATCCATTTCTACCCTTGCGCCAGTTACCCATGGTGGCTGCTCTTGTTGATTCAATGTCTTCCTCAGCCAAAACAGCTAGGTATCACATCCCTCTTCAGCCCTGGTTCTGCAATCACACTGTGCAAAGGCCAGAGCTGGTTAAGGCTCTCCCAATTTAAGGAGATTCATTGAACCCTCATAGATAGTTCAGGTTAAATGCCCCATATCAGGATCCTTAACTCCATGACATGTGAAAGAAGAAGGATCAGGAGTTCAAGATCACTCTCATCTACAGTCAGCTGGAGATCAACCTGGGCTACATGGTGCTCCAGCTGAAGAAAAATAAATAAATGAACACAGGGTATGGTAGTGCATACCTTTAATCCCAGCAATCGGGGAGCAGAGCCGCTCTGTTTGAGGCCATCCCAGTCTGTAAAATGAGTTCCAGGTCAGCCGAGGCTATACAAAAAAAGTTTATCTCAAAAATACAAAACGAAATAAATCTTTATCATGTAAGGAAGCAGATTCAAAGTCTCCAGGGTTATATATTTGGGCATATTAGAGGCAAACCTTATTTTGCCAACTACAAATAATGTTCTGCTTTATTTTATTTGCAGTATAAAGAGAGATGGCTGGTGAGACAGCTTAGTGGGTAAAGGTATTTGTCACCAAGCCTGATGATCTGAGTTCAATTCCCAGGTCCCACCCATATGGGAGAAGGAGGGAACGATTATTGCAAGTTGTCCTTTGACCTCCACATACTTGCACACATACAATGTTTTAAAGTGTAATAAAACAATAAAAATATAAGCGATAAAATTAAGAATTGAAATGGGGGCTCCCCTGGGGCTACATGGATAGGTACTGCCCTGTTCTCTTCAGCTTGGCAAGGGAGAGCAAAGATTCCCTGCTTTAAGTAATAATCACTTTCATGAAGTTTTAACTATATCCCAGTATACATTTTTAGCCTCCTGCATGCTACTGACCAAACAAAATTTAATATCTTCTAGATCCCGGAATGTATCAATCCTGTAACATAGTTACGAGCAGATAGCAAGATGAAATGGGATAGAGGGCAACCGTAAGGAGATCCTTTAATTTTGAATTTATGTTGAATCCTTTTATCACCTTAGAAGCACATTAAGAATGGATCGTCTTTCCAGGTACAAAGCCAGTAATCCAACGAAATAATAAAGCAAGAACCAAAATGAAGTGTAATTTAAAAAAAAAAAAAAAAGATCAATATTGTAGTGGCCAGAGAATAACTCATGTAAGGATGTAAAAGCTATGAGGTAATTACAGGTTTGTCCACACACAGAGATCTACCTTTCAGAGCTCTATTATTGCAACCGAGAATGAAGACTATCATATCACCTGGACCATGGTTTTGGCTCCTTTCAAAAGCAAAGTCATAAATCCCAAACCTATTAGAGAAGGAACTCCAGCCTATGAAGCCCAGTGTGGTCCTTCAGAGAGGACAGACTCTGGGGCGCAGCGTGCAGGGTGCGCTGTATCTGAGCTCACCTGACCATGCACAGGGCACCTCCGACTTCCCCTCTGCAGAATGCCTAACCCACACCGGGAGGTGTTGCTCAGGTAAGGTTTTGTGACCGAAGCAGCAGCTCTACCCTGAAATTGAAGCTGAACTTGGGCAGAGAGGGATTTTCTTTTAGTAATTTAAGAAGAAAACGCTCCGATTTTGACTGGGCATGGAAATACACCAGCAAGAAAAGACCTGAAAATACAGGCTAAATTGGGAACCAGCCGGTCTCCCAATGCGGGAGACTAAAGAAGGCTCACTCTAGCGAGGGAGCTTCGGTGTACTGTAAGCCATAGGCTGTGCTGCTGTACCACCCTGAGGCACACAGGGACACTGCAGCTTCAGGAGCACACGGTTAGCATCCAGGCTGGGGCACGGTTTGGTTTGTTCTGTTCCAAAGGCCCCCTCTTATTACCCTGAAACACTACGTGCTCCCAAGTTAGTCACAAGTACTACCTTGAGTGAGCCATGAAGGACAAGCTACAGGGTATTTGTGGGAAGGCAGTGTGTCCACACAGCAGCCATCCAGCCCTGTTAGCTCTGTGACCAGTCCAGCCTGGCTGGAGGCAGATGGGAACCACTGTTGAGAGCAGACTGCCAAAATACCACTGTGGTATTCAGTTCAGAGTCTCACAAACTAGCCTTGGCCATCAATCAGCACAGCTACTCATGTCTCAAGACCACAGTGGCCAGGGTACAGCTTTGCCTTCTCGTCCCTGACAAGGACAGCTTTCCTCCCCTGCCATTACTTCCTTTCTGGATGAGAGCCTCCTCCAATCCTACCTGTGCTGGCTACTTTTATGTCAACTTGACACATGCTAAAGTCATCTGAAAGGAAGGAATCTCAATTTTAAAAAATACTTATATAAGATCGGGCTGTAGGAAAGCCTATAGGACATTTTCTTAATTAGTGATTGAGGGGGGGAGGCCCAGTTCATTGTGGATGGGGCTATCTCTGGACTGGTGATCCTGAGTTCCAGCAAGCCAGTAAGCAGCACTCCTCCACGGTCTCTGCATCAGCTCCTGCCTCCAGGTCCCTGTCCTGTTTGAGTTCCTGCCCTGACTTCCTTCAGTGAGGAACAGTGATGTGGAAGTGTGAGGCAAATGAATCCCTCTCCTCTCTAAATGACTTTAGTCATGGTGTTTCATCACAGCAATGGTGGCCCTAAGACACTACCCAGCCTCACTACCTCTTCCTCCAATCCATCATCTTCACAGCTACAAGCTTTTATTCCTTCCAACCTCAGAGCTGGCCCGGGTTTGAAGTTTGGGCTCTATATCAGGTAAATGTAGGGATCCAAAATAAGAATAGGACCTAGACATTACAGTAGAGGCAACTTCTCAGTCTGCAGAAGAGGACTTGTAGCCAGAATGTGTACTTCTATGAGGAAGTATAGAGATATTGTTTTTAAAAGTTTTTAGTTGTGGTTAAACTTCTTCAGCTTTCCTTTTTTTTTTTTTTTTTTTACAAAAAAATTCAGAAGCTATCTAATATACCCATTACTTCTTCATACAAATATTAATAGCATCTTTTAAATTAATTTTCAGGTTTGAGGCAGGTGTGGGATACGTCATCTGGAGTTATTGGGCAGGATGACTTGGAGACCCCTAAAACATCACAAGCAACTGTTATTGTTCTTGGTTGCCCACCAGAACTTGATGGGAAGAGCCTTTTGCTGAAAACATCATACACTTTGGTCACAGAACATACAGAAATCAAGCTGGTACTGACCCAGAGGCCTCCTCCCTGGCCTCTAGCTTTAATACTACCAGGTAAGTTTTATAAAGGCTGCTTGCTGGGGGAGAAAAGTCATTAACAGTCCCACATACCAGTGAACCCAGTGAGCTAAATGAAGACTAGCCTAACACACTACTGTGGGTATATTAGTGGTATGAGTGTTCGAGAAATAAGCAAATCACTGAGTGGATTTATAGCCAGTTCCACAGGAGGAAATATATGCTTGGTACTGTAAGTCTAACCAGGAAGCCATGACTGGAAAACTCACAGATCCAGAGGTAAACTCAATGTTATTTTCCTAAATGGACAGAGTGTCACATTGCCCTCTGTACTGGCTAGTTTGATGCCAGCCTGACACAAGCTAAAGTCATCAGAGAGGAAAAAAAGCTTCAGTTGAGAAAATGTCTCCATAAGATCCAGTGTAAGGCATTTTTTAAAATTAGTTATCAATGGGAGAGGCCCTAACCCATTGTAGGTAGTGCTATCCCTAGGCGGGTGGTCTTGTTCTATAAGAAAGCAGGCTGAGCAAGCCATGGGAGCAAAATAGTCAGCAGCATTCCTCCAGAGCCTCGGTATCAGCTCCTGCCTCCAGGTCCTTGCCCTGTTTGAGTTCCTGTCCTGACTTCCTGCAGAGATGAACAGTGGTGATGTGGAAGCATAAGGCAAATAAGCCCTTTCTTCCTCAATTGCTTTTGATCGTGCTGTTTCATCACAATTACACCCTTCGACACCCACAGATTAGTGCAGCCCTTGGTCCTCACCAGAGAAACTTTTTAACAACAGTTAATACAGAAACTCAAAAGTGGTCAAATTGTGAAAAACATCTCTGGAGCACTTGGTCATCTATTGTGACATTCTCTACTCCCAAGGCTCAGGGAATATAATGAAGAGGGAATAGGAAAATCCTAAGAGCCACTGGCCCGGGTGAAAGTGTCTTCTAGCCATGACAGGACCACTGGATTTACAAACTCCCGGAAGCTGTAGTTGGCTTTAAAAAGACAAGCTCATCACCATTCCTGCACAGATGGGGCAGGGGCTCATGAGAGATGATGACTCCTAAGAAAAAGTACTTGTTCTTTAAGAATAAGGTCCTTGGTAGGTTGACCACACATCACCGGATGTCATTACACACATGCATTTATGAACAGCACAGACTGGACCTGGTGGGTTGTTTTTTCGTCTTGTTGTTTTTTAAGTTGGCAGAGGAAATAAAAGGTGGCATGTGGACCCAGGGGAAGTTACAGAGGAGTGTGGCTGGAGTATGATCAAAATACATTGTATGTATGAAGGTCACAAATATTAACACAAACACATTTAAAATATTATATAAAGGTTTTTTTTTTAAATATAATTTGAAAAGAACTATCCAGGGACACACCCTTCATAGTTCATTGCTACTGCTTTAGACACCTGTTCTGGATATCCCTCCGTTTTCTCACCTATACAGAAAGTTAGCCTGGATTCTGTATTAATCTTCTCCAACATTCATATAGCAATATACCAATACAGCTCATATATGTATATGTGTGTGTGTATATATATATATATATATATAGACTTTTGATAGTCATGTGTGTCTATTTACCATATTTGGTTTTATCTGGTTTGATTCTTATATGTGTTGTATACCTTTCTGTGATGTTTTTGCTGTTTTTTACAGTGATTCAGATTGATACACATAGCTGCACCACTTTTTCTATTTCCATTAGATGAATACAACCATTCCTCCACATCTGTGACTGGTTCTAGGTTTCCCTGTGGACAGCAGCATAATAGGATGTGTAAATTCTTTTCATAAGTGTCACATTTGCATATAACCTACACACTTTAAATCTCTTCTAGATTGCTTATAATGCTCTTTAAATAATTATTCAACAGCATTGTTTAGGAAAATAGAATTCTGCATGTTAGCTGCAGATGCCACTTTTCTGCAAGTATCTTGGATCCCCAGTTGGTTTCTCCAATGCAGAACTCTCACCTAGTGCAAGGGGAGTACAACTGTGCATCAACTTGACTGTTGATAACTATCCTGTTTCCTGTTGAGAACAACTCTACTACATTCCCTCCCTCCCCCCTCTCTCTTTCTCTCTCTCTCTCTCTCTCTCTCTCTCTCTCTCTCTCTCTCTTCCCCCCCCCCCCCAGAGTTTATATGTGACAATACTGTGTGTCACAGGGCACATACAAGTCCAACTTAAGTCATGCCCAATTATCTTCCAAAGTGGTTTGACTAATATTTATTCTTTCATAAACTGGATTTTCCTGAAAAAAAAAAAAAACACCCAGATGTTGTGAAGGAAGTTTATTGAGGAAGACTCCCAGGAACAATTGTGAGGAACCAGGAATTTGAGATTTAGATCTACCATCTTCTTTATTTTTGAGGGGTACGTAATTTCCTTAAATTCTTAATTTTTAGTAATTCTTTGACAATTGCATACATAAATACAAAAAGAACTTGATCATATACACCCCTCCCATCCCCCCCCACTCCCCGGTTCCCCAACACTGCCCCTCCCACCTTCAGGTCCTCTTGATTTTTCTTTTTTACAATTTTACTGACCCCAATCATTAACTATATTAACATGAGCAAATCAACAATCAATAGCTCATCAGTTTGCGGCAGAACCTCAAGGGCCCTCCCCTGGTCGGAGCTGGAACTGACTGTCTTGATCATGTGCAAGCAAGCACAGCTGCTGAGTTCTTGAGTGCAGTGGTCATGCAATGACCACGCCATGTGCAGAAGACAGCCTTTTAGAGCCTGTATCTTCATCCTCTGGCTTACTCTTCTGGCTCCCTCTCGCACTGTCCCAAGGCCGGGGGGGGGGGTGTGTGTGTGATACAGGTGACTGACTTAGGACTGGCACCCACAGCCTCCCATTCTCAGCCTGACTCATCTTGAGGCTTTAAACTGTCATGCTGGATTCTTTTTCTCCTTTTTACTTCACAAATATTTTCCTCTACTAATTTTTAATACAACCTTTATTCTTTTACTAATCACCCTTATGCAATAGTCCAGAAAAAAGTAGAAATACATGCATGCATGCATCCCTAGAAAATATAGGTTTTGAGATTTTTTTATGTTTATGTTTTATGCATGGTTGTTTCTGGAATTTTTGCAGCAATCTTTCCCATTATTTAGGACATTTTTTTCCTTTTTCTCAACCAATTACACATATTTGACCCTTCTCCCTTAACAAACTTATATCATTTCTTTTTATATACCCACCCCTGTGTAATTTTTTCCAATTCACTAATTCTCTCTTAGCTATATCTACTCTGCTGTCAACCACAAATGCTGAGTCTCAATGATCTTACCTTACATTTAAAAAGATTCTTTTGCTTTAAAAACTATTTACCTTGTTCCATATAAGCTTTTTGGGGTATCACCTATATGATAAAATTCATTGTCTTAAAATACTCAATCCAATGGAGTTTAGTATATTCAAAGAATTGGATAACATAACCAGATATAATTCCAGAACTATTATCATACCTAATGAAACCCTGGAGCACTAAAGTCACTCCTCATTGCCTTCTTCCCCAGGCTCCCAGCAAACACTAACCTAGCCTGCAGTCTGTTGTAATACTATATGTGTGTGTGTTATATGTATATTTTCCATAATTATATATACATATATAAATGAATACATACATATATATGTATAAATTCAAGCACAAGCATATGTACATAGATATGTGTGAACCTATATGTATGTTTTCATTCCTTGTGTCTGGTTTCTCACAATTAACATACTTTTTTCAAGGCTCAATCATACCGTAGCGCATACCTCTACTTCATTTTGTAAAGGTTAAATAATATTGCAGAAGAAAACCACAATCTGTGCATGCTACTGGTTCACAGGTGGAGAAAGAAGTTGATCCAGTATATGGCATTCTACGTGGCACTTGAACTGCCAAAGGATTTTTAAAGCAGTCACATTATTTTAAATTCCTCAACAGCGGCAGTGTCTATGGGCCTCAGTTTCTTCATATCCTTGGCAACCTCAATATTAGCTAGTTATTTTAGCCACCTTAGTAGATGCAAAGTAGCTCTCTGCTCATATTTAAGTCTTGTTCTGGTTTTGTTGTTTATGAGAGGGTTTCTGAGTATGGCCCTGGCTGTATTGGAACTTGTTCTGTAGACCAGGCTCTGGCCTCAAACTCAAAGACTCGCCTGCTTCTGCCTCGAGTGCTAGGATTAAAAGGTTCACCACAACCACTCAGGTCCTGTCTGAAAAACATCAATCAAACAACAGCTCCTTTATATCCTAATGCCAGACTGAGCCGGTTCCAATTCTGTCACTTTGACTCATGGTTTTACAGTTCTTTTTCTAAAAAAACAAAAGCAAATCCTAAAACTTCTCATTTTTCTATCTTTTTATGGTTTGGATTTTATAAACTTTAAACAAAAACGAGCTCCTTTTTTGTTTTTTACCTTTTACAGGCATGGAGACTTAACAGAAAAATGTTAAAGCAACTCCTTGCTTTGAACACTCTAATCCACCCACTTAGGATCAATTGAGGCTACAGGCTTACATGGGAGCTAGCTTATGAACTCTGGGGTGATTTTTCTCTGCCTTTATTCACTGCTAAGATTGAACAGAAATCCATGGAGTACTTTTTTTTTTTTTTTTTTTTGCCTGCCCCAAACTCTTCTCCTGTAAATATAGTCTCTTTACTAAACAAATTATTTGGGCTTGTTAAGATGGGATCTTGCTATGTAGTCCAGGCTGGCCTGGAACTCAAAAATGGCCCTCCCTTCTCCAAGACTCAGGACTAAGGCAAGAAAGTCTAGCTAGGAGACTAGTCTGGGTTACCCATGGGAGTTTCTGTCACAAAACAAAATGAAGTACCACCTCCACACACAGGTTCCAAGAAACAGGAACTCAAGTTTTCAGGCCGTGTTCCATAAACACGTTTACTCATCTCACTGGGCCTTGAATTTCCTCTCAAATGTTTGTCACTCATTCCAGTCTGCATATTTTCATCCTCAGCCTATAGAACAGGAAGTGTGTGACAACTGCAAAATTACAAAGGACGAGGAAAACTGATGTCACCTGTGCTCTTCATTACTTGCCCAATGTCATAAGCAGCTTTTGAGAATGTCCCTTTACCCTCCTCACAGTACAGGACACCTTGCAGTACTCATTCTTGCATACACAATCTGCCACACTCAGAGAACTGTGAGGATACCTCAAGCCTCATCCTCAATTCTGTACTCCCTAGGAAACAAGTCTAGGTGGTCCCCTGACTTAAATCATTCAAAACACTTTTGCTACATGGCTTAACTCTTTGGGCCCATTTTCTTCTTGGAATCTTCCTTAGTGTGTTTGTCTTCTTTATACACAATTAAGAGCAGTATACTTAACACCCCAGGCTTATGTGTCTGCCAATATTCCCAAACATTTTGAAGCACTAATGAGCTCTTTTCCAGCTTCTGGGTATTAAATGCTTCTCAGGCAACAAGTGTCCTTGTATGACCCTACGATGCATGTATGTTCAAAATCGCAGGATTATATACTAAGAGTAAGCCTTAATAGAACTCATGGGCCTTAACCAGTAATAGTGTATAGGCTCATAGATGGTCGTGTGCTTCACTCTGAGCTGTGGCAGTGATGTTGAAGTGTGAGGTAGAGGTGAATCGACAACTGTACTTTCAGCTCATTATTTTCCTCTATATCCAATATTTCTAAAAATAAAAAAGCATTTAAGTTCTACTAGTAAAATCTCACTGCAAACTTAACCCACACCTTCACATCTACCAATACATTTTTTTCTCCATTTTCCTGTTGCAAATTGATATAATTGTAGAGTCTCACTACTATTGTTATTATGTTTGCTAATACCTACAACCAAGAGCTAACTTTCACATTTACCTGATGTGTCAGATATGATGTCTGTATATTACCAAGGAATGCTGAAGCCAGATCAGAAGAATTTCAGAATCTTGTACACTGAGGCAATGGCCTTCAACTTGCATTAAATCCAAAATGAGCAGTCTAGCTTTTAAGTCTCCTACATTACCCACTAAGGCCATTCTGTAATAGACAGAATCCAGTATTCAACTAAAAATATTCCTAACTTCTCTTGTCCTCAAAACCCATGATACAAACACGCAGCCCCTTTTATGACCTCTAACATGGCAGTCTTGAATGCCTGCGCTTTGCTTCGGTACACAGTGAACAGGATGCTACAGAATGAAAACCATGGCTTGACATTTCTTAAATTTATTGAATAATTCTTGGCTGGGAGAGGAACGATCACAGGCTTGAACAAGAGTAAAGACAAAAGAACAATTAACTGCAAATTATTACAAAAGTAATTTCTGAAACATTTTTTGAGCTACTGCTAAACAAAACTTTAGTGCATCTTAAAAGTTCCGAGTTTGGTAAATGAACATTAAATTACTCAAGAGCAAAAAGAGGAGTTACTATTACACAGTATGACCTTAGTGCACTAAATTAGCAAACCCAAATAAATGGCCACAATTATTCAAAGTTGCTTCTACTAAATATTCATTAAGTGAACAAGAATGCAGATTACTTGAACACAGCACAAGTAACTGAAGGCAGCAAATCCAGCAACATACAAACCTGGCATTAAATAGTATCCAAACCATACAACAGATTGAAATAGGAACCTGCAGAACTGCAGCTCTAACTACATGGAAGGAATGTACAGATGGTCAAAATAAATAAATAGGCAGGAGTGACCAGCACCGCGCCTGTGTGCAGAGCAGGCGCACAGTAAACAAGGGTGCCTACAGGGCTTGTGCTGAAGAGCCGAGCGCACTTGACTTGAGTGCGCCCCTTCCAATTCCCACAGGTGCTCCCACAGTTCTCGGGTGCTGCCCACAGGCAGACACAATTTTAAATAGAGAGCATTTTCCCGACCCCTGTGTGGACCCAACATATTTAAACTCTGTAAAGATTTCTTTAAAAAATTACAAAATAATACACTGACTAGAAGCTGCTGAAAGTAGCTGTGGAGAAACACTACTAGTGGGACAGCAGGTAGCCACGAGGCTCTGGACTCGACGATGGAGAACATGCACCACCACTGTCGGAGCCGCCAGCTGTCAAATGGGTCAACTATCTTCACTTTCTACACAGTGCACTCAATACATAGCTTCCTACCAGCAATATAAATCCTTTGCTAAGCAGAATTATACTAGTATGAACTGAATTAATTCACATTAAATATCTTTAGGGATAAATGAAGCATTTCTGAAAGTACAAAGGTACTACATGTGTTCACTGAAGGCTGTTATAATGTTAGCTTTACACTGTAAGGAGCCAGCTCATCTCCATTCCATTTCTTCTGTGGGTTTTGTTTTGTTTTTCTGGCAGAGGTCTCTCTGTGGATCACAGAATGCCTTTAAAACTGGTGAACCAAGAATCAGTTCACTGCATATCACTACTTTTTAACAGTTTTGAGTAAAATGTATTTCATTAGGAGCAAAATGCACATGGCAGTACACAACGTTCCAATATAAACGTGTGGAGAAGTCTGTGATAAGATGGAGCACCTCAGCAGAGATGCTCCGAAGACAAAAGGGCTGTAAAGCGGCCTCCTTACCCTGCGTGCGGCCCACAGCACCGCTCCACACCAATGCTTCCTGTAAGGAAACCTAACCTACACTTCCGCGCACCCTGACAATACTTCTTACTGTTTTCCGTGTTCCTGCACAGAACCGACACAATGTGAGGTCTACTTCTGTCACTGTAGCACTTAATGAAGAACAGAGTGAGCGCAGCGTGGCTTCACAAGAATGCAAAGTAAATAGGAGCACGAGTTAAAGCCTGCCTCAAATATCTATACCAGCAACAGAAACACACCTGGGCACTTTTAATCTTAGAAAACCAACATTGTCATTTGCACCTCAAAGAAATTTAGAAGTCAGTTTTACTGTTAATCTAAGCAATACATATCATGCAAATTACATAAGTGCAGTGTGCTAGTTCCTAGTACAAGTGTAGGAGAGTACACATGGGTATTATTCCCTGCATTTCCCCACTCTGAAAAATACTTGAAGAAACTTTTAAAAAATGTATGTTTAAGGCAGGCCCTGTGTCTCTATGTTCAATTGAGAAAAGCTAGAGTTTATAATGTAGTTTCAAAGTACTTAAATTGTTTCTGGAGTCAAAAGCAAATGTGACATCTCTGTAAAAATAGCTTCTCCACCATAATTACTAATTCAAATTAACTTAAGTACCCTGGTAGGTGCTATGTCTTCTATTCATTGTAGTTTCTAGAAAAGTCAGAGTTTTGGGGGTGGGTGGGGGAGAAAATGGAGAAAAATCAACAGCCCCACGCAATACGACTTGCCTTAGATTCCAGAATCGGTGAGGGGAGACCCTCCCACCTGCACACATCTCAGACACACTGAGACATAGCCTGGCCATCTCACTCAGAGCACCCTGCAGTCTCTAAAAACACAGTAGGTAATGTAAAGCCAAAAAAGATCATGAGAGGAAACTTTACCAAATACTTCAGATTCGTTTTAATGGGGAGAGGTACTTTTGTGCTGAAATGGCAGTTCTCAACCTGTGGGTTGCAACCTCTTTAGGGGTCAAATGACCCCCATCAGACCACCAGAAAACACTAATATTTACAAGTCATAATAGTAGCAAAATTACAGTTATGAAGTATCAACAAAATAATTTTATGGTTGGGGGTCACCACAACACGAGGAACTGTATTAAAGGGCTGTAGCATTAGGAAGGTGAGAGCCACTGAGCAAAAAGAAATTATTCTTGGTGAAGTGAGGTGGCTCTTTTTTCCCTTCTTCTTCAAAAACCCAACACTGAAAATCATTATTAGGCTCCTCTTAGTGCATTTCTACATTAATTTTTAAAATTTCAATGTATTTTACAATCTGAATTTTCATTTGTGGAATAAATCAAAAAGACAAAATTCTTACTGCACAATATTTAGACGTTTTATTTAATGTTAATAGCGAGTTTCTAACTAAGAAAACACTAAAGTAAAAGAATAAACTAGTGGGAAAGTTAAAGTTTATTCTTGCACACACACTTCTCTGTCAACACCTCCCCACCTTCTCCTTCTCACTTCAGAACAATTGGCAGTATTAGCAAATAACATCACTTAATGGAAGGCAAGGGGAACTCATTTATGGTATTCACAGAAATCTAAGTCACTAATGAGTCTGCTAAGAAATTAAAGGTCTGGGGAAATCTACAAGTACCAATAGCTGAACTAGGGAAATAAAACGGATTTTAAAGAACAGTACATAAAGAATACAAACTTATCAGAAATAAATAAACAACAAAATATCAGCCTCAGTTTTCTTTCTTGATGTCAGATGACTCATTAGTTGACGCCATTTGTTTTCAAAGGAACCAAGTGATAACTTGGGCCAGGCTAGCCACCTCAGTCCTGTTTGCAGCAGCAGCAGCAGAGGCAGCACTGTGTGAATCCAAACATATGCTGTCAGACAATGCCCCAGCCTCGGGCGGGGTTAGATCGTCCTTCACAGAATATTCTCTCAGGGTTGTAACACATACACATGTACAGAAGAATAAGTAAAGGGAATATCTTGACAAAGATTACAAAAGTATGAACTATATACAGTGTAATGACAGAAAGCACTTAAAAAGCTTCTTACTTTCCTCTCAATTCAATTAAAATGTTAATATTCTGTATTTGAATTTTATCCTACATGTAAATAATCAGTTTCTTTACTTCCTAAAACAAGCAATTCAATATCCTGGTCTGGAGTTGGTTCTAGGCATTTTCTAAAAGCCAATCGAACAGCGACTTGTGTCTTTCCTCCCCTGAAGCATTTTCCACCACTTCGTAGTATTTAAGCACAGCCTGCAGGACATCTCCCACTTTCCATCCTTTCTCTTGTAGCTGCTTTGAAAGCTAAGAAAGAAGGATTAACAGAATGTTAACACATATTAACAGAAAACCATTTGAGGCAACAAAGTTTTTGTTTTTATCTTCAGACAACTGGGAATCCTGCAGCTTACCATGAAATATTCTTTGCCAATTATGAGCTCTCCCTCAACCACCAGCCCTTTGCCCAAATTAAACATTTTCCTTTCTTGCCTTTAAACGCGCATCTCCACAGAATGACACTTCAGGGTTGCTAGTGACAGAACCCAAACCTTGGCAGCGGACAGTCTGCATGGGGACAGAGTAACTATCTACAGGGAAATTCTTTACCTAACTAAATACATCTGCCACACCCTCAATTAGGAACACAAAATAATAATGACAATGTCAAGGTTAATAAAAGGATGTGGATTTTCTCTCCACAGCATATAGTGCAGTTTATATTCTTGAAAACACTCCGCCTCAAAAGAAACATGGCTTTCTAAGTTAAGAAATGTAATGTTTCAACAAAAAAGCAAGCAAAAGAGTACACAGGATTTAAGCAAACTCTACCACTGCAAAACAGAACGTGACCTTATTCACTTTTCTGTTTACTCAACTAGGTAAGAATTCTTAAGTTTTAAAAGGCCTGTAAAATAAATTATCAAAAACTACTTTACTGAAATTGTTCTTTTCTTTAAATAGTTTTGAGATATAATTCTATGCCATGGGTTTAGTACATCACTAAGCTGAAAACAAGTATCACACCATCAATACCGGATGCTCTCTCCTCACACCAGGAGGAAAGCCCTGTGTACCAGAAGCCCCTCGTCATCCTCTGTAGCACCTTCCAGTAAAGCACTCATCCACTTGGGGCCTCACAGCTTTGCCTATTTGGGGGTATTTCATAGAAATGGAACTGTGAACTCTGTGAATGGTCTTGGGCTTAGCATAGTTATCTTGTAGTAAAGCAAGGCTCAGTGCCTTACTGCTTTCGACTAGCCAACAAAGCTCCTTCTCCATTCATTAGCTGGTAAGACAGATGGAGACTTCTCACTGTTTTGTTCTCGTTTGTTCAAGACAGGGTCTTACTATGACCAGAACTTACTTTAGACCAGGGTGGCCTCAAACATACAGTAATCCTCCTGCCTCTGCTTCTGGTGTGCTGGAATTATAGACCTATACAACAAGTCTAACACTTATCTACCATAAGTAATGTTGCCATAGACATTTCTGAGTAGGCTTTTGTGGAGGCACATTTTTGTGTCCCCAGAGTGCACACCAAGCAGTGAAATGCTGGGTAACATGGGACTGTCATGTTTTCCCATCACAGCTTCGCCACTTTAGATTCTCACTAAGAACTTCATGAAGAATGTAGCGTCCCATGCCCTCCCACATTTGCTGTTACCACCTCGACAGTCACCCTGCTGGCGGTGAAGTGTGTAGTGATGTTGATTTGCATTTTCCTAATGGCAAAGTTGAACACCCTTTCATGTTTTTATTTTCCAAAGATATGTGATAATAACTCTAAGTCCATTTTAAATTTGGATTACATGTCTTTTTATTTTTAAAATGAAGGAGTTCTTTGTATGTGCTAGGGCTAAGAACTTTATAAGTACAAAATTATAAACATTTCCTCTCATATGTAAACTATCTTCTCGCTTTGTTGACAATGTCTTTCAATACAAGTTATTAATCTAGTTTCTCTTTTGTTACCTAATATGTTTTATCTTTATACAATTATATGTCATCTTCTATTTATCCTCAAGGTAATACTGTTTGTTCTATTTAATAATGAAAATGTTGAATTGTAATATATGATCCAGAAAACAAAGTTTCTCTATTATTCTTATTACCACCAAACCTAAGTTGTACTTGTCTCAACTGTTTCATATATCTCCAATAGCCTTGTGGAGTTCTAGCTACATACAGTCTCAGAGTCATTATTTTAAATGAGCCAATAGTTAAAATGAGCCATAAACATAACAGTACCTTGCCACCCACAGCTGAGCATCATACTTGACTCGATCAGACAAAGACCCCTGGGCTAGGTTACATGATGGCAAGACCTCCTCCTCTAACAATCACCGTCAACCCCACATAGCCCAGGGCTGTCTTTATCCTAAGTGCTAACAGTTCCCCTAGCCACAGTTCCACTTGATAACCCATTTCTTAAGTATTTCTTCCCAGACTATCTTCTCTCAAGAAGTCTCAAGCTAATAAACTCCGTGTCAGAGTATTCACATCCTTCACAGACATCTTCCAACAATACTCTCACAAATTTTGAACTAGAAAATAAGAGTATCCCGGGTTATCCTTTCCTGCCCTTTTTTGATTAATCGATATTGTTTAGTCACTGAACTGTTTTATACTATGGTAAGGTTATAATTTTTCATATGGAAAACTAGGGAAGAACAGTCTTAAAACTAAAAACGGAAAATCCCCACTAACAGCATGCTTGGTACATAATAAAGAAAAGTATCTAATCTTATATTGGTTTTTCATTATACCAGCCTTCTATTCACATAAAGATCAGAAAGACCTAATTAATTAAGAAATAGAATAGCTGGATCTTGTCTTAAGAATTCATTAGCTGTTTATTACTGACATCTAACTTCTAGGGTTAGGATGTTAGATCAAGTACTTGCTCTTTACAGTATTATAATTAATCCTCACAAACCTGCAAGGTAAATTCTATATAACTCTAATTCCAAATGCAACTAAGGAAACTGAGATATTCACTAACTCATCTGCCCAAGGTTATACCTACTGGAAAGTGGCAATCTGAACCCAATGTAAGACTCCTACATATTCTACAATCAACAAGCATTTTGCTAAACCAACAAAGCAGGTAAGATTATTCCATGGTCTCACTGTTTCCTCACCACCACTCTAGAAGGGAGGTACTTACTAACACAAACTCCTTCTTCGCAGAGTCCTGAAAATAAAGTTCTGAAACTTCAGCTTCAGAGGCAATAAGCCACTGAAGAATAATCCTTAGTTGAGGGTCTACTGCTCCAGGCTCCATGTCAATGTTCATAATTAGCAGAGTCTTTCCATTTTGCTGCAAATCTAGTAGTAAATTTAAACAATATGAAGTAAAGTTTATCCAATCAAATTTCAAACTCTAGTCTTGATTTAAGATTCCAGTGAATGCTTTCCTTAACTATACCATGATGTCAAATAAAGCATTTCTTAAGGACAAAATAATGCTAAAACAAAGGAATAACTCTGATCATTTACTGATGGCACAAATGTAAAATACTATTTACAGTGAATTTAAATATAATATAAAGAAGAACTGCTCTCAATTTTATTTTCTTGTTAATGAGAATGATGTTTTCAATACAAAGAAGACATCCTAGCTGGATGATGGACCCAACGTCCTGTGAACCAGTGTCATGTTTAATACTCCACTCAAAGGTAACTGTGTACAACAAGTATTTAGGGCATACTGCCAGTCCTTAGGCCAACATATACTAATAACGGAAATGTTGGTGGATTTCTTTGTTGTTGATGAACTTTTTTCTGTTATAGTATATAAGGCACTCTAGACCACTACTAACCATTTTTAGAATTTGGCTGGCCCTCTATTCTTTATGTAAAAATTTTGATCCATGTTATACTCAGGAATTTTTTTTTTTGTCCTTTGTGCCAGTAAGTCTCAATCAAAAGTAGGTGTATGTTTTCTTTCCTATACAGAATCTACATTTAAAAGTACATGTATGTATGTGCTTACATACATGCATGTTTGTGCGGGTCATGAAAGTAGAAGGCCAGCCCCTGAGAGGAAGAGGGAAGCAAGGGTGATGGGATTAAGGTGACGTGAGCAGAGAGAGGACTGTTGTCAGGGAGAAGCAGCAACCAGAGGGAAGCATGGGCAGTGGAGGTCAGTGGGAGGTGGCGGTGTGGGAGAGGGAAGTAGAGTGGTGAATACTCAGAAACCAACACCCTGATGAATCACTTTGTATGGTAAACATATCGAAACTTAACTTCGAAGATGGTTTGTATGTTTGTTTGTTTTAAAGGAGGTCTTAAATACTTTGGAACAAGACACCATATCTGAGGCCCTTAATAAACCCTGCAGTGTCCCTGGGGTTGGAAGCTAGGTCAGTTAATGCTTTCCTGTACTGCTAGGGTTTCCTTGGGTAGGGTCTGCTGGTTACCTGGCCTGATGGGAAACTTCAACAGAGGTCAGGGCTGATGCCACCTAACCAATAAATAAATAGATAGGAAAGAAGGAAGGTTTAAAAAGCAGATATTTATTATTGTAGGAATCCCTAATTTTGAGGCTTCTGTCAATCTAAACCAATCTATCTTCTAGTGAAACAAATTTCAGAAGTTCACTACAACTTCATACATGAGAGATACCTTATCATCTCAAGAGCTGAGGAATGATGCATCCGCATATATTTAACCTCCTGGCTTCTACATAGTAACAGAAGACATTTTCAGGCCTACTACTAAACTTTTTTTTAAAATGAATTATTTTATTTATATTAAGTTATATCTCTTCTCTTAATCATTCCTCAGCAAAGTTAGTAAAGTAATAACTAGGTTATTAAAGACCCACAACTTACATATATTTATATATGGACAATCTTTGGAATAATTATATTCATGAGTGTTATTAGAAGTATATGACTTTTAAAGACCAACACATTAATGAACAAAATTAAAGCAAACACTACCTAGATTATCACTAACTCTAAAAATTATAGTAAGGGCTGAAGAGATGATTTACTAGTTAAGAACACTGGCTCCTCTTGCAGGAGCCAGATTCGACACCCAACTCTTAACTGTCTGTAACTCCACTTCCAGGGGAGTCAGTTATCCTCTTTTGGCCTTGTTGGGTACTACACACTGATGTAAGCAAAATATCCACTAACATAAAATAAAAATAAATCTTTAAAAAATATATAGAACAACCTGGGTTAGTAGGATGGCTCAGCTGGTAAAGGCACTTGCTGCCAACCTTGAAGACCTGAGTTTAAATCTTAGGTCCCACATGGCAGACGGAGAAAACTGACTCCATTTGAGATGCATGACGTGTGGCATTCAAGTGTTTACACTTATGCACACACAGGCACACATACAAAACAAATAAATGTAATTTCAAGATATTAAATAATAAATTCAAATCTGAGAATTTTAACTTAAAAATGGTTATGTAACTTCCCTGAACAAGAACAGTGTGGTTGGAAACTGAGGGATTATATTTCAAGAAATTCTCTTCAACATTTTCTAGTGTCTCAGTGTGCCTACATTATTGGCATGAGGGTATGGGGTAGAACTCCCAACATAAAACCCTAGGCTATCTCCAGTCCTCAGTTTTCCTACTTCTAAAGAAACAATTTTTCATTAGTTCAAAAATAATTATATAAAACATTTTTAATTTAAATATGCTGTTTTATAGAAAATATTATCACTTCATACTTTTAAGAAAGTAAGATCTGAGGAGAACATTCAAAGACTAAGTACAATGAAAATTTAGGTTCAATATGAATGAAGTGTCTAGGTTCACTTGGATATTATAATATAAGAATTAAGATCACAGGGCTGGAGAGATGGCTCAGCAGTTAAGAGCACTGACTGCTCTTCTAGAGGTCCTGAGTTCAAATCCCAGCAACCGCATGGTGGCTCACGACCATCCTTAATGGGATCTGATGCCCTCTTCTGGTGTGTCTGATGTGTACTCACATACATAAAATAAATAAATCTTTTAAAAAAAAATTAAAGATCACAAACTATATTCAAAACTTTGCAGCCAATGATATCTAATGTTGGCAGAGTAAGAACTCTGTTCACTAAAGAAAGCTATTTTCTTTAAGTATGTGTGTGTGTACAGAATTAGAAGTGGAAGAAAGATGTAGGGACATTTAAAGTCCCTTTCCATGTTTATTTTTTGGCTCATATAAGTTTGACAAAAATACCAATTCTGTAAGTTACCAATTCGAAAGAAACTATGAGTTTCAGTTTGAGTAAACTCCTCATCCCCAGCTAAGCAGCACTGTTTTCGGACATTGTGAAGTCATTACTGCATGGGGCCTGACAGGGGTGGGTCACTAGAGGTGGACCTGTGAGGACTGCAGCCCATCCACTCCTGTTGGCCACCAGTTCCCACTGCCACGTCCTCTCTGCATGAAGCTCCTTCTCATTTTGCAATCATTTTGTCACAGCCACAGAAAGTAAGTAATGCACAGAGTAATAAATAATATGCTGTAATTACAATAAATTTATTTTATAACATGAGAAGAATTTTAGACTTAAATTTTAAAAAGAAAAATGTATTCTAAGCTTCTTCCTCAACTTTTTGTTTCTGAGATGATTTGTGTTTTATCCAACAATCCAAGGCTTATCTGTAAGAGGCGTAAGTACAAACCACAGAGACTCACACAAAGACTTAAGAGAGCTGTGACTGACCTCTGACACCAGCTTCCTGTTCCTCATCTCTGTCATCCGGTCCATCACTTTCAAAGAAAACAAGAGTAGTTTCAAAAAAAAAAAAAGAAGAAGAGATTAATTAGTAATGAATTAAAATCACTTCTCAGAAGAGTAGTAAGGAATGAAATGTTAAAATATGACATATGACATTTAGAAAGGAGAAAATGGCAACCAAAAGGAAGCTTTGCTTCTCACATTATTTCATGTTAAAGTCTGAATGGCACATGATACCTATAGAAGCCCTACCTTATCATGACATTTAAAACCGAGCAACTTCAGGTGAAGTATTCTACTCTGGTTTTAAGTAATATACTATCTGAATATCATAGAATGTCATGAATGGTGAAGTACTACTGCTTCTACTAATGCCATTTATTATTTTTAAACAATTTTCCTATACTTCCATTATATATGAAATTAAACTACATAGGAAAACAAAACAAAACAAAACAAAAACAACAGAAATCCTGTAGGAAGCAAGCTCTTTTTAATGAAATCATTGGTAGAATGAAAAATAGCAAGCAGAGCAACCCATGCAGACAGTCACACATGTTGCAATTAGATGTCAGTCATAGTTGAGCTAGTTGGAATTTTCATTAGATGTAAATATATTGAGCAGAATCATGTCAAAATTTAGGAGAAAAGCGGGTTGATACAAATTGGCTCTCTTAAGAGTAATGACATCATGCATTAGTGATGAAAGAGTCATCAGTGTTAAGTGTCTAAACTGGACCAACCTTTCTGATGTTGGAAAGGATAAATTGTCCTCATACAAATCTCCTTCTAAACCAAGACTGCTCCAGCTACTGCTGTTACCATTACTGCTGGAGGAAGAAAAGAACAGAGCTGAACTAGAAAATGAACAGTGAAGGTCACCTGTGTTTCCTTGGGACAGCTTCTGTCCTAAAGCTGCCACAGTGGAGTGGAGCATCCACAGAGGGGCGAGAGACTGTCACTGCTAGTCCATAAAGGATAACTGGCAGGGCTGGAGATGAGGGAGTCTTTTCATGATCCTCAAAACAACATGGAGTCATACTAAACTTACATTTATTTTTAAGATTAAAACAACAAAACTGTTAAGATGGCAAATGACTGCATGATAAAAATTAATATCTCATGGCAATCCTTAACTTATTAAAAACAACCAAAAGGTAATATACTTTCCTACTCCTCAGTTTGGAGAAAATTTAAAAAGGAAAAAGACCTAAGCTGAGGTCTTCTGAGATTTCAGAACAGTACAAAGACAATGGTAAGGTGTAGGAGAAACTGTCTCCAACAGCCCTTGCCTTCCTATTTTAAAGAGATCATTACATCAATATGCCAATTATCTTTATTTCTGACATTACACACACTAAGCAGTTGGCAAACAGCACATATTTTCTTCAGAAAAAGCTAGAAAAAGCAAGGCTTATTTAAGCAATCCATCTGCATGGCTGGCTAGTCACCAAAGCCACACACAGCTCTAGCTTCTTATACCTACAACTACAGCAAGCATTGTTTGGGAAAAAAAAAGCATCCATATTCAAAAACAAAATTATAAGCTACTTTTCAGATTAAAATTTTCAACATGCAACTTAAAAATTCTAATCATTCCTAATTATTAAAATAATTAGTAAGCACATTAGTTTGCAGTGATAAGCAGCTTTACTTCCCACGCTCTACTAGCCAATTATAACTTATCATCCATAAAAACCTAAATTTTGTCTCTTTAACATGAACTCACTTCTTGTGCATCAGTAGGTGTTGTCACGGTAACCAAAGTGATGATTACTAAAAGTTCTAAGTAGTTTCTAAGCAAATAAATTATGTATCCATTTTCATTTAACAGTATCAAACTTTCAAAAATTACAATGCATTAAAGTAAAACAAAGCCATTTTTCAACATATATTCAAACAAACATAGTTCCATTATAAAACCATAAAGACAACCAGAGGTTTACATCAGTCTGTCATTAGATAAACTAAAACATAGAAAATACAGTAGCATAGAATGGACAACCATAATCAAAAAAGAGAGAATTAATGATCTCAAACCATATCTACTCTAAGAAAATGATTTTCTAAAGAATGAAACCCCCAAAATTAAAGTTCTTACCCATATCCTATTAACAATATTTTTTCAATCTAATTAGTAATAAAAATCCATCACTTAAAATTTAAATGAACATGAGAAGTAACATCTAAGTAACTAAAGAATAAAATGCAGAAAGCTTTCTAACCTCCTCTTGTTCCTATTTATTAAAGTGGTTCAGATTTGAAGTCAGTTATGTATAGAATACTACCTACCTCTAAGTAATATGGCTACCTCTAAGACTATGTACTTCATCTAAACAGCACACTTTCAAAACAGAAGGGGTCACTGTTCATTATTTTATACCAGAACCATACAAGTAAACCGGGAAGTATGATCACCCTTCCTTGAGTCGACATATATAATTTTGTGTGTGTGGTGTGTCTAAACCTCGCACATGCAGGTAAGTGCTCTATCTACCACTAAGCTATAACTTCCCAGCTCTAAAATGCTTTCTTTGGGAGGAGGGAGTATTTATTTGCTTGTTGAGGCAGGCAGGGCCTTGATAAATTTCCCAGGCTAGCCTTGAACTTTGTAATACTCCTGCCTCAGCCTCCAGAAGGTTATGGCCACAAAACATCACACTTGCCTCTAATATATAATTTCAAAAATGTTTCAAGCTATTCAAAATATTTAAGAAATTCACATACACGGGCCAGCTCTCTTTGTGATGAATTATATATATTTCCTAAACTCTTTTTAAAATCTAATTTTTAAAACTGATGTGCTTTACTGAACTTCTTATTTAAAGTGAAAGTTCTAAATGCTTACTGCCAACCTTGATCTCTGTACCTGAAAGAACAGTAGCCGCAGCAAAGGTCACCAAAGGAGTTTTTGTGAAGCTACCTCTCCAAACACTCGCATTGAAATCACTAAGGTGCCTCTCAAGTACATGCATTTTCAGGACCCTGCCTGGTCTACTGAGTCAATCTCTGGAGGTAAGGCTCTAGAAACCTGTATTCAACAGGCACACTATCAACCCAGAGTGCGCCCCAAGAGCTGTTTCCTGTCTCAGTCTTAAAGCCACTGCAACATCACTAGTTCACTAGTCCACACGGACAGTAGATGAAGGAAACACACATCTTCTGACTACACACTCTCAAACCAGATGTGCCCCCTGAGTTCACATAATTAATATTGGAGCCTGAATGCATTTGCTCATATTATGTATAATTACTTTGGCCTCAGCCTGATTTGGTTTTGTTATGAGGCTGCCACTTCAGGCTTATTTCTGAGTCATCCATACTAATAAACTAAACACTACAGGCAGAATGAAGGCTAGAGCCCAGTAAAAAAAAAAAAAAACTCCCCCTTGCAACAACTCAGTTAACCCTCCCTAGTTACTGAGCTTTCTACAAACCCTCTTAAGACAACTGGCTTCTCCCCAGACTCTTGCTGTATGAAGTCTTGGATGCTTGCTTTTTTTAAAGAAAAAAAAAAAAAACTTAGGTGTTATTATAGTATTCCAGATAGGGAAAATCATGATTTGTGACCTTGCTCTACTGTTCCCATTTTAAAGACTATTTTTTTGGCATCTAAATTGTAAAAAATACTGATGTTTGCCATAGCACAACAAATATAGTATCAGAAAGAAAGAAAGGAAGGGAGGGAGGGAGGGAGGGAGGGAGGGAGGAAAGAAATTGAAAGAAAAGGAAATGTGTAACCAAGTACAAAGCAAACCCTCTCAGCATCAGGCCAGGGTGATCTGTTCTGCCAGGCCAGAGGCCATCTCCCTTCCTTATGCCACCTCGTCCTCTCCTCCAGCTTCGCACGGTCTTCCTTCCCTCTCCCAGCAAGGACATTTCAAGGGTCTGGGTCAACAGGAACCTCACAAGGTTCTTCCCACATATTCCTCCTGTTAGAGATATGCTGAGAACTGCTCCCTCCCTAAGGGCCAACTATGGCTATTATTATTTCACTAGTCAGTTAATATGGACAAATACTTTATGGGAGTTCATAAGCAACCCATGAATGCCTTTAGTCAGAGGTGAGAATATAAGAACTATATCATAATCAAATATTTCAAAGATGACTGTTGTGAACAAAGTTAACTAAGAAAATTTACATGTAAAGTAAATGTCTTCAAGTGTACAAAACTGTATTACAGATTCATGTAAAGTGAAAGTTCCTGGTTACTTTGGATATTCAGTTGTGTCATGGGACGTTCTTCTGGAAACTGTTATAAGAGGATGTTTTGCTGAAAACAGACACAAGGTGTTTTTCTAGAAGCTGCCTGGAAAAGGGGGCATGTGGTGTTTTACTAGAGAAAACACATGGCGTTTGGAAAGGATAAAAGTATAGCCCAGCAGACAGTGGACAATGCTGTGGCACTGGTTCGCCTTGCCACTCTTTGCTGGTCTTCACTGGGCTTTGCAGACACTGGTCTTGGCTGACGACACTGTGGCACTGGTTCGCCTTGCCTTCTTAGCTGATCATCGTTTGTCATGGCCTCAGAGAAAGAAACGCATCCAAGAACTTCTGGTGGTATTTCGGTGGCTTCTTACTACTTCTGTGGACTTGAGCTGATTGGCAGAGCCTCACGGTTTCTTTTAGATTGAACTGCCATTGCTGGTTTGTGAATGGCGTCTATGAGTGTCCATGAGTTGATTCACATGAACTAACCTGCTGATATCCTGACAGTGAAGATTGAAATCACCTCAAAGAACGATTTCTAAACAGGTCCACATTCCCCTTTGCCCTATTAACCTTTCCTTTCCACTACCTCTGGTGAGTGGTGGGCTAGAAGGGAGGTTAAAGCCTTTAATAACCCTTATTAAAGTAGGTTTTAAAAAATGTAATCCTATACAATGTTTGTATTTTCAATCTAAGAAGCTACATAAATGCTCACTATTTTGTTCCTAGCAGAAGTCCTGTCCCTAAAGGTACTATTTATTTTAGCTTGTACCATAACTACAGAGTTATAGTAATGCCTTTTACAGACACCTAACTGTCCTTCTCACTTTCTAATGAAGGTATGCTCTTTAAACTGATAAATTATACTCCCAGAACATCCATGAAAGCTTAAAATGTAAATAAAATATATTGCAATATTTTTTTCAGGCCAGCTGTCAGTATATCCAAAGAACATGAGCTCTGCTCCCTTGCTGTATTTAATATGAGTCAAGGCCATTTAGAAGCCAGGGATGGCAATTTTTTTTTGTTTTGTTTTTTTGGTTTTTCGAGACAGGGTTTCTCTGTGTAGCTCTGGCTGTCCTGGAACTCACTCTGTAGACCAGGCTGGCCTCGAACTCAGAAATCCACCTGCCTCTGCCTCCCAAGTGCTGGGATTAAAGGCGTGCGCCACCACTGCCCAGTTCCAGGGATGGCAATATAATCCACAAGCCTATAATCCAGATCCTGAAAAATTAAGAGAAAGATTTAACTTCAAGACTAGACTGGGCTACACCAGAAGAGAGCCATCCCCTCAAGAAGAATTAAAGTAAAAACAACAGAAAAGCAACATTGTGAATAATAAAATGTTGGAAGTATAAACAGATTTCCAAATTGAAAATTTTTAAATAATGTAAACCCATTGCTCACCTTTCTTAAGTGTAGAGACGTTTATCACACAATTAACTATAAAATTAGAGTTACCTTTCACTGAGATGATGGAAACTGCTGCTTTCATCTTGATGGTCATCCTCAAAACTTAAGTTGGACCAGCTGCCCGTGCTGTCCTCACCAACACTGAGATTCATCTGTTGGCTACCAAATGACTCAGTTGACTGAAAATCTTCTATTTCTTTTGAACTAAGAAAAGATCACATGGTAATATTTAAAAAAAAAAAAAAATTGAAACATCACAAACTGTGACAAAGAAATAAGCTGATAAAGCTGACTAAGGAATTACATCCTCGGTCACACTAACATCCCTGAACACGTCACTGTATCTGCAAACAATGAAGACTGAACACCAGCACAGCAAGGACCACATCTGCTACCCGGACGATGCATCTCACACTTCCAACAGGACACTGAGCAGAAGGACGCCTTACTACAAGTTCTAAGCACGTCATCGGTCCTATACAAATAGTACCTTCACTGGAATCTAAAAGAGCCTCCTGGCTTTTAGTATAAGAAGTACAGTTTGAAATTCTAGCTGTGTCAACCAAGCCTATATTCAAACAGACAAATCTCTGCAGAACCTAAGTCATAAACATCATTTTTAGCAAGGAATGATGTGCCAGCATTTGGGAGGTATCTCTGTGATTCAAGACCAGCCTGGTCTACATAATTCTAGGCCAGCCAAGGCTACATAGGAAGACCCTGCCTTAAAAAAATTTCTTTAAACAAAGAGACATTTATATTTTTATGACATAGTTTAAAAAATGACCATCTAGATAGAGCAACTAAACTAATTGTTCCATCTGTATATAGTCAACACAGTTCTAGACAGTGATGATTAAGCATGAAGAGTAAACATCAGTTTTCTGATTAAAACCTTCCACTGGCTTCCAAACATTATGTGTGTATAAGCTGGTCCCTAACCATGCCCACTTCTTACCTGCTGTTCTCTGAGCCGAGTCACTCTACAGCAATGCACATATGCAATCCCAGCCCTCGGCCTGGAACACAGTACCCCCAGCTCTTGGAGAACACAAGATTTTTTTTTCCTGTTTCAGTTTCTTTTATATCCCTAACACCTAAAATAAGCCCTGAACTTCCCTTCCCATTTTTAAGGCACTTCTCACTTTGTATTTAAGATCTAACAACTCAGTTAGGGTTGGCATTCCAAACACAGATATCTTACACCACAACTTTATTTTATTTAACACTTTTTCCTGTTACCTACCACATTTTTAAGAAAATGATTCACAGGAGGAGTCTAAAAGGAGGGTTTGTAATGACTGCTAGGTAACTGGACTCATGGTAATTGAAAATAAAGTCTAGAACCATTATTGTTCTAAAATTCCACTATCATATGCTTTCCTATTTGATATTCATACGGTACCCTGGTGAGTGTTATGGGTTTGTAACATCCTATTACACATTCTACCATTATGATTACTTCCATTAATCAAACATTTATGAGAAAAGAAACATTAGTGAAACAATTCGGTTAACATCTTAGTGAATAATCTATTTGGATCAATCATTCTTCAACCTTAAATCATTTTTAACTTTATAAAATGTGAGGCAGAACTACATACAACTGAGTGGACTCTGCAGTACTTACAGAAGCCTGACACAACTGCTTAAAAGAGACATGGGAACAGAAGTACAAAGAGAAAGTCTGCAAATACCAGCCTGGATAAAAACAAGCTTAAGGAAGAACCCAGGGTACATTACTGGCCAGGTCTAAGAAAGAAAATGAATAGTCTGAAGAATGAATAGCAAAGTTATTTGCTGAGTCCTGGGAGTGAGGGCTTAGCAATGACCATCTAGTTTCCCAGTCTTCTGGAGCTGCTATGATAGAGGAGGACGAATAAAAACAGTCCAAAGCCATGTGTACAGAGCTGTTGCAACCATAGAAACAGACACTGATCTCAGAGTAGTAAGTATGGCAGTCTACACTCTTGAATAAAATTCACCCACTTCTTTTATTCTATTTAACTGCTTCTTAGTTCTGTGTATTGATATTATTGTGCTTTCTCTCATCTTCTAGCCCTGTAAATGAATAATTTCTCTCAAAAGGAACTGGGAAACAAAATTTCACATGAAAACCATGCACAGGATATGAAGCCACATACAAATGCAATAGAGAAGTTTTTGGTTTAAGTTAGGATGAAAATAAGTAGACTTTTTATGAACAAAATCTAAAACATACAGGGCAAAGTTAACTTTTCATTCTATTATAAAACTCCACAGAAAATTTGAAACCTACCTGCTAACAGCATGCCCGGCATTTGTCATAGCTGTTGTCATGATTTCTGTGGTAAGGCTCTCAGCAAAGCTAATGCCATCCTGTCCAATTCCACTATCAGCTGCCAAACTCGTATTGCTCAACTCTCTCTCTGCTTTCTCAATAGCTTCAGCAACAATCTTCTCTGCAAGCACTGCCCTTTTATCAAGAGTAACATGAATTTGAGGTACATCAAGATGAAAAATTCTTGATTTCTGACGGATGTTACTAAGTTTTGAATGTGAACTTAGCTTAGCACTAACACATGGACTCTGCTTTGAAAAGAGCTGAGTAGAATTTCTGGTGCAACCATGGAATTCCTTATGGTCACAGTATCTGCAAGCTTCATTTATAAGCGGTGACAATTTTTCTGCGTAAGTAATCCTATCTGCTGATGTTGTGGTCTCTGAATTATGGAAAACTGCAGGTCCTAGACATAGCTCTAAAGTGTCACCCACCACTTTCCTAGCATACTGTTCTACAGCTTGAGTATCCTCTCCACAACTATGCCCACTTAAACTGCCTGTATTCTGGCAAAATGCATGGTTTTGCAAAGGTTGACAAGACTTTGAAAATTCTGGTCCAGTAACACTCTCATTGTTGTCAACACATTCAGAATTTTCAAAAAGCCAACAGTCTGTTGAGGATTTTGGCAAGTCAACTTTAGGTGCTGTCAGTTGTTTCTTTACATCTCTTGTTATGCTGCTAGCAAGAGAGGTTGAAAAACTGTACAGTTCAGAAAGTTCATTGCTACATGGGTCCTGTGTCCTTTCACTTGTCTGGTATTTGCAAAGATGGCTGCCATTTCTTTTTCTTTGTCTATCTACTTCTTGGTGATGCTCTTTACTTGAGAACACCAACAGTTCCTTGTTTGTTTTCACGTGAGAGCTGTGCACAGGGAACAGTTTTGAACCGCACTTCCCTTTTACTGTCTTAGCTGCTTCTTGCACTCCTGACTTGACAGACCGGTAGGCCAGTCTACTGGCATACTGATCCAGGATTAGCTCACCATTGCCACCTTCCTGTTTTAGCACTTGAATAACATGCCCTGCATATTCATCAGTCACACTTTCACAACTGGGATACTTGTATGTCAGACCTGGCATGCAACTTGGTAATGAAAGAACACACGGATCTACTTCTCTTGGATGTGCAATACCCTCCACATCCAGCCTTTCTTCAGCTTTACCTCGGTCACCTTCAACATGACAAATGTTCCTCTCATGCCTGAAAAGCATACAACTTCTTGTGTTTGCAATTTTCTCAGCTTCTGCAATGACATCAGCTGCCATATCACTTGCAAAACTGCAGGTCTGTATGTTTTCATCGGAATGACTTAAAGCAGGCAGCACACTTCTTTGACTCAGCACATTTAAGTGAGGGTGCTGAACCTTGAATTCTTGAGTGATTTCATGATCTAAGTGGGAGGCTGCTACTTCAGTTGCAAGAGAAATGATGTGTGTAGCTAATGCTTCTGCAAACTGAACTTTTTTCCCCAAGTACTCTGACTTTACATCTATTTCTGGGTGTTCTTCGCCTTCGCTGCTCTCAACTTCTTCTGAAAGAGAGCGCATGAGTTTCAACATAAACTCCTCCTTTTCTATAGTATGTTCATTCTCAGACAAACTACCAACAGATGAGTTGTGAGGTGTTGACGGTGGTGTTGCAGGTGCAAATTCTTTGGCTAACTCCCCCTTGAGTTGTTTGGATAATTTTTTGATGTCCCATTCAGAACTAGTCTGGGATGGTACTAAAGGAGTTGATGGGGGAGTATCAGGTATTACATTTCTGTCTCTGATTTTCTGCTTATCTTCCACATGCAAACTATCTACACAGGTAAGCACTGCAGATGATAAAGTCTGTGAGTGGCGGAAAGAGCTTTCCTGTCCAAAAGACAAGGGCTCAAGGGCAGTATTATTCAAATTATGCCTCGTCACTGCTTTGTCCTTCATAGCTTCTTTCAAGTCAGATTTCTGACTTGTCATCATTGAACAAGGAGGCAGTGTCTCTAAAGAAAATCCAAAACCCACAGAATCTTTACATTCTGGAACACAATACTTTCCAACCAAGAGTGAACGGTGAGGTGAGTTATCTGAAAAGTCAAGGAATTTGGGAGTTTCCCCCAAGGTCAACTGTGATTCTTCTCCAACAAGAAGCATGTGCTCCTTACTAACTGGTTTTTTATCTGTATTTGGAAACATTGACTTGCTTTTATCCAAGGAATGTTTAATAATAGACTTTGATAACTGCTCAGCAAACATGTCCTTACTGCTAGCTTTGTTCTGTTGTGGTGCTGCTTGGTCACAAAGGGAAAGAGAACAGGTTTTTCCATTTATTGTTTTAGTTAAATAATCTGCATTTGTATCAATAGTTTTTGTAGCTTTGAAGGATGTCATGGACTCCAAGGTTTCATTTACGATTGTATGTACCATTGCTGCAGAAAAGTTGCTAATAATCACAGGGCCGCTCATTAATTTGGAAGGACTCTTCATGTCGATATCACCGTTAGTTGGTTTGAAGTCATTCTGGTTGCATGGATTGAGTTCTGAAGGTAGACAGGTATTTCTGAGACAATCCACTTCCTCTGCACTGCTCTCTATGGCAGTGTGCTCTTGGGTAGATCCACCATTTGCTTTACTATGCTCAGATGATGAAAGAGACTTGGACTGATACAAAGTAGATGACATATGATATGGGAGCAGGGCGCTACCTGCCAAGGGCACTGGTATGGAAGTGACAATTCCTGAGGTACAAAACAAAGCCTGTTGCACTGTGTATTCCTTCTTATGCTCCTGCACTGGTTTTGTCATCATAACTGCTTGACTGCTAAAGGATGAGGAAAATGTAAAGGTCTGCGTAGGTGACACTACACTTTCTGCACTCACATACTTGACATTACCCATAGAAACATTAACTGCTGCTTTTGTTGTAAAGGCCATGTCAGTCTGTGACAGTTCTATGAATGCTTCTTGTATTACAGATTCAGACAAATCTTTGGCATACGACTTCACGACTCTGTCTTCAAAGTCAAATGACTGACACTGTGAAGATGCAGGTGTTTGAGGACATGAAAACTGACACACTTCCATAATACCTTCAAAAACAAGCTCTTCGGCAAGGTCCGCAGCAAACCTAGCAACTGTGTTAGTAAACATTTGCTTTTTCACATACTGTAAGTCTTTCAAGGCATTTGATAAGGCTTCACTAACCAAAAGACTGGCCAGGCTGCCAATGGCTCGTTCTTTTAGTGAAAATGCACACTGCCTTCTAAGTTCATTAAATGCCATCTGAAATACAGACGATGTCAATTTGACAGCTAAGTGGCACAATGCATTGGTACATGAAGAAACTCCTTTCTGTAAGTCTTTAAACGCACTGCCAAAACTTTTCCCCACAAGATCTGCTGCAAACTTCTGAATGCTATCTGTAATTATTGAAGAGTTTTTACATTTACTTTTTTGATCAGAGTCTCCTTGCTTAAAAGTTACAGTATTATTTCTTCCCCTTTTAATACTATTAATATCTGACATTGTGTTTGCATGTTGAGTATGAAGAACTGAGCCTAGTACTTCACATGAAAGATTATTTGCATAATCTTCATAAGTGCAGTAATTTTCATGATTCCTATTTTCACTAGTATCTGTTTGGCAAAAACATTCAGCAGGCGTACAGCTTCCAGGAGGACTAAAAGCAGAGGTTCGAATAGGGCTAAACAAACCACTGTCCTCTGATGCCACCACTGGACGAGGGGAATCTGGAACATCACACAGGTGACCATATGGAGACTCAGGTTTGCGAGGAGTTGGCTTTCTAACATTAGCTGGAAGAGCTGGGCACTCAAACTTGAATTTCTGAGGATTCATACAAGATTTTTCATATTTGTGCCCTATCTTCTGTGATGACTTTCCTATAACAGGATCTTCCATGAACAGGTAAGTCTCCAAAGTTTGCTCTAGTTCATCAAACTGATCAAAACTATCAAAAAACTCACTCACTTCTGAGTCTGAATCCTCTATATCGTCTTTTGTCACAGGGATTTCAGGCAGCTCAAGTTTTGCTTTTAAACTTTTCTGATATCCCTCTTCATCCAAAAAAATCACAGGACTTGGACTTGAGCACTCGGACTCTGAGGAGTGGACAGGAGAAGAAGGAAAGAATGTCTCCTGTGTGCCCTTGCCTTTATCTGAGGCACTGGGTGACCTGTAGAGACTCCTTTGGGTCCAGGGCTCTGAAATTGATGTTGTAACTGATGTTTTCACAGAAGTAGCTTCTTTGCGTCCCAGAACATTTACTGAAGATGAGGGCTTAGCCAGTGACTTCGGTGGTCCGTAACTAACCAGCACTTTAAAATCATGACTTTCTAAATGGTGACCTGAAGTAGTCTGAGAGGCAGCATCACACCGGCTCCTTAGTGTAGCAATATTTATTTCTATAGGAAAAAAATAAAATTCTTACATTATTCTAGAAAAATTATTTTAAAACACTGACATTAAACACAAAATGTTTACATCATAAATGTTTTCTATATGCTATTTAAGAGAACATTCATCCTCAATAACACTTGGGAGCAAGTGTACCTTTTAATAAAATAATCCCATTTTACCCTATGCCTTCAGATACATGCCTATGGGAAACTTAGCTCCTTGTCATTTGTTAGAAAAATTACTAGTGACTGCCAGCTAACCACTTTGACATTTGAACACAGCAAAGTGCTAGATACTAGGTTATGAGGTAATCAAGGCTTGAACAATACAACCGTAATAATGACCTTAAATATCATAGGAAAATTCCTTTAATTAAAAAAAAATTAAAATGTTTAAACTAGGTCAAATTTCAAAATAAATTTCAATTGTTAAGTCTCCTTAAAACTTCAAAACCGAACTTTCAACTTCAATCTGCTTTTAGGAAAAAGTCTAATAAAAGGCACACACCATCATTACATAGCTTTGCATTCTCTTCCTCCTCTAACTGCTCAAAAGCAGTGACAAAGTCATCCTCTATGGAAGACACAGACTGGTTCGTATCATCATCATCTTCATCAGTGGTCTCAAGGTGGTGCTTCTGATGCAAGTGTGTGTCCATTGTGTGTCTTATGCCAGCAGCATATTTACTTAGTAGACTAAAGATAAAATCAATTCTGAGTCCTGGTAATGTAGGTGACACTCTCATGACACAAAGCATTCCCGAATGATGACTCTTAGGAAAGATGAAAGATGATAAAAATCAGTTTTAATTTTAAATATAAAACATCTTCTGGAAGTGAAGCCTAAAAATAAACCTCAAGGGGGTAGGGGGAGCAAGAAATGCATGCATTCTTAAAAGTTCCTTCATTCTGTAATGTTTAATGATTTTAAGTATTTAGTTTCCTGAAGCTATCTAAAGATACATATTTATTTTCATTTAAATCTCACTTTAATATTTTTCCTTTCCAATCTTTTTTTTCTATCATGTATCCAAATTCTCCCCAATCTATCTCCTTAAATGTTATAGAACCCACTATCTCTCTAGTCTCTTGGGCAATTTTTCTTTTATTACTGTATGTCTGTAATGTGTCCTCTTTAATACTTAGCAGTCTCACACACTACACTATGAATGGGCAGAAATCAGAATCTAGTTTACTTGTTATTCCATTTTCCTATAGCTCCCAACATGTCACCTTCCCTTATACCATCAAAGAACTGTCCTCATTTTTTAACTTATATTTCTCTAGTATTAAAATTTACAATCATGGTTACAGCTTTAATTAAGAACACAAGCCATTAGTTTTCCCTATACACACTGCATTTTAAATGCAAACATTGATAAGTGATTTGTTTTTACAAAGAAGAAATCAATTTAACAGCTAATATAACAGCTACTCGCCCCTTATGTCCCAGCAAATAAAGCAAGCGTTTAAGCCTGAACAACACGATCCAGGAAACAAGGCCCAGCGTAATCACTAGACCTCACAAAGGACAAAGCAGTATTCATAGCTGGAATAAGTTCTCCAAATTGTAAACCTACTCATACAATTGTAAATGTCTTACTTCCTAAAATGCAAAGCCTTTTTCTTTGATACATTATCATAAATAATTAGTGATGAATTAAAGACTGTCTTATGAAAACAGCATTTGACATGGAAGATTTTTAATCAGAAAGTTAACTGGAAGTCCCTTTTCTATAACATTCAGCTTACAACACATATAAATGTGGGACGGCCATAAAGCAGGAGCAGTCCCTCCAGTTATACAAAGAAATCTGAATAGAAATATCTCACTAAAAAATTAGTTATGTGCTTGCCTACCACTGATAGAACTTCACTGGCAGTTTAGTGTGTAAATTTAGTTTGTAAGCCATGATCAAAATTATTTTATACTTCAAGGCTGGCAATGCTTTGTGAGTTAGACTTTTCATCAATACCATTTCCTTGAGACTAAATTAAAACAAGGAAAGCTTCAATCACTTACTATTACTGAGCAAATACAGTAAAAACCTGCCCTGAAAAAGATTAGAAATGACCGGCCAGTTACCTGATTGAAAGGACTACTGCTTACATCTGATGATTTATTGGTGTCCTTCATACAAATGATTTCATTTTCACTTAGACTGCAGAAATGGAGCGAGTTCAGAAGATCTGGAAGTTCCAGTGAAACTGCAGCTAGATCCTAATTTTAAATAACAATGACAGTAATGAACAATACTACAGAGTGACACTGTCAAGGTTTCCACAATGCTGTCCATATCCAAAACTCATCAAGTGTACTGGTCATCAACAGTCTGCTTGGTAACCGCTCACATACATATATAGTTTATCTACAGAGTCATTTTTTTAACTCACAAACAAAGCAAAAGTTTCTCAGTAATGCCTTACAGCCTTTCAAGCATTTGGCTACTGAGCTACCTTATCAATCTTAACAGGGCACCTCACACATATATGATGGTCAGCATGGAAATGTTTTTAGCAGCTGTCACCCTGAAGTCCTCTGCTTTGATTCCGGAGTTTTTCATATAGAATTCTTAGCTAAGCTACTGAACACTTTTCTTCAGAGATTGAGTTTGAGCTCTGTAACATTTAAGTTCACTTTTTCCAAAGGTAATATAGTAAGCCTTCGAAGACTTTATGCAGGTTAAAGGAACACTAGCTTTCTTTTCTGTTGGCTTTCCTTTTTATTTTATTTTTTTAAAGTACTTTTTTCCAGCTCAAGGTTCCCTCCAGTCTTTGCCCTGCAGAGAGTAGAGGCTTCAACAGGTGGTCCTGTCTACAGCTCCTGAGAACCAGCGGAGGTGTGCTATTTATTTTGTTTTTGAAATAATGTCACTCTGTAGGTGAAGCTGGCCTGGAATTATGCAGCCCAAGCTGACTCTAACTCACAGTGACACTCCTGCACCAGCCTTGCAAATCCAGTTATATATTTTTATGTTGTTCTAGAGAGTATATCCTCTCTGTTCCTGTTGTCCAGGCTCTTTCCTTCTGGATATGAAGATAAGACAGACTGCAGAGTTGCAGGGATACTCACCAGGGAGAGCTAACGCAGAATCGCCAGTGTTCGAGCAGCAGCACAAGGAAAAACTATCTGCAGTGATTTTTGCAACTGCCAGGCATACCTTCACTGATCCTAACCTCAAATATCAGTCCCCCTATAAATGCCTAAATGAAATGAGCTATCAACTAGTGCACAAATGTATAAATATGTAAAAATTGAGACATTTTACAAATCTGACCTTTTATATTTAATTCTGCTTCACTAAAAATACAAGAACTTCACTACTAAAATCAAATTATGAAAAACATCAAAATATACAAATGTTACATGCAATATAATGAGCAAAATCAAATAAATGGCCTGTGGTTTAAAGATTTCAGATAAATGATTTTAATAGTGAAACCTAAATCTGCTTTCCTTAGCAAGAATTATCAACAAAAGCTAGTCATGGTAGCACACAGCTGTTATTCCAGCACTTACGAGGTGGAGGCAGCAGGCTTTCTACAAGTTTAAGGCCACAGCAAGGATATCTGACAAGACCTTGTCTCACAACAAAGGAATCCTTAGTAAAAATGCTGCAAATGAAGATGTACAGACCACTCTCAAATGTCATCTTTGTTTTAGGGGCTCAGGAGAGGACAGAGGCTCACTACGTAGCCCTGGTTGGCCTGGAACACACTGTACAGACCAGCCACTGATCCTGAACTAAAGTTCCGCCTGCCTTTGCCTCCTGAGTGCTGGAATTAAAGGCATGCACCATTATGCCTGGCGTCAAATGGCATCTTTTAGCTTTAAAAAATACCTTAAGATTAGTGTAAAATTTGAGCACTAAAGTAAACTTTTCAGTCTCCAAAATTTAAGTAGTCCCCTACAGTCTCTGCCAATTCAATAAATTGACCTCACCTGCATATGAGCAGCATCTGTTTCTTCATTAAAGCCCAGAAATGTGACCTGAATTAAAAATTTAAAAAAAAAAACTCCCTTAGTTTACTGTGTTTCAAGTCCTGGGTCAGAATGTTGACAAAGCACAGGAAGCATGGCACTGAACACTGGACAGGCAGGTTCCCAAGGACCCAGGCCCCCACTTACTGTAGCTCTTGACCCTCACTATCCACCTTCTCTCTCCTCCTCATCCCCATCGTCACTGCCATGCGCTTTTACTTCAGCCATCACTGGACTTGTCCAGTGCCACCATGCCACTTGTCCATCTCCCATGCCTGTTAATGGCTGCCTTCAGCCTGCCCTCACTTCATTCAAACCCATGAGACCTCTTTCGACATCTAGCACACGCCCTGTACATGACTGCTTAAGGTTCTTGCAGTGGTGCCCCCTGATATGAAGCTCTTCCTCAGACACTTGTAGGCCTGGCCCCTCTTCATCCTGCACGTTCCTATAAGTCCCAGCAGCCTTCTTAGAGAGAGGCCTTTTCTGCTTCCCCCAGGCTCCCTCCTCACTAGATATGATTCTACCAATATCCCCTTCAACACTTTTATAAATATAGTACTCCCTACACAAGTTTATAAAAATCAAGTATCTATGGCATCTCTAATGGCAAGAGGAAATATATTAAGTAAAAAGAACAAGTTATAAAAAGATGTGTTATGCACATAATTTCTTCCTTGTTCTTAAAAACATATGCATGAAAAATAATATTAAAAGGCAATATGCTTAAATATTTAGCAATGACTAACTAAAGTTTTCCCATGGCCTTATTTTTCTCTGTGCTCTTTTTTCCTAATTCACTGGATAAACAATATGCACTTTCTTTTTAAAATTTCCAGTACTCTCATTTTCCTACAAGAATATAGACTGAAAAGTTAATTTTTAGATATTTATGTCCTTGTCATCATGCTAGCCCCTTTGATTGGGGGAGGGGGAATAAATGATCTACCAAGTAAGTGATGTGTCTAGAAATACAAAATATTTAAATAACAGCAATAAAAATACTCCTCCTCTGATACATGGCCTGCTCTTCTCACCTGTGGGAATACCTTACACCACAATCCTGCCCTACAGAAACCCTATCCACACCAAGGCTGAGGATGATTTCCCCACCCTTTAGTTGAATTTTCTCCTTTACTGTTTGCAGATTAAGGTCACTTGATCTTATTATAACATACTGTGATTACAGTATTCATATGTGTATCTTTTCTACCCACTGTATATATAAGAGGTATGCTTCTCTTTCTAGGGAAAAAATTTTTTCAGGAGATATATATATACACACACACATATATACATACATATATACATATATACATATATATATATATATATATATATATATATATATATGAATATGAAACCGAAAACAACAACAACAAAACTTTAAGTCAGCCAAGCTGCAGCAACACTTTTCATACACTCAGATACTTGACTTATAATGAACCAGTATACTGGAAAGGAAAGAAAACCCCAAAACTCAGATATTTGAGATATGCATACCCTAAAATGGGACAGAAATCTTTCCTATCCTCTCAGGTTCCTTGTTGAACACAAAAGAGAAAATACAATGACCTAGGGTCCTGGAGGTACCAAGGGAGCCTGCTCCTCCTGTGTGATATGGAAGATCTCGTGGAACAGGCTGGAAGAACCACATGAGGACAACTAGGATACGGGCTGCAAAACTGAGGGCAGGGCAGGAGGCAGAGAAAGAGTAGCTCTGCCCTACAGAGAGACAGTGCAAGAGGGAGGCAGAGATGATGAATCAAGCGGGGAGATGCAGGTGGCAGAACACTCCTCACTTAGCAGGCATGCTCCTCTTTCTAGGGAAAGACACTTTTCAGGTAAAGAATTCCTCAAGGAACAGAAACCTCCCACCCCCAAGTAAGAAATCAAGGTTTCTAGATATGAGAACCAATTTTAAGCTGTGAAGACCTAAAGCTAAACTTGGGGCTTTGCACATGCTAGGCAAACGATCTACTCTTAAGCTATATTCTCAGCCCCCAATACCATATTCCAATTTGTAATATGAATGTGATGATGGAATACATATGCTTTTAAAAAAAAAAAATCACTCCTTTTAATAACAACAAATTCAAACAAAGATGAACAATTGCTACTGCAGAGAAATAGGTAAGCAAGATATGTATGTAAAATGCACACACACACACACACCATTTCCAATTGGTAAGTATCTTAATTCCAAAAATAAACTTACTACTTTATACTTTAAATCAAAGCATTGAGACAGTCAAGAAAAGGATTTAAAAAGTAACTAAATGAAATAAGTGGGGTTTTTTGAGAATAGAAGAAACAGTATTAAAGTAGCAGCCACTGCATAAGCCCTGCCTGCCCGCGGAGAGGCCAGCAGCACCTGCGCACTTAGCAGCAGTTGGTCGGTGATGGTAGCTACTCTTTAGAACAGGTGCTTCTTTTCAAATAACATTGCTATTAATTATTTAAGAATTTCACACAATTTATTTTGAGCATATTTGCCCTTCCCAATTAATTCCAGATCCACTCCCAACCCCATACCCACCTAACATGGTGTTATCATTTAAAAAAAAAAAAAAAAAAAATCAGATCCACTTTGTGTTGCCCAAATACTCTCCATTATGAAGCCTACCTTGGAGCATAGTCAACCTACAAGGACATACGCTCAAAATAACCCAACTGTTTCCCAATTATTACTATTATGTACAGCTTTTAAAAACAGACCCTGCAGTTATACGAAGACCATGAAAACATACTGTACACAATTGCAAAAGGGTTCAGAAAGTCATATGGCAAACCTCAGTTAAGTGGGTGTGCTCATCCTGGTTTAAACACTCTCCTCCTGATACCCTGCATAGCTCCTTCTCACTCTGTAATAAAGACTTTACAGACTGGAACACATCTTCACTGAAGCTCTACGGAATAAATAAACAAAACAATTTAATTTAAACAAGTAAGAAAACTTGTAGATATTTGAGTTTTACAGTTACTCATTCTCCAATTAATTTTTTTTAATATTATTTGTTAAGCTCAATTCAGCTGAGAAGAAAAGTCAAGTTACTGGAAGACCATAGAGACCCATGCTCCAGATTTCCTTATACTTACCTTCTTACACCAGTGGCTCTCAACCCTCCTAATGCTGCAACTCTTTAATACAGCTCCTCATGTTGTAGTGACCCCCAACCATAAAATTATTTCATTGTTACTTCATAACTGTAATTTTGCTATTATTATGAACCATAATGTAAATATCTGATATGTAGGATAATTCAGATGCAACTCCCAAGGGGGGTCAAGAGTGGACAGGTTGAAAATCACTGCCTTACACTAAAATTAGCAAACTGCATATATTATTTCCGAGTCACTAGCAGAACAGAAACGACTCGCATACTGAGTGGAATGGTGTGGCTAGAAAGGACACTTTCGCATCAATTACTCTTCCCTTAAGAGACAAAGAAAAATATAAGACTTTCCAGTGTTCATAAAGCAGCTATATGACAGGAATAAGGTAAGAGACTGTGTCTGGGAAAGGAAGTTGTCAAAACTGCCAAGTACACGAAGGAGACAATAAATATCACAGTCAGACAGAGAGGCAACACTAATTTCCCACCAACTCCAATACTCCTCCTCTGATACACGGCCTGCTCTTCTCGCCTGTGGGAATACCTTACACCACAATCCTGCCCTACAGAAACCCTATCCACACCAAGGCTGAGGATGATTTCCCCACCCTTTAGCTGAATTTTCTCCTTTCCTGTTTGCAGATTAAGGTCACTTGATCTTATTATAACACACTGTGATCACAGTATTCCTATGTGTATCTTTTCCACCCACTGAACCCGATCATGAAAACTATACTCCATTCACTTCACCTCCTCACATTTTACATCAAGTCAACAAATAGCTGCTAACTATAAAAAGTTCATCTAACTCAAATCTGTAATCTAAGGGATAATTAAGGAAGTCAAGAAAAAAGTATGTAATGTTAAATTTCAATCTCACCTATCAAGATGTGTCCATATTTCTTTAAATACATGTACTACCTTTTCTAACGCAGGGTCTTAGGGACCATAACCCTCAAGTAGCAATGAGCAGATCCCATACCCAGATTGTGGTTTCTAAACACCAACCAACAATTAAAAGAACCAGAGCTCCTCAGAAAAATGTCTGTTTCCAGATCCTGGACAGAGAGAACATGCAAAAGAGGCTGTACCATCTAACTGTGCCAGAATGCAAAGAAGTAATCAAAGACTAACTGGGCAATTTCAAAAGAACACAGAAGTCACTGTATTACTCAGGAATCCCTATTGGCTACATCTAAAACAATCAGGGCACCAAAAAGAACAGAAATGGTAATGCATCATAACTCCTGAATTCAGTCATAGTCTTCTTTTCTTTACCTATGATTGCTGGTTGACAAATATGGACAAACTGATTCCATTAGAAAATCCTCTTTGTAACACTGAACATACTGATTTGGAAAGAATTACTAATATATCCTAAATCTATGCAGTTAAAAGCTATTGGGAGACAGGCTATTCACATTTCTCAAATTATCACCTCATAGCCTCCTTACTAAGCATTTAATCGAAGTTATTCTGCATTTATATTGGAGACAGCAGATGGTTACAATCCTGGCCACTTTCTCAAGAACACTGCTGATATCTCCTGACCTGATAGGAGTGAAATGAAGACAAGGAAACCTCTGAGGTGTTTCTGATAAACAGAAGTGCAGTGAAAACTGACATGCTTCGTTCTACAGGAGAACTAGCTCAGATTTTTCCAAAGATATGGTGTCATGAAAATAGAATCTAGACTATCAGAATGGTCCAGAATGGGGTAATCAAAATATTCAGTGCAGTATGTAACAAACCTTGAGTAGATTCTCGATAAGAAACAAGAAAAAGTTACAAGGTTTACAAGAAAAAGTTTGAGACAAGTTGGAATTTATCAGATTACATGTCAGATGAAGTTACAGACAATGGTTTTCTTAGGAGTGGTAATGACACTAACATACAAGGACCAAAAGATCTTTCATGTAATTATAAAGGGAAATGGAGGTGTAAACAGAGAAGAGAATGGGTGAAAAAAGATGTTAACAGAAGGTGAATCCAAGTAGAAAATGCATGAGTTGCTCATTGTTCTGAGCTTTTTTTCCAACTTCAGTAGACTTTAAAACACTGATATTTATAGTTTTGTTTTCATTAATGAATGGAGGTTTTCACATTAATTTGTAAATACACACACAAATAAATCATGAACTATCAACATAAATAAATACTCTAGAGCAAATGATGTTTCTAGGCAGAAATCACTACAAATAAAACTCTGTAAAGTACAGGATTATAAAAACCTGTGAGTCCAGAGGAATACAAATAAGTAATAAATGGGTGAGGGTAAGTAGTGTACTTGCCACCACAGGAAGCGGCAAGTCATAAGTTGGTAATTAAAAGGCCTTTACTCATCCTTAAATGAACTATCTTCTCCCCTTATAAGCACTGCCAAAAGAGAGAAGAATTATTAAAAGAGAATAAAAAAGCAAAGAAAACAACTTCATGAAACTTAAAGATGGTCTTCATGGGCAAATTCAAGAGTGTTGAAGAAGAATGACCAAGGCTGTCAGCCCAGGCTTATAATCCTGGCTACTTGGGAGGATCAGGCAGGAGCAATGTCAAACTCAAGGTCTTTCTGAGGTACAAAACTACTTCAAAGCCAGCCTAGTTAATGTACCTTAGATTTTAAAAAGTTAAGAAGGAAGAGGGTGTGAAGTGGGGGCTAGGAATAGAGCTCAGTGGTAGAGCAGTTTATCTAGTATGTGCAAGGCCCGGGTTTAATCCACAGTGCAACACACACAAGAAAAGCAAGTTTTCATTTGCTCACCAGTTACTCACCATCTAGTGTAGTCCTACAAGTAATAAACATTCAAATTCATTTATGCTGAATAAACAAGTGTTTAATACTTCTTATACACCTTTAAGGTAGTACTAACAGTATGTAAGATGGTTTACTTAAAAAAAGATGGAAAGTTCTATGAAGAAGAAATGGGAGAAGGTACTGTACTGTAATGACTAAAATCATTAATCATGACTTGACATCACTACTTTCATACACGTTCATCTTCATAGTATTTTAATGTTATAATTTATATAAATGCTAAGATTCATTTAAAAACTCTAAAAAAAACCCAAACCCACATTTTTTAAAGTTCCACCAAAAGGAATCTTACACAGTGGACTTACTTTTCGGACAGATGCTTTATCCTTTACGTGACTATTCCTGAAAGGCTGGAAAGCCGCCATAGCTGTATTACTGCAGTATGTAATATTGTTGGAGAGTAAATCCACAAAACACCTAAAGGAGACATATTAAAAGAAAACAACTTATTTACTCATCTTTGTGATTCAAGCAAGCATTTAAAGAAAAATCTGAAGCTTATTTATTTAGCACCCATGGATATGTATGTTGGGGTGGGTGATGAAGAACAGGTGAATATGGGTACCTTAATGAGATATAAAAGTATTACGAAATATTTTTAGGGTCACAATTATAGTTTGTTATTACATTAAATCACACTGCCCATCTTAGCTGTAAAATCTTGACAAAGATCACTGGGAAAATATTTATAAACTTGGATACTGCCACAAAAGGAATCCATTTTCATAGCCAGAGTCACCTATCTATCCTGAAGCAACATTAAATGGGGCAGGTAGTATTACCCCTTTATAAAACTATATAAATGAGAATGTGAAATTTATACATATATTATAAAATGACAGATGAACAAAAATAAAATCATTATCTGGAAGTTTAGGAGTATATCAATGACTAGAACTCAGAAAATAATCTGTAGAATTATACACCTTACAAAACTCCCAAATTAATACTAACATTTTTTTTATTTACTTTATTTACATTTCAAATGTTTTTCCCTTTGGAAACCCCCTATCCCATCCCCTCTCCCCCTGCCTCTATGAGGGTGCTCCCCCCCCCCCACTCCCATCTTCCCTCCCTAGCATTTCCCTACACTGGGGCATCTAACACCCTCAGGCCCAAGGGCCTCTCCTTCCCCTGATGGCCAACAAGGCCCACCTCTGCCACATATGCGGCCAGTACCATGGGTCCCTCCATTGACTTTTAAATGATGCTTTCATAAAAACTTTTGGGGGTGTCAACAGAATTGAACACTATGCAGCCAGCCAATTGCTCCGTCTGTGTAGAAACCTGTCTGTTCACTAAGGTCTGCTCGTACCACACACTGAGGACAGTGAGAAGACAGTGGTCCTGTTAGATCCAAGCCTTAGAAGAAAATTTTGATTACAGTAAAGGCCAGAAGTAGAGGAGTAAATTCTAAATAACAAAAACCAGTAAGAAAAGCTCACATAAGTTTCAATTCTCTTCAGTTAACCACACTGATCTATCTCTTCAAGGCAGGCCTATTTGAGGTCTCCAAGGTTGTGTCTGCAGCATAGCTCATTCCAGTCCTCTCCTCAGAATTTAAAAAGGTTAAATCTAGTGATGTTCTAATTTTATATTCTATTTTCATACTTTTACTACAGAGGTGTGAGTGCATAGCACACATTAACTTAGAAACTGGCCTATTGCTGTGAAGAGACACGATGACCAAGGCAACTCTTATAAAAGAAAGCATTTGATTGAGGGCTTGCTTAGAGTTTCAGGTATTTAGTCCATTATCATCATGGTGAGAAACACGGGGCCATGTCACTTTATGTTTAACTTAAGCCAAACACCTACCAAAAGACTATCTGTGCAATGTAAAAGAGAACCAGTTTGGAATAACATGGCACTCTTCTAAGAAAGAAAAAAAAAAAAACTTTGCAAATCCAAAGACAGGTAGAGGACAAATATAAATAGCAAGGTATGATTCCCTCCTGCTGTAGATCTAAGGTTACAATTGCTAAAGAGCAAACATACACCTTCCCTTACAGTACTGTCATAGCAAGCTTCACACTTGATGCCTGCTCATGCCCTATTCTGGAAGAATAAAGAAGAATTCTAAGCAAGAGATCACAGTTATATTAAAAAAGAAACTTAATGGAAAAGAGAGAGAGTTGTAAGAGACAAGCCAAGCAGAAAGGAAGCAGCTGGAAGTGGACTGGCTGTAGCTCAGGCAAGAAACAAAATAAAAATGCCACCAATAAAAGTAAATCTCCTGAGGAACAGCACAAAAGCAGTATTCATCAGGACAAACAGGCTTAATACAAACAACCACACATACATATCTAGAATAAAAAAGTCACAAAATGTATAGAGACATGAATACAATCAGAGAAACAATGATAAAGAACAAAGAACAGAGCTGCAGGACACTGAACAAATATGCACACTTCTGATCCTGCAGCTTCCTATCTCACAACCTCCCTGCATACATGCTTTTGTAAAATATAGTGCAAAATACAGCATATACATACAGTGCAAGACTAGTCACTGAACCAGAAACAAAACCCAAAAGTAAGCTAATATTTCACTGATTTAAATAAATTCACATATTATATATTACCCAGCTGTGGGAAATGATGAATTTGAATAGTACACACTTGAGTAAAGAAGCAGGTTTGCCACTGCACTGAGTGTGGGGTCCCAGATGGAGGAGTTGGAGAAGGGACTGAAGGAGCTGAGGGGGTTTGCAGCCCCATGGAGGAAGCAACAGTGTCAACTGGCCTGACCCTCCAGAGTTCCTGGAGACTGGACCACCAACCAAAGAATACATATGGAGAGATCCATGGTGCTGGCCACATATGTGGCAGAGGAGGGCCTTGTTGGCGGAGAGGCCTTTGGTCCTAAGGGTGTTAGATGCCCCAGTGGAGGGGAATGCTGGGGAGGGAAGATGAGAGTGGGTGGGTAGGTGGGTGAGCACCCTCATAGAGGCAGGGGGAGGGGGGATAGGATAGGTGGTTTCCAAAGGGGAGACCTGGAAAGGGGAAAACATTTGAAATGCAAATAAATATCCAATTTTTTTTTAAAGGTTAAAAAAAAGTGAGGTTTATATAATTGCTTAAAAACCTAATCACAGATATGAATTGAAAGAAAACTTCATTGTGATGGTTACTTTTAATTGTCAATATATATATATATATAATATATATAATTACATATATATATATATTATAATATATATATATACACACCACAATCTAGAATTTCCTGGCAAAGAGTCTCAATTGAGAACTGTCTAAATCAGGTAGGTCTGTGAACATGTCAGTGGGGGATCACCTTGGCTATGTTAATGGATGTTCAAAGATCCTATCCACAGTGGGTGGCATCATTCCCTGGGCTTGGAGTGCTACCAGGGTGGAGAAAGTAAGCTAAGCACTAGAGGCATGCATGCATTCATTCTCTCCCTGCTCTTACTGTAGATGTGACTGTTTCAGGTTCCTGCCTTGACTTCCCTGAAATGATGGATTGTGACCTGGAAGCCAAATAAACCTTTACTCCCTTAAAAAAGAAAAAGAAAACAAAAACAAAAACAAAAAAAGAAGGTTTGCAAAATGCTACAAATGACTTCAGATTAGCACACTGACACCATTATATATGAATGTATGCATAAGCCTAGGAAACAGCTTGAAGACAGTGTTGGAAACTGATGAGGTTTTTCTTTTTATGTTACAAAATGTCACCCATCTGATTTTTGGGAAGATGATAAATTATCAAATAAAATAACACCAGTTCCAGCACACATGCATTATCCCAATCAGTGTAAAATCTGTAACTATGTATAAATACATACATACATATATATATACACACATACACACATGCACATGCGCGTGCGCGCACACACACACACATACATAATAAATAGGTACAGGTAGTGGGTTTTTAAAACTTTTTATTGATTCTTTGTGAATTTCATATCATGCACCCAATCTCACTCATCTCCCTGACCCCTCATATCTGCCCTCATCCCTCACAACCTCCCCCTCAAAAGAATATAAAAAATGGGGCTGGAGAGATGGCTCAGCGGTTAAGAGCACTGGCTACTCTTCCATAGACCCAGAGTTCAATTCCCCAGCTACCATATGATGGCTCACAACCATCTATAATAGGATCTGATGCCCTCTTGTGGCACACAGGTATATATGCAGATAGAGCACTCAGATAAAAATAAATCTTCAAAAACAAACAAATAAAAATCTCATTGTGGCACTCTGGAAATCAGTTTGGCGGACCCTCAGAAAAATGGACATAATACTACCTGAGGACCCAGCTATACCTCTCCTGGGCATATACTCAGAAGATGCTCCAACATATAATAAAGACACATGCTCCACTATGTTCATAGCAGCCATATTTATAATAGCCAGAAGCTGGAAACAACCCAGATGTCCCTCATCAGAGGAATGGATACAGAAAATGTGGTCCATTTACACAATGGAGTACTACTCAGCTATTAAAAACAATGATTTAATGAAATTTGCAGGCAACTGGATGGAACTTGGAAATATCATCCTGAGTGAGGTAACTCAGTCACAAAAGAACGAACATGGTATGTACTCACTGATAAGTGGATATTAGCCCAAAAGTTCGGAATACCCAAGTTTCACTTTACAGTAATCGCTGGACTGAGAGTGAGGTCCCAGATGGAGGAGTTGGAGAAGGGACTGAAGGAGCTGAGGGAGTTGCAGCCCCATGGAGGGAGCAACAGTGTCAACTGGCCTGACCCTCCCGGTGCTCCTGGAGGCTGGACCACCAACCAAAGAATACACATGAGGGACCCACGGCTCGGACCACATATGAGGCAGAGGAGGGTCTTGTTGGTCATCAGGGGGAGGAGAGTCCCTTGGGCCTGAGGGTGTTAGAGGCCTCAGTAAAGGGGAATGTCAAGGTGGGAATACGGGAGTGGGTGGGTGGGTGGGTGGGAGGTGGAATACCCTCATAGAGGCAGGGGAGGGGGGAGGGGATGGGGGTTTCCAAAGAGGAGACCTGGAAAGGAGGAAACATTGGAAATGTAATTAAAGTATCAAAAAAAAAAAAAATCTCATTGTGGAAGCTGTAGTGTGTCACAGTGTCCCCCACAGCACTCTTTGTCCACATGTCTTTACTTGCAAATGTTCACCGCAGTCACTGGTCTGGTATGAGGCATCTAGCTTCTGCTATACTAGGAGTACTAGATCATTACCAGGACTTCTCTCAGATATCCTGTTGTCCTGTATCATGGAGATTCTACAACTTTGGATTTATAGGAGCAGCCCCTTCTCTCCACCCAGCAGTTCCTAGATGATATAGATGTTGGGGTGAACCAACTCAAACCCCGGATCAGCCCACCAGCTTTCCCCCACACACACACTATCAGGCCAAGCTCTCCAGCACTGCCCAGGCTAGCTCACCCAATGCCACAGACAACATGGGGCTGGACCAGCTTCTGTTCATGAGAGGTGCAGAGTACTGCAGCCAATGAGGGGCAGGACTGCTGCTCTTTAGCTCTTATGACTCTGGGTCAGCTCTTCAGTCTGCTGCAGTTGGCAAGAGCGAGGTAGAAAAGGGCACCCCCCACACACACACATCATTACGCAGCAGATGAGGGGTGGAGCCAGCTCTCCTGTGCTCATCCTCTAGCCAGCTCACCCATGCAGCCAACACCAGAGTCAGCTCTCCTGGGCTGCCTAAGCAAGGTGCCCCAGGCCACTCTCCCAAGCACTGTAGCTGGTGAAGGGTATGGCCAGCTTTCCAGAGCTGCAGCCAGTGAGAGGTAGGGCCAGTTCTGCACAGCCCTTGAACATCAACACTGTCCAAGCAGCAGCCCAGACTAGGGCTGATCATCCACATGGCCTTTGGTGTTAATGAGTCACGTACACTGACACAGACCCCTACTGCTTCATAGCCATGGACCCAGCCATGGCCCTCGGCAGCAGCAAGGGCTAGCACTTCCCATGGCCTCAGGAGGCAGGGCAGGCTCCTCACATCAGGTTATTACTCTCCACCTGAGTCTCCCGTTCCATCTCTCTTTCTTTCCTATCAGTCCAACACATCGTAGTGGCTCCCACTGAGGACAAGCCATGCAGCTGGTGGGTCTCTTGGTGTCATCTGCCTGCCCCTGCCACAAGGCTTAGTGGCCTCTGGATATTTTCTGCCCACCCACCCCCATGTGGTGTGACGACGGGTGGGCCTCTGGCCAGATAGTGGTTTTACTGGGACAAAATTATCTTGTAATTTTCTAGAAGCACATAATTCCTTAATGATTAAAAATGTAAAACAAACACAACTTCCCAAGCTTTCCTGCCTCAACTCTGGCTTGAGAACCACTCAAGCCAATAGCATCTGTAACTTGACCTTTTTTATAATCAGGACTCAGGTATAAAACACCTTCCTGCCGGGCGGTGGTGGCGCACGCCTTTAATCCCAGCACTTGGGAGGCAGAGGCAGGCAGATTTCTGAGTTCGAGGCCAGCCTGGTCTACAGAGTGAGTTCCAGGACAGCCAGGGCTACACAGAGAAACCCTGTCTCGAAAAAACAAAAAAAAAAAAACAAAACAAAACAAAAAAAAAAACAAAAAAAAAAAAACACCTTCCCAACAGTAACTGTACCCCATGACTCACCCCTCTGCACTAGCTCTCAAATAACAACTTGAAAATGAGATTGCTTCTAAAGTCACACACTTACTTACAAGATCCAGTTTCATCAATTCTATTGTTTTTATTTTCCTTATTCACTTTACATTCCATTCATTGCCCCCCTTCCCGATCACCCCCCTCCACATTCCTTCCACTGTCCCCTCTCCTCTTCTCCTCTGAGCAAGTGGGCGCCATCCTAGCACTTCAAGTCTCTGTGAGACCTTAATATTTTTTTTAATCCTTGTCCCCATTGGTTTTCTTCCTACTTAGTTTTCCAAAGATACTTTACCTGTAGTTTGAGCTACACAATTAAGTTCCTAATTTAGAGTTTCAGTTCAGTCTTATGCTTTAGTTTCAATTCCCCTTATCTAAATGTTCTATTAGACATTAAAGTTAAGTATCTTTGCTATGGTTTGGATATGGGCTGTTCCCCAGAGGCTCACATCCTAGAGAGTTGGTCACCAGTATGGTAGAGATAGTGGAAAACTAAAGAATTGGGGCTCTGGGGACCTCTAGGCCCTGGAGGCCCAGCCATCACAAGTGAATTAGTGTTGCTCCATGGCAGTCCTAGCTCCCACTGGACTAAAGCAAGCACTCCAAGAGCATTTATAAAGCAGCTCCTTCCAACTCTCTGGCTTTCCAGTCCCACCACTCAACCTCTTCCCTTAGCACACACTTAGGCTATGATATTATTTACTATGTTGTGATTTACCTAAAAAGCCCTGACTAGGGGCTGAGAAGGTAGAACTGCTCAACATGGGACTTTCAGTCTCTAAATTTGTGAGCTAAATAAATCTATTCTCTCTAGAAAACAACACACCTCAAGTATTGTGTTAGAGCAACACAAAACAGACTAAGCCAAGTACAGTTACTATAAAAATAACTATGTTTAAGCCAGGTGTGGTAGCACAACCTTTAATCCCAGCACTAGAAGGCAGAGAAGCAGGTGGATCTCTGAGTTTGAGACCACCCTGGACCCTAGAGGGAGTTCTAGGACAGCCAGAACTACACAGAAAAACCCTATCTCCTAAATTAAACAAATGTGAATTTAAAGGTATGCTTAAAGCCTGAATAATGCTTCTCTAAACACTCTCCACTCTACTTCATTATAAACCAGCAAACCAACTCTATAATCAACCATGATTTTCCCTCAATCCTTACCGATAATCACAGCTAATAAATTACCAATTCCTGCCCTGCCATGCTCTAAAGTCTACTCACTTTTCGTGCATCCCTCATCTTTCCCTACACTCAACATGTCCTCTACACTTTCCAAGTGGCTTGTCCTTTACTCTTCAGGTCCGGTGTTTGTACACATCTCTTTTGTGACTCAGGGAAAGTACATTTCTATTTGAAAATGGCAGGATTCAAACACCTGCTAAGTAAAAAGCAATCTTATGATTGCACACACTTGTTATCTTAGGTTCAGGGCTGAAGCAGGGCTAAGAGGTCAAGACTGGTCTAGGCAAGACTCTCAAAAAAAGTAATCTTATTTAAAGAGTAATCTTATTTAAGTATATACTTAAATGTTCAAATAGGTATGCCTATATGTAATGTCTTTAAGTTTATTAACAGGTCCTACTGTGTTTGAGATATGCAATAAATGTTCAAGGTATATTTCAACACATGCCGAATGGCCAAGTGTTACATGTGACTTTCCACTGAACTACAACAGCATACATATGAAACACTGGTTTTCAAACATCAGACAACAGCAAGGCAGGGTGTAACTGATACCTCAGAAGGAAACACTGCCCGCCAGCTACTTCCAGGTCACAACACACTGAGTTTTGGAGACAATGCTGGCTCATGTTATAGAACAGAGTATTAAAAAGGAAGAACGCAACGGCAGCAAGTGCTCCAGGGTCTGAAGGAAGGTTTGCCTATAACTGTTAGCTAAATACAAACTGAGCATCTGAGGTTGAGAAGTGATCCAAGAACAGTATACCAAGCAATACGTAAGACCAAACAGGGTATGGAATACTTCATACTCTCACCAAGAGAGTAAGGAAAAGCAAAACTCCTGTAGCCCGTCAGACAACATGCAGCCTCCCCAGAAGCTGCCCACATTGGGAAATCCAAGCACCACTACTAGCAAACTTCAATGTGGATCTTGAAACAACCCTACAGAGTACAAATAACCTAACTGTGCATTCCAACTACAGCCAGCTCTCTGGAAAAGAGCACATCGAGGAGGCAATAATGAAAAACTCAATGGTGGGCAGACAATATGCAAAGGAGGGAAATCTGACCCTAACATGGAGAGAAAAAAGGGCAACAAGCGCACATCTAGAAGTGATACACTGGAAAAAAATGAGAGATGAGGACGGGGAGCAGAGAGAGCCATGAAATCATGTTATGGTATGTGATGGCTGAGCCTGGTGGGCAACATAACTTCATCTGGAATCAATGAAAACCCAGACACACCTATGAAAGATTTTCTTGTTTAGATCATTTGAGGTGAGAAGATCTGCCTGAAATCCATGTCATGAGGCAGAAGACCCACCCTAAATCTGGGCTATCCCTTCTGGTGGCAGTCTACATAAAAGAACTTGAAAAAAGGAATCTTGTGCTTTTTGCCTGCTTGCTCACTCTTGCTGGCTTCGTCTATCCTGTTGCTGAGGCACTGCCTCACTGGTATTAGAGGCTACTTCTGCAGGAGTCCAGCATAGACTGAAGGCCAGCCAAGACACTGAAAATCAAGGACTGAACAACTACTGGACTTTTGGGTTTTTCTTTAGGAGCAGCCACTTTTGGACCAGCCAGCCCACATCCTGTAAGCCACACTAATAAATCCCCTTTTAATACACATAAACACATTCAATAAATTCTGTTCCTCTACAGAATCAACTAATACACTGTGCTCCATACATCCAAGAGGAAAGAAAACATGATCATGATAGAGGAAGAAACACAAGACACTAGACTAAAGAAGAACTTCTGAGAATGCAAGAAGGAGAACCCTGCAGGTGAGCAGATTAAGCCAAGGAGAATGGGTGGGGAGATGGGAGAGAGGATGAGGTGAAGGGCCAATCAAATCCAAAAATTATGAAAAATGTCATACACGTGCTTGGTAAAACTAAGTATGAGAAGGTAGCCTACACAGGCTATTAAGTGAACAATTCAATGCCAGGGTGGGATACCTCCTTATGAGTTCTTAGTCAGGATGGTTCAACAGCCCCCAAAACAATACAGGTAATTGCCACTGCTGGTGGTTGCTGGTAGACCATATTACTGAAGATACTACATGGAACTGAGATGGAAGCTTCCTCCTTGATGGTTAGCCCTCACAGTGCTGGAAAGTGCTATGTAGGTTGTTGGGGGTGGATTTTCATAAACAGGCTTACTCATCTGTACTACATTACTAACCTGCCAGGCAAGGTCTGCCCACAGATGCAATCAGGGCAAATTATGGGAATAACCAATGGCTTTCTAACTGGAACAAGAGGGAGTTCACATCTGGTACTGCAAACCAAAGGTCCTAATAGCTGGTGGGTCACAGGCCCTAGTTAGGAAGCTACAGCTATAGTTTTACAGAATGATGTGCCCACCAAATTATCTTCTAAATACTCTGTTTAGCTTCAAAGATCAATGATGGACAGTGGTAAATGCAGACTAATGACTAGCCAATGATGAGAATAATTGACTACTGGATGCTCAGGAGCCCTACATTATCCCACTAATTCAGAGAACAGCAGCAGAGAGGAGATAGATGGAGTGCAGTACTCCCTGTATGACTTGGCATGGCACTCTTGAACTCAGAGAAGCTGTACTCACCTAGACAAGACCCATGTAAGACTGGGCCCATCAACACTTGTTTCAAAGATGGAGGGATTCACAAGGCTCAGCCCCTCCCTGAGGATTTACAGGCAGTTAAAAGTAGCTATGGAGTAGGGTCCCAGAGACTTTCCCCCTCACCAGCAATGGATAGGCAGTAAATGGTTGATGAGGGAGAGGGAGAGATTTCCTTTAGTATTGTAGCCACTGATGAGGTGCTACGCTCCTATAAACAATTCCTCACCTATATTATGTAAGCAACCCTACCGAAACTCACTGGGTCACCAAACAGTCATCAAAGTAGAAAGAGACTAGTTGGAAAGTGAAAGGGAGTCACCAGGAGTGGGAGAACATAATAAGTTAATGGGCTGAATATGATTAATACATTATATTCATGTACAAAACTGTCGTGACACTGTTTAATTCCTATATTAATAAAAATGTTAAAAATAAAATGAAAAGCATGCTAGATACATTAACAGCAGATTTAATACTGAAGTGAAATTGTAGATAATACAATAGAAAATATCACAGCAGAACACAGGAATTTAAAAACAGGCAATCCCACAGCATCAGGACCTATTAAGCATCATTTTTTTAAAAAAGTAGGTACATGGAGTCCCAAAGGTCAGTTGGGAGACAGAACCAAAAAAATGAAGGCAAAGCAGTTTAGAATTGGTCTAGAATGTACCAAATTTGATGAAAACAATGACAAATCCAAGAAAATCCAATAAATATTAAAAAAAAAGTTTAAAAATCACCCATGTGAATCAAAACCAAATTGTTAGAAACAAAAGAACATCTTCCTAGCAATGAGGAGGGGGAGTGAGGAGGCCAGCAGGCCCGACACCTAGGCAGCCTGAAGCAGGGCAAGGATCATGAGCTCTAACAACGGAAAGGGGAAAGTGTTAACAGCCACACATGATAAAAAAATCATCTTTCAAAGATTAAAACAAAATAAAATTCTTCTCACTAATCAGAGCTGTGAGGATTCATCATCAGCTGATCACAAGAGATTGACTATGAAAAGAAATTCTTCAGGCAAAGAAAAGCAATACCAGATGGAACCTGGACCTAACAAAGTAATAATGAGAGATGAAACAGTAAAAAACAGTGATATAAGAGTATTTCCTCAGTTCATAGTCACTTTTAAAAAATAATGTTAAAAATAGCAACTGATTAGACACTGCAGTGAAAAGCACGACAGAGAACAAAGGATGTGGTGGGTGAGCAGTGAGAAGTCAGCCGTTAGATGCTACGTCATGTATGAAATGGTATTGTGTGAAAACAGCCTGTGCTGAGCTAAAGCTATAAACCCTACAGTGACCACCAGAGAAATGAAACAGATTTAACACTAATAGTGAGCAGTGGAAGGATCAGGGAGATGCCATCCTCTCCTGCAGAGAGACAAGGCTAGGGCTCACCTCAGGGCCGGACAATAGCAGGACTCACACGCTGGTTCCTCCCTCAGGCACGGTCCTGCTGCTTGACTTACTAAATCTAAAAATACCACAACTATCCTAACTACCTTCCAAAACAATAGCCAATTATATTAAGAAGAAAGAGCATTTCTCATTAACTAAGACACTTGCTTTCTGATAGTTTCTGGCTTTTTGTATTTTACTCTTAAGTCAACCCATTCTTGCATGTATAAGATACATCTTGTTCTTACCGCTGTAAGGTTTTCATATCCAGCACTAATGGCTAGACCAGTCTCTGCTGTAGGGGTGGACCTATCTGTCCCTCTAGATGGCAGCAGACCTACCCAGGTGTGAAAATCAACTCTCATGTACCTGGCAGAGCAAAGCTAACTTTAGCAGTTGAGACTCTGGTGCCTTGTATTACAATTAAATTGACACATCTATGCCTTGCATTAACTACTAGCAGCATTGGCCTGCCAGTCCCGAAGTGTCTAAGTAACTGTGGCTAAGAAACAAAAGCAGAAAAAACCTTTCAGTCAAGAGTTCCCTTCACTCCAAGGCCAGGCTTTACTTACCTCTCTACATTCCTCAAAGGCCTTAGCAAAAACAAAACCATTAGTTACCGAACTGAACAAACTGAAAATGAAGGAACTGTCAAGCATGTGAAATTGAGGATCACATGCTAACAAGTGACATCACTGAATGAAGAGCAGGGTACTTAGATAAGAACTGTTTCAAGTTGACCATATCTGTTTTCTTAAAGAGCCATAGAAAAATGTCACCGGTCTTTCAACCACATTCCAGGTTTGGCTTCTCTTCTAAAGTACGTCTAAGCCCAGCCAGCCATTGGTATTTCAAGTATCAGGGCCTTGTTGACAGTATGAACTGTAACTCCCTCTACTGCAATGGTAAGTAACAACTTCAAAAAGAAAATACACAGACTAAAACCTTAAGAGGCACTGCCAACGTGATCATGCTGTCAAGACTGTACAGTTATGTTCTTAGTATTATGCATTACCCTCTGCAAGACTGTTTCTAAACAAAATCATGGAACAAACCTCTCCTTATCAGGAACACTTGCAACTCCCTGACTCTAATAGTATACTACTGAAATGCATCGCAGATATAGTAAGCTTCTGCCCTAGGCTGCCAGGAGCAAAATTATGAGTAAATCTGATGCGTAAGGTGTGCTGCTTGGCTCATGGGAGAGCTCATATAGTCTGCACAGAGGTCACTCATTAATCGGATATATAAGGAGTAATTAAAAAGGAAGAGTGTGAAACATGGAATTAAGAGAAGCCGAGGGAAAGCAGAGCCTTCACCAATCAGGCAATAACTGGAAGACAGTGCTCTACATCAATATGGTAGTATCCAAAAATAAACTAATAAACAGATTTACTTAATGTTAAACCTGCCTGGAAATGTGACTCTAAGAATCATTCATATATCCAGAATTTAAAGCTGATCCAAGACAGTAGAAGAGAATATAAGATTAATCAAAAATCTAAAGGCATAATCACCATCAATGGCTCAAGGCAGGTAAAAAGAAGAAAAAACAAAGCAATGGGGTACCACAATTATGTGGCAACCTAAAACATAGGTGGTAGGAATATTTAAGGAATAGTTCTAAGTATGTGTGGTCAGCAGACTGAAAAGAAAAATGAGGACAATTTCTTCTCTGAACACTCCAGAAGCCCAGTCCACAATCAGCAACAAACAGTACACAGCATACTTCTGCACTGTAACTGCCATTTGCCAGCTAGAAAGCAACTGTTTCACACATGTGAACCTACCATTCTCATGGTATCAGTATGCCCAACATATAAATTGTTTTAAGCTGCCTGTCCAACCCAACAGACCCAGGAGCACCTGTCCTGGAAGGGAACCACTGAATCCAGTTACAACGCTAGGTAGCTGAGAGCGTGCGATGCAGGGCTTGGGGGAAGAACTCACTCCATCACACTACAGCACACCATAGGTACCCACCATCTCCTTGCAGCCTCACATCTCTCCCATCTTAAAGACCTTGCTGAAGCAGTCGAAAAAGCTCAGGTCCTGAAAGCCACCAGCCACACATGTGGCTCCCTACGCTCCCCCTCCTAGTCCCATCCTCCTATTCCACACCACAACTAACCTGACAAGCAGTGGAAAGCTATCCACAACATTCTCTTAATACAGAGACTTTTAGAATTGCGAGTGGAAGAGGTCTGTTAGGAACCATGATGCAAAATCAAGGTGGGTCTAATGAGAACACTCCGGCAAACAAAGAAACAAAACCCAAGAGGTTTCAAGAGAAGGCCTCTTCACACCTGAAGAGGGCGTGCAGCTAAGAAAGGAACTAGGAGAACACTTGATGTGCCTCAACCTCAAGACTTTCTGGTCTCCAGGTCACTGATCTAGAGTCACAGACTGAACCCTAGCATCAGTGCTCCAACAATATGACAAATGCCTTTTTCAAGCAAGCTAATTCTAATGGCTTTTTGATTCTGGCAGCCAAATAATCCTCAGGCCATTAAGGAAGGTCAAAGGAAATGCATCAAGTAAGCAGAGGCTAACACAAAATTGCTAAGCTTCCTCCTTCTGTCAAGTCTAGTCAATAATCCATACATTCTAAATGCTTATCTCCAGGAAGTCATTTTCAATTAATTTCTTTCTGTAAGGATGAGCAGAAAAAACGAAAATATATGGATCTGCCCCATTTGCTTTTAAAATGGTAAAGCACATTTTTTCCTGTGCCAGAATGCCAGTGTGTATGTCCTCAACTACCACTCAAGCTAAACTCAGAGTTTTCTAACCTGTCTCAACACTCATTCTCTCAGAGTAGTTAATTTTTTTTACTACTGGGGCCACTTCGCAAAAAGAAAAAGAAAAATACACTTTACCTAAGTAATTATTCCATCCCAAGTTACTTCAATTGCTTTCCAAACACAAGACAAAGCAAGCATTGCCCTAAAAGTCTGAAACCCTTGCCACAAGTAATAAAGACTAGCAACAAATAGACTCTCTCTCACTTTGCCAAGATGAGTGGAAGGGAACTTTTGTTATCTCCTTTGCCCATTCACCTAAGTGTTTCATATCTTCGTGTGTGGCTAGAATTCCCCTATTTATAACTGGAAATTTCCCTTTAGACAACCTGCTGTATTATGATCTGAACTGGCCGAGTTCCTTTCCCAGACACTAAATCTTTGGAATTAAAATAAAATGTACTGTCCTTTCTCCCAGAGGATTTTCTTCTGTTTCGTAGACACAGCCCTGGAATTCAGAGGCTTGAGAAGGCTAGCAAATCTCTCACTACAGTTCTGGGGCTTCAACTTCAGTATCTTCAACAACTGAGAAACATCACTGGCCACGGAGTATATACTGCCAATTTCTCTCCAGGCAGATCAGCGGAGCAGTTTTGTAGCTATCTACACTGGCCACAGTTCAGCTTATAAACCCACTTCTTCCCCAATCCCCTCATATCCCTTCATCCCTCATAAGTCAGTTACTAACAACACAACTAATTGTTTAATTTACTGCCAACCCATGATTCACAGTTCTGCCTGGAAAATACAATTAAGTATGAATAACCAGGATATTCCTTGAAAAATGCTCTTACAGTTTGAAAGATTAGGTGGCACTATTTAAAATGACATCAATCATACCAGGCACTGGGCTGCCTTTTACCAATACACACACACACACACACACACCAAACGCGAAGACATTAAAACAGTCATCTTTGCATGAATAAATACTCCATCTTTCCTGATATTATTTCTAAATATTTTCATACATAACAAAATTGAGTATCAGCATAACACTGCTAACAAGGTGAGAAGATGCAAAGGAAAACAGACGTTTTAGAAGCAAATGAATAATCACAAAGCTAAAAGGAACTGCGAATATTAACTCCAGTATGCGCCAAGGCCATTAGTGATGTGTCTCAGCAGCATTGCTCACCGTGAAATGCCTTAATGCCTAAAGCTAAGTCACCTCCAACTAATAGGGCTTTGGTTTGGTTTGGTTTTTTTTAAAGACCGTAAGCAGAGCTAAAGGACTGTCACCAAGCCATCCCAGGGGTTTAGATTGTACTGTCACTGTGGTTTGGCCAGCCCATTTTCTATTTGATAGCGCAGTTCGGATACCTGGCCAGCCTGGGGGCGACGTGACAGCGATGCAAACAGCAGCATCGCGGTTAGGGCAGCGCCGAGGACCCGGGCTCAGACGCTGACAGGGAAGGATGCTACTGCGGAGGACAAAGTGCACTGTCCTCCCGCCCGCGCCCCACACAGCGAGGCCACGGCGTCCCGCCGCAGTCTGGACCCGGCCCGCTGGCTCCCCGCTCCCTGCCCCGCTCACCCGGCGGCGCAGCCTCTCAGCTCCCGGGCATGTCACCCTCCCGTCACGGCCCGCAACGCCCGGTGGCGCGAGCCACAGCGCAGCGCCGCTTCCTCGCCCGCCCCAGCCCGCGACGCCACCGCCGCCGCCTCCCCACGCCGCCCACTCACTCTCGCGAGAGCAGCGGCACCTCTCGCGAGAACGACCCCGTGGCCGAGCCCGCGCAAAAGGAACAAGGGGGGGTGAATCTTCCCACGTGCTCTGGAGGGCAAAGCTGCAGGTCGCCCGTCACGTGACGCGGAGGCGTCCTCTCCATTGGCCAGGTGGCCCTCGGCCCGTGGGAGCTTTAAACCCGAAGGTGACCTATGAACTCTCCGCTGACGTCTTGCGCGCTTCCTGATGCGTTGCCTTGGGAACGGCTTAACCCTTTCCCCTGGCAAGGCACCGTAGCCTATCCGCCTCCCTTAGACATCTGCCTTGGGCCGCCCCACCTTCCTGTGGCTGATTTCCCACAGCGGCAGCCCATTAGATCGAGGGTCCATGCATAGCCCATCCTTCAGAATGGCTCTGCCCGGTTCCCAACATCAGGGAAAACCACGGGGGGTTTGGGGGGGGGAGCACCAGGCCTCGGGCCCAATCTCAACCTCTGGAGTCAGTCCAAGGGGAGTGCACGTCCCTACCCCAATGGCCATTGAAATTGAGACATAAGGCTTTGACCACCAAGAAGCCTAGCCTCGGATGACAAGCTATATGACTCCTGTTTAAATCGGAAGGAGCAGTGCAATCAAGTTGCATGGTCTCAAGGACATCCGGTCCTCAAATTGGCAGAGAGATGAGAAAGACATTTTGAAGTATATATTCCTTATTTGTTTTGTCCTCTTTAGGGGGGAGGGACAAGAAAGAGTACATTCATAATATATTCGTTCTCTTCAACAGCTTTTGGCTGTTTTCCTTACACGTTTTAGGCATTATTCCAGGTTGTCTATTGAACCATGTTGAAGACAAATAGACTAGGTTGTAGGGATCTGGGGTGGGGTGGGGGCGGATATCTGTAGGTGTTAACTCGCAAATTATAATCTGATGGTGGTTACAATTGGGCCACTACTCGGGGGCGGTGCCCTAGTGGGAGAAAAGATTCAAGCAGTGATTTGGATAACAGCCCTACAAAAATGGGAGAGCAGAGCATCTAGCAAAAAGTAGGATAATTCACCAGCCCGAAATTGGGATCTAAGCTAGCACATTTGAATGACAAGAAATAAACCTGGGATGATAATAGAGGCTAGACCCCTTACAGCTTTATCAACCAAGAAAAGAACTGGGAATTTAGCCTACAATGAAAAGCTTTTTTTAAGGGGGAAACAATAACAACAATTATCTTTTAAAAAAAACTAGTAAGTTCTTCCCTGTAAAGAGTGAATTTTAAGGAAGCCAAACCAGAAGCAAGGAGTCTCTCTCGCCCAGGTGAGAGACAATTGTGTAAGAACCAATTTCCAATGACCTTGACATTCTCCAAAATCTATCAAGTCAGAGCCCTAACTGCTGGCTGCTGACTAATATTTAAAATATGTAGATTTTTATCCTTTTGTTGTTTTAAACTACTTGAGAAGCAAATGGCCAGAGTGGCCTCTTGTCTTTGGCTTTCTGTTCTCCATTTTTGATACAGGTAGCTGCATCTTCAAGTTAATTCTAAACAAAATGGAACATAATGTTCTTTGTAGATTAGAAAAGAGGGGTTGGAAGCTAAAAAAAAAGAGTTTAATTCAAAATGAAAGAAATCAGGAAGTCTCTAGTACGAAACCCTCCACTAACCAGTGACATGTGCAAATCAAGGTTCTTTATGATCCTGAGTTTCAACTTCCTCATACATAAAACAAGGCAATTTGGTCTCCACACAGGCTGGCTAAGATTGAATTCCATTTTGTCATGCTCGCCCTGGCCGGGGAAGCTGGAGAGGGAAATGAACTTTTCTGAAAGACGTAAGAGTCAGCAGGCTGCGAAAGCCAAGTGAAATTGGACCTCACACACCAACTGAGAGGCTGTAACTGATTGAGCCAGATACCAGAAATGCTTTCCTAAGAAATGCTGGCCTCGGGTGTGAAAACGGAAGTAGCACCACCTGCTCAGCCCCATAGTCCCTTCCCCTGGAGCCATTGTGAATCTATGTCAGATTCAAAACATTCCCATGTGTCTGAGATCAAGACAATATCTGAAAGTTAACACTTTACTTTTAATAAGACTTAAGTTTACTTTTTAAGAAGGGAAAATGTGTCAGAAGTATTATTTTAACAAAGCCTTTTAATAAAACTTCCCCACGCCTTCAAATAATGCTGTTTTAAAGGCCAGTTTGGAGTGCCTTTGCACTCTTTGCAGCTCTCATAATGATTGATGGAAGCAGCTGCTTGGTATTGCTAATTTAGGCAAACAGAGGACTCAACTCTACCATCCTAACATATTACCTGGATCATAAATCATCCCAACTTACTCTAGCTGGGAAGGGACTGTGGTCCCCTGTGCTGGCTGTTTGGAGCGCTATAGATATAAAGTGAGGAGAAACGTAAGGTCCCCTATGGTATCCCTAGTTCTCTTACATATACGGTTTCACTCCAATATAACTTACATGCCATGCATTTTCGTGGTTTTTCTGTATATTCGCAGAACTGTGCACCAACATTGTATCTATTTTTCAAAATAACTTTGTCCTCCCGTTTTTAAAAAACATCTTTTAGCAACCAATAATCCTCTATCTCAACCTCAGTCCTAACAATCACTAATAATCTTTGTTTCTATAAACTTGCCAAATCTGGATATTTAATATTAATGTAATTAAATAGTATATGACCTTTTCTCTCAGTTTATTCACTTAGTACATTGTTCTCAAGGATCATCTATGCTATAGCATGTATCAGGATTTCATTTCTTTTTATTGACATGATGATTCTATGCATATAGCATGTTTTATTGATCATCTTATAGTTGACATGTGGGCTGTTTACACTTTGAGCTAGTAATAATGTGTACTGAACATTTATCTAACATTTTGTGGTAGATGTTGCTTCCCATTCTTAATTTAAAAAAAAATATGTTTATGGGGCTGGAGAGATGGCTCAATAGTTAGAGCACTGGCTGCTCTTCTGGAAGACCTAGACTAGGTTCCCAGCACTCACATGACAGCTAACAACTCTCCAGAACTCTAGTTCCAAGGAACTCAACACTCCCTTCTGAGTGCTGTGGGCACTACGTGTACCTGGTATACTTATATGCATGCACTGAAGTATATGCATATATATATATATATATATATATATATATATATATATATATATTCTTTGTAAAATGAAAGAGCATGAATTTGTCTAGTTCACAGAGCCCTTACTTCCAGTCTACACACACTTGCTTTGTTCCTATGGCTTGGTTTGGTTTTTTTGGCCTGCTCTATTAAGCATGTTTAGTGTACCTGCAGGAGTATTTGTACTCAGACAATTCACATCTGACCACATCATTCACCAGCTTAAAATCCTAGCTTCTCTCCGAAGCCTGTCTTGATTTCTTTGCTCTCAAGCCATTCTCTCTTTCCAAGTCTCGAAACTGGGCCCGCCCCTGCTTCAGACCCTGCTTACACTCTGCCTTCAGCCCTGCACGTCTTTTCTGTTTCCCTTCATCTATGACTGCTCAGAATCCAGGACCTGTCAGCTCTGTTGTCGTTGCTGCAGGAGGTCTTGTCCTAACTCCCTCCATGAAGTATACTCGCCTTTAGTGAGGACTGCCTGTCCTCTGAAACACTTGCCCATATGTACCGATTTTCATTATGTAATCATATTTAACTAATGCCTATCTCTTCCACTAGACCAAAGGACCCAAGCAGGGATCACATCTATAGTTCTCTTTTTTTAATGGGGAACAGAGAATAAAAATTATTTTTTTATTATCTATTCTTTTTTTACATTCCAGATGTTATCCCCTTCCCAGTCTACCCTCTGACTGTTCCACATTCCAGACCTCCTCCCCCATCTCCCAAGTGTGTCTTCACCCCCTACCCCTACCCCACCAGACCTCCTCACTCCCTGAGGCCTCAAGTCTCTTGAGGGTTAGGTGTATCTTCTCTGACTTGTGTCCTGACCCGGCACTCCTCTGCTGTATATGTGTTGGGGGTCTCATATCAGATGGTGTTTGCTGCCTGGTTGATAACTCAGTATCTGTGAGATCTCTGGGGTCCAGGTTAGTTGAGACTGCTGGTCTTCCTACAGTGAGGAGAGGGAACTCACAGGGTCCACTTCCAGTAGAAAGACAGGGCATCAAGTGGAGAGATGGGGTTGCCATCCCACAGTCAAAAACTCTGACCCAGAATTGTTCCTGTCTGAAAGAACTGCAGGGACAAAAATGGAGACGAGCCTGAGGAAAAGCAGGTCCAGAGACAGGCCCAAAGTGGGATCCAACTCAAGGGGAGGCCCCAAGGCCTGACACTAGTACTGATGCTACAGTGTGCTTAGAAACAGGGGCCTTTCATGACTGTCCTCTGAGAGGCCCAACAAGCAGCTAAAAGAGTCAGATGCAGATATTTACACCCAACCAATGGACAGAAGCTGCTGACCGCTGCGGTTGAATTAGGGGAAAGCTGGAAGAAGTTGAAGAGGAGCGTGACATCCATATTTCTTAGCAGTAAAGTCTGTGTAAAAGTTACAATCTAAACTTGTGCTGGTTAAGGGTAGCCAAGGCCAAGGCCTGCTGTAGACTTGTTCTGATGCAAAGAATTCAAGGTTGAAAAGAAACCAGGCCAGTGTACAAAAGAGCAAAGGCAGCAGGCTGCCAAGTTACAGAACACAGTCTGTTTCTAAGGATGCCTATGAAAGCATCAGAGAATCCCTTTCACGGCCCCAGAAAATGTTTATTTCTTGCTTGTGTTTATGGCCCTGGTGATTGAACCCAGGGCCTCAGATCTCACACTGGGCTATGGCCATCTCCAGCCCAGTTTTTACTTTCTATTCTGAGACAGTCCTACTAAATTAACCCAAGCTGGCCTAGAACTTACTCTGTAGACTAGGCAAGCCTTGATCGTGGGATCCTCAGGCCTCAGCAACCTGAGTAGCTGGGATTACAAGCCAGGCCTAGTACCACAGGGATATTTTAGTAAACAAATTGGTAGTGTCTGCTCCAAAGTAATGAATGAAAAAGGTGCTTTCACTTGTAGACTTGTAGACATGACCCAGTGGAGCCAAGATACTTGGGTGATAGGCACATAGAAGAACTAGCAACATTGATCTGTTCTTGACACTAAATGTCATAGTGCATGCTAAGATCAGCTAGTTCGGGCTGGTCCTGCCTGTCAGTGAAACTGAGCATACTACACAAAGCTGGCTTCCAACTTAATCTCTGCATGACATTCTGACTACAAAGGAAGGCATCACCTTTCCCCAGAAGCTTTGGAGCTTTACACCAGCAACCTGGGATAGCCAAAGCAGATTCCATGTCGTTTCCTGTTTGAAAACTTGACTCGCCCCTTGGCTGAGCTGCCGGATTCCTCCCTGAGCCATACTGAGTGATTGATGGACCCAGCTGTCAGTTCACTCGTAAAAAACATGTCAAGCTCTAATACACATCCTTCAGTTCTTATCTTTGGTTTGTTTGTTTGGTTTTGGTTTTTTATGGCTATATGTTAACACTTACCCATGTAGAACATTAGAAAACTCAGGAAGAGACCGTGAGTCCCTCTTGTCCTGTGCATCACTATAGCATTATTACTTGATAATAATCCCATGTAAGGATTCTGAAAGTAGAAAGATAAAAAATATATAAACCATTTCAATATACTAAGAGCTTTTTAAACCGAAGTGATGAAGTTCTTACAACCCTTTTGTTTGTTTATTTTTGCTTTGTTTGAAGTGGTGGGGATCCAACCCAGGGTCTTGTAGTCCACCACTGAGCTATCCCCTTGGTCTCCATACCTTTGTTTTAAGAGTGTATTAACACTGTTAGCTTTCCATTGTTGTGATAAAACATTATGATCAAAAGCAATTTAAGGACAAAAGGTATTTTTCAGCTAACAGTTCTAGAGCACTGGAGTCCATTAATGGTGGAAGGCCTGGCATGGTGGCAGGAACAGGAAGTAGATCACATTTTGTCCACACACAGGTAGCAGAGCAAAGGAAAGCAAGAAGTGGAATGAGGTATACACCCTCAGAGCCTCCGTGTTTGTGTGTGTGCATGTGTATGTATGTACGTGTGTGTGTGTGTGTTTATGTACGTGTGTGTGCACGTGTGTGTGTGTGTCCATATGTGTGTGTGTATGTGTGTGTGTGTGTCTGTATACATATATATACACTTATATAAAACATACTTCTTTCATCAGGATCTATGTGTGTCTGTATACATATACATACACTTACATTATATATAATATATTTCATATATATATATTTATATATATATATATATATATATTTATACTCCAGTTCCTGAAGGATTCACAACCTCCCCAAACAAGAATCACCAGCCGAGGACCAAGTATTCAAATGACTGAACCTATCCAAGACATTTCTTATTCAAACAATTACCAAGAACATATACATCATATCACAGCCTATTATAATGTTTATAACATATACACCTATCACTTTGTAGCAAGTCTCTGGACCTATAGAAATACAACTGTACCATTATTAGAATATAGTACCTAGTAATGTTTTAATATTCAGAAAGTAGTCACTAAATACTCAATGGGTTCTAAAGCCATGACTCTGCTTACCCTTTGTGTATGTATTGTGGGGGTTTGTATACTGCATGTATGTATTCATATGCACACATGATGTCTACAGAGGCCAGCTGAAGCTATCAAATTGTCGTGAGCCAAAATATAAGTGTGCTGGGAACCAAACTCTGGTCCTCTTCAGCACTGAGTCATCTCTCTTGCCCACCATGACTATTATTAATAAATAGCACAGGGGATAACTTAGAAGTACTGCTCCAAGTTAAGGCCTTCTTGACTAGCAAAATAAATTGAAGTGTTATTACATATCATACTCAAATATAATAATTATTCTGATTAAATCATCAAAACATTAAGTATCAATAATTTCCAATGTATGATAGTCAGGTGCACTTTCTTTTAAGAAAATGTAATGTGTGATTGTCTAAAATTCAAAAACAAGCATGTTTGAAAGGATGTATTCAATGCAATTACTTAATAAGATGGTTATCATTGCCCTGCTTACTTTAAATGGCCCCTACATATAGGAGCACGAAGTCTAATAAAAATCTATTTTTAGATGTGACAAATTCAAAAGATCATGAAAGCTACCAAGGGTTTCAAGTGCATCAAAGTGGAGAAATGATGTCCACTTTTGCATGATAAATCTCTTCATCCTGTGACAACACACGTTGAACATCTAGACAACTTCCCTTAGACTGTAGGGTTAGAGGTCAGGGCACTTGTTTGTTTTGGATTTTGGCATGCTCTCACAATGAGAACAGATAGAAGAACAGATCTAGATTGAGCTGATCCTGCGGCCACCATTCCCAGCCCTTGGTGGTTCTCTTCATGGCAGCAAGAGCATCTTCATTCCTCAGTCAATATGAAATGCCCACATGAGACGAGAGCTTTAGTTAGAGCCCATGTATGTGAAAGATGAATGCTATGTGTGTACTTCAATCATTTGACGCTGTGATAAAGGTCTAGGGCAAACATAGCAGAGCTTTGAAGACACTCCGACTTTAGGAATTCTCTGTTCTACTTGGAATTAAACTATACTAGACAGGTATAGTCTGGCTCTACACTCTGTCCCCTGCTTGTTTTAGAGTCTTTGGGGACATCTTAAATAAACATGGCTAATTCCCCACAATGGAACATATGAAAGCCGGTTCTAGAGCCAGTCTTTATGAACATGAAAGTAACAACCATCACTGGCCTGCATCATTCCATGATGAGTCTAAGCTCCTTCGTCTGAAGGATGTGGTTATTGAAAAAAGAACTGCATGAACGTTAGTGTGAAGAGGCACAGACCCTACTAGTCTGGGCAAGTCATGCCTCACATTGATCAAGTGAGCTAGTATCAGAGGTGAGGCGACCAGGAAACATATTAGGTACAAATTTCAACCTGATTTTGTTTAACTTATAGAATGGAAGACCTTGGCAGCAAGACATGTCCAAAGCTCCTCTTCCTCTTCTAGGAGAAAAAACATTTTTGACTCAAATATAAGGTGAAAAATAATAATTAGAACTATCTTCAAATGGAATGATTAGACCAGGCTAGCCTTAAACTCACAGAAATCTGCCTGTCTCTACTTCCTGAGTGCTGGAATCAAAACTGTCTGCCACCAAGCCTTGAGGAATGGGTTTGTTTTTTTTGTTTTGTTTTGTTTTTTCATTTTTCGAGACAGGGTTTTCTGTGTAGCCCTGGCTGTCCTGGAACTCACTCTGTAGACCAGGCTGGCCTCAAAAATCCAAAAATCCAAACTCAAAATCCACTTGCCTCTGCCTCCCAAGTGCTGGGATTAAAGGCATGCACCACCACTGCCCGGCGGAATGGGTTATTTTTATTTTTAAAAAATGGGTATTAAAAAATATTTTTTCCATGACAGGTGTAGCCCTGGCTATCCTGGAACTCGCTCTGTAGATGAGGCTGGCCTTGAACTCAGAGATCTGCTGCCTCTCTGCCTTCTGAGTGCTGGGATTAAAAGCATACACCACCATCCCTTAGCCAAAATATTTCTTAATATCTATATATTTTTTAAAAATATTCTTTGTAGAGCCCACATTTATAAGAACTCTATCTATTGTTTTGTCATATTCTGTTCTTATTTCTAAGCTGACTTTAATGTTCTTCTTGAGCCCTTACATCGTGATTGAAGGTGCAGGTTGCTGCCCTTCTCAGTCGCTGTAATACGATCCAAGAGACCTTGTTATCAGTAAACCCATGGCAGAGAACCATGGCTGTAACAGGATTCCCACAGACCTCTTGTCGAACAGGAAAATACTGTGTAATTTTCTCTTTCCTTTGTTGATGGCCAGCAACTGATCTGAAGTCACCACTTAAACTCTCGAAGAAAGTGAGATCTGCGGTAAACAAGGTCTCACTTTTTCGGGGAGGGGAGGGGGGTCTGGCTGGAAGACACACGACTTTGCAAATGGGAAAGAAAAGTCCCTGTTTCTCAGGTGTCACTTGAACTCTACCACTAAACTCAGTACCCTTGAAACTTTGTTAGTAGTTGACATGGTCTGTAACTTAAAAAAAAAATACCCTCATTTCTTGTTCATTTAATTACTCTGTGTGATTCTGAGACTTCCCCAGCAACTAAGTTCCAAGAAGAATCTATTCAACTGAAGTCTGCCCAATTTCCCATTATCTTATTATCTTTTTTATTATTATCTCTTTTCCAGTCCGGTATCCTTGGAAGTGCCCTCACTTCTAGCTGACCTCCAGCTGACTGCTCAGTGCGGCCTTTTGCTACAAAATCCGCTCGTCTAGATGTTCTAACTGATACTGTTATACACACAGGTACTTCTGTAGCAACAACTTAATTCTTTTCGTTAGTTTTGGTTGTTGTTGTTGTTGTTGTTGTTGTTGTTTTTATACTTGTTGTTGTTGTTTGAGATGGGGTTTCTCTGTGTAGCCCTACCTGTCCTGGAACTCACTCTGTACACCAGGCTGGCCTCAAACTCAGAGAGATCTACTGCCTCTGTCTCACTAGTGCTGGGATTAAAGGCGTGCACCGCCACCACCCAGCACAACACTTAATTCTTAAACACCTCATACACTGTAGATACCAGTCGTTTCTGTGAGTGTGTTCTCCCCTATCTGTGATGATCTGAGTCTTCCTCCATTAGGGACCACATTCAGTGACACTCAGTTTCAAGCTACAATTCAGCTGCTACTGGTGATCTTGGGGTTTGGTTTGGTTTGGAGACAGGGTTTCACTAGGTAGTTCTGGCCTGGAACTCTGTAGACCAGGCTGGCATGGAACTCACAGAGGTTCATCTGCCTTTGCCTTCTGTGCCCTGAGAGTAAAGGTGTGCACCACCACCCTCAACTGGTCCAGTTTGTTTCACAATTATGACAATAATATATTAAGAACAAATGAATTCTTCGCTTGCCCTTGGTAAAGAGTTCCTCTCAGCTTGCCCATCATGGAAGAGGCTCTTGAATCCTGTCTTCTCCCGTCTATTCACTTCTGCCAACTTAAGCTTTTACTTTTGCCTAATGTTTAATAATCCCAGATCTTAAAGTAATGGACTGCTCTGATATACAAGATATACGCAAGAACAAAAAGCTGCTGATAAAATCTCCAGGCATTCTCTGACCCACGCTGTACATTCAGTTTCACTAAGCTGCCTTTGTAATGGATTCATCACTAAGCTGATTCCAAGAAATTTCACAGCACCTCTGGAGCTGTTTCCAGTAACACATGGCTCACTTCCCCTTGTACCACAGAAACAGAAAGGAATCATCAAGTAGTCACGTGGTCCCTCTTTAATGACCAAGGTGTGTCTGCTATTGTTCGTTGCACTTCCAAAGGCCATCTCTGTACTTACGTTCAAGGAGAGTTTGCATTCTGTTTTTAGCCACAAACATTGACTGTCAGCCCTTCTTTTCTTTCTCAAAATCCTGTCATTATGGAAAAGAAAGATATATAGATACTTTATAGATATACAAGGAATGAAAATATACATACATATTCTTAGGAAGAACCTATTTTTGCTCTGTCTGTCCAAAGGATACCACTGCTAATCTGCTAGGCAGGAGAATATCAGCCAAACCTTAAAAATGCATTGTCAGTGCCTCTCTTCTTTCCACCAATCATCTGCCTTCCCTCCATCTAACTCGCTTATTTAAATTCCATCCATCTTTAACACACAATGTCCATCAACTACATTTTTAAATTAGTGAGCTTAATTCTCCCCGTCAGTGTTCGTAGTTACATAATTACTTTGGGGAAATCTAAGAAAACTAGCATATTTTCCCAATGCTGTGGTACCCAAGGACAATGCTAACGAATCTTAATCTTCTCAATAACATCTTGGCAACCGTTCTCCCTACAGTCCTGCACAAAGCTATCTGTCATTATGGCTGTCTCACTGGCAATAGGTGTCTATAGAGCCTGATGTTCTCCATTTCTACAGTGGACTGCATCAGTAGCCTCTCTTTAATCCTGCCCTATTCAACTCTTCATACTAATCAAGAAGATGCAGTTCATGTCATAGTAGAATCGCGAATCCCCTAGAATCAGACATACTTCAGCAAACACAGTCCAAACACGGATGCTAAGAGGCCGACACTTCATCTCTGCGAGCCGTCTGGAATCTTTTGAGCACTGATAGGAAAGACTCAGTGTGGTGGTTTGGATAAAAAATGTCTTTAGGCATTTGAACACTGCCCAAGCTGGTGGCACTGTTTGGGGAGATTTAGCTGGCCTTTCTAGAGGAAGTGTGTCACCGGAAGCGGGCTTTGAGAGCACACAGCCCCATTCTTCCTTCAGTTCCGTCTTTCTGCTTTATGCATGCTGATAAATAAACATGTGGTCTCTCAGCTTCCTGCCATGCCTCTTACCACTGACGGACTCATCTCTCTGGAAGAATAAGCCCAAATAACTCTTCCTTCGGTAAGTTGCCTTGGTCATGGTATTTTACAACATCAACTGAAAGCAAAGTAATACAACCAGAGACCCAGAATGCTGGAATTCCCGCAGCCCTCCGGTTCCTAGAGAGTTCTTTGTCCTTCATCTTCTCCTCCCAAGGATTTGACTCTTCTCAAGAATTTCTAAGAAACCATTTGTCAGGAACTCCATGTGAGATAAATACCCCTAGCCAGTTAACCTGTTTTACTCATTAGCTTTGCTTCTACAAAACCAGTTTGAGCACAATGCCACTTAAGCGCAGTCAGAAACCAAGCCTTATTATTGATTCCCAAGAATCTGTCACAGAATTGGGAAATAGGCATAAGCTGGAGTCCAAGCATATCTCTGAAGATCATAGTATCTTCTAGTTCACTCTTTTCATATACTCTCTGGGATCTTGGCCTAAGAAATTGCAGGAACAGACAAGGAATTCAATGTAAGTACCCTGGAGAAAATGGCTCCCAGGGATGATGTCCAATTGCTAAAAAAGCTAAATTAGGTGAGTATGTGTAATGGAGTAAACATAGGTGGCTTGAAGCAAGCAAGAAGTCAACAGAGGATATAACCAAAGTGAAATCCTCAGGTAGCAGAAGGGCCAAGCTGATCAAATGCAGAGTTGAAGCCAAAAGGATGCCATGTCTCCCAGAGCAAGTGACTTTCAGGTAAGCCTTCTTGAAAGCAACTTAAAAGACATCTGTCCCCATCATTCAAAGCAAAGGGTTTCACTTCCGAAAGGACTTAATCTCTAGGTCTGAGGCATTTAAGAGCCACTGAGGGACAGCTGTGTCCTAATTAATGTTCTATTTTAGGAGCCTGGCTCTCCAGAGTGCCTCATATGATCAGTCTGACACAGGCTAGGAGGAAGTCAGGAAGCTTAGCAAGTGTTGAGAGCTATACAAGTGGTGAGTCTGTTTCCGTCACTCTCATCTGGGACTCAATTGCACCCTGCACTAAGTTGGGATGGGTTTCAGGCAACAGAGCTAAGTGAAAATCCAGACTGGAGCTCAGGGTTCCACATCCCAAAGATAGCACACAAATGCAGCAGGTGCCAAACAGCTCAACCTCGAGTAGGAGAGGTGACCCAGCACGCAGACCAAATGAGCATCAGGAAATCTAGGCTCAGGACACTCAAAAGATACAGGCCAATTTGACTTCTGACAAAGGGATCAAAAACGCAGTTAAAAAAGGGCCAGAAGCCTAGCAGTGGTGGTGCACACCTTTAATCCCAGCACTCGGGAGACAGAGGCAGGGGATTTCTGAGTTCGAGGCCAGCCTGGTCTACAGAGTGAGTTCCAGGACCGCCAGGGCTACACAGAGAAACCCTGTCTCAAAAAGAAAGGAAAAAAAAGGGGAGGCCAGAAAAGTTGTTGCTTTAATAAACAGCATTGGAAAGCTGAGAAGAATGAAACAAGAGCCCTACCTCTCAGCCTGCACAAGAAAGGATTAAAGGCATTGTAATGAGACCTAAAACTTGGAGAGTCTTAGGAAAAACATGAAGAGAACTCTCTAAGGTGTAGGCACAGGTGTATGAAGATGTGGCTCTGTAGGACAGTGCTTGTCTTTCATGCACAAGGCTTGGGCTTTAACCCCTGGTGCCTCTAAACACAACAAAAAAAGAAAAAAAAGAGAGAAACAACAGAAATGATAAATGGACTTATGTCAAATTTAAAAGGTTGTACAGCAAAAGAGACAACCCATAAGAGATGTCTACAGAATGGGAGAGTTTTTTTTTTTTTTTATCAGCTATTAGTTCAACAAAGAATTAATATCCAGATAAAGAATTCAAGAATATAAACATCAAAAGAATGAATGAGCCAACCAATAAGCAGACATGTGAACTAAACAGACAATTCTTATGAAATGCAAATAGGAACCTTGCTGTCAGTACCTGAAGGTTCCATTTCTGTCCAAAATCCTAGAAAGGACTGCACGCTGGGAGGTTCCAACACAGGGGCGAGCACACAGCCCAGAAGGCTCCTATCATGTCCAGCCCATGGGAAGCACAGGCAACTGGGAGGCCCCAGTGCCCACCTTCACTCCACAGAGCCTAGCATACCCAGGAGGTTCCAACTCAGCCCATCATCCCAGAGAGGGCTGACCACCTGGGAGACTTCAGCCCCACATATTGGGCTAGAGAGCACAGTGTTGACAGACAGCATCATCCCTGTCCATAATCCCAAGGCGCATAGTGTGCCTCTAGCCTAGACATAAAGTCACAATCATAAACAATAGTGGGAAATGTTAGTATCTTACTGTCATTAACTGATAGCCTAGGTAAAAATATCCAAAGCAATGACATCCTAGACAAGTAAATTTAAGAGAAATCTACAGAACATTCTATTTGAGCACTGAAAAATAACACATTTTTCTCAGCAGTTCATGAACTTTTTCTAAAGTATATCGTACATTAGGATACAACACAGGTCTTAAGAAAAAAACACAGAAAAAAGTAAAATATAATTCCTTGTATTTTTATTTGTACTAAAAGTACAAATCAAAAGCAAGAGAAACTATAGAATATTTATAAACTTTTGGGGATTAAACAGCACTATTGAATCATGAATGGGCCAGTGGATAAATCAAGAAGGAAATCAAGTTCCTAGAAATGAATGAAAATGTGAATACAACCGTTAGAACCCATGGGGGTGCTGTGAAAGCAGCCCGGAGAGGGACGCTCCCAGCTCGAAGAGACTACTAAGAAATCAGAGGGGAAGGGGAGATAGCCTGGTAGTTGAAGTGCTTGCTGCACAGCCAGCAAACATGAGGACCAGAGTCCATATCTCTCGCACCCCACAAATGTCAGGTAGACATGATGGCCAGCCTGTAATTCCATTGCTTTGAAGGCAGAGAGAAGCGATCCTGGAGTAAGCTGGCTAGCTAGTGAGACTAGCCTTATTAGCAAGCTGTGGACTGAGAGACCATGCCTCGGTAAAGAAGATGGGAGAGGGGCTGAAGAAGGCCCCTGACATCATGCTTGGGCCAGCCCACTCGTACCCATTCAAACATGTGCATATAGACATATAAAAAAGCAATCAAAGCTCCCGAATAACTTAATGACACACTTTAGAGTCATGGAATAACGATAGGCCAAGTCCAGTAGACAGAAAGGAATGGTGGATAAGGGCGGAGGTTAAGGAAATGAAGAGCTAGAACTACCATGGGGACGCCCACAAATCCGTATTTGTTGTTGCTGTAGTCACAATAGCTAAGAAATCAGGACAGATCATCCGCTGACGAGTGGTTATAAAAATGTGGCCCATACACTAGGTCATCTTATTAATCCATAAAGAAAAACGAGATTATGATTTTGTAGGAAAATGAATGAGACTGGAAAATCTTGTTTTGAGGTAACCCAGGCCCACAAAGACAAGCAGGGTGTGTCCTCGCTCATGCGTGGGTCCTAGACTCAAATCTTCAGATTTCTGAGAGGGAATAAAAAAGCCACCACAAGGAGTTGAGGAAAGAGGCCTTAAAGTGGAGGGTGAGACTCATATGGGGGCTGTGGGAAAGTAGAGAAGAGATATAGAAAGGTTTAAATGGAGATTAGGGGTAAAGGCAGGCCAGGGGAGGGTAAACTGAAACTAAGTATGTTTGAAAGATCCCCATAGGAACCTAGTACCTTGTCAGTTCACACACACACACACACACACACACACACACTTAATCAAATGCATGCCTTTTCAAAGGACTTTTAAATATCATATTAAAATACTCCCCGAGATCAACTATATAAAATATATGTGTGTCTATAACTGTACATTTTCTTCTTCTATTTTTAAAACTTTTCAATTTGGTTTTAAAATTATTAGTTCTTTAAGAGTTTTTTTAGGTTTTTAAAAATCATATTCACCTCCCAAACTTTTCCAGATTAACCCAATTCCCACTCAACTTTGTGTCTTTTTTTTTTTTTTTTAAAGCAACCCATCAAGACCAATTTCTGCCCAAATATTCTTGGATGTGTGTTTCTTCCACTGGGCCATGCTCCATTTACCAGGGACTACACACCCTTGGGGAAAAACAGTCTCTCCCGTTCCCAGCAGCTAACAATCACACTAGCTCCACAGCTAGTGGGTAGGAGTTCATGTCCTGCTCTCATATGCATGTTGGGATTTGGTCTGGCTTGGGCTTGCACAGGTCTTACGAATGCTGTCCAAGCTGCTGTAAGTTCATGTGTGCATCTGCTCAGCTGTGTCCAGAAGAACCATTTCCTGGGAGTCATCCTGTGCCTGAGGCTCTTATGTTTTCTGTATCCTCATCCACTAAGTGCCTGAGTGTGGGAAGGGGTGGGTGTAGCATGTACGCTCCAGCTAGGACTCAGCATCGCTTCTCACTCTCTTTGATTTGATTAGTTGTGAGTCTCTGGGATAACCGCTATCTATGGCAAATAGAGGCTTTTCAACACATGCACACACACACACACACACACACACACACACACACACACACACAGAGAGAGAGAGAGACAGACAGACAGACAGAATGGAGTTACCCTATAACAGGGAAACAAGGTCCTACTATATGTCAGAGGATAACAAATGAAATGGTAATTGTGGTGAGACCCTGTTGTCCAAGACACTGTATTTGAGTTATAGAACATAGAACTGAAGCTTCATGCCTGCTGTCTGGCTTTCACAGTGCTGGAAGGTGCTGTGTCCAGTGTCAGAGGACGAAAGTAATCACCAACCATCCCCAGCTGTGAACCGTCAGCTACTGTCCTGACGAGCCTGGTGAGTGGCAGAGACATCATAACCAACCACTTTCTAACTGGATTTAAGTCCTGCTCCATAAGATGAAACCAGACTTCATACCATTACCAGACCACGAGTCTAGGGCTAGATGGTCAGGCCTTAGGGGAGAACCTACAACTGTTATTCTGCTAAATGGACAGAGTATTGACCTGATTGCTAATAACTTATACTCATAGATGAATTCCTTAACTATTCTTGGAGAAGCTTTTATTTGCAATAAATGGAGATTCACACAGAGACCCACAATTCTGAATTTTATATATCTTTTCTTTATCAGGAATTCATATTTTGAGTTATAATTTTGTCCTTTCCTTATTTTTTTTAAAAACATGTTTCCCTATGGAACCAAGGCTAACCTAATCTGGAAAGCACAATACAGCCCAGGCTGGCCTCAAGCACACAGTATTGCTAAGTGCTGAGACTATGGGAGGGAATTCCCCAGGCCCAGCTCTTGCATTGTAAAGCATCAACTTTTTCCAGGCTAAGGGACATGCTCGTTCTAGTCCTAATTTATCTATCCTCTTGTTTTATAAGAGGTTTATTTTGATTTTTAATTATGTGTCTGTCTGTCTGTCTCTATGTGTTAAGTGCCATGTATGTGAAAGTGACAGAAAGAGTGTCAGACTCCTGGAGCTGGAGAGACAGGCTATGGTGAGCATCCCATGTGGGTGCTGAGAGCGGAACTCGGGTCCCCTTAGCCACTGAGCCATTTCTCTAGACCCTATCCTCATGACACTGTCTAAAGCAACATAGAGACATTTTACAACTAAAATGTCCCCACATATTTCTATAGTGGAGAACACTGGCCTGATTAAGAGAAATGATGAAATCCATTGTTTCATTAACTTCCTGGGAGTGCATATGCCGTGTTTTAGAGCAAACATTATAGAAACTGTCTAGAACTTAGGGTGTCCCCATCCAAGTTAATTTTTAAAAAAAATTCTTATTCATCAATAAAATAAAATGCTGCCGGATGTGACGGTGGCCGGATGTGACGGTGGCCGGATGTGACGGTGGCCGGATGGACGATGGCTGGATGTGACGGTGTATGTCCATGTTCCTAAGGTAGCTCAGTGGTAGACCGCTTGCATTCATGAGTGCGAATCCTCATGTTCTATGAAAATAGATCTCCATTCATGTTCATGAACTACGACCAATCTGCTAAGTACCCTGTCATGGATTTTGAGCAAATTGTACACAAAAGATTAATCTAGTATCACGCTTATAAATGACAGCATTTTTTCCTAAATCAAGGCTTCCACCTCTGATCCCTTTTTGCCAGAGGAAATTTTACCTATATATGTGTATATGTAAAACAGGCATTCTAAGAAAGCATTCACTAGTAATAAATCACAGAGAAATTTGTTTATTTACATATTTATTATTTATTTATATATTTAAATAGCTCTTTTGAGACAAGGCATCATGTATTCCAGGCTGGCTTCATACTTGCCATGTAGCCAAGTTTAGTTTTGAACTCCTGATCCATCTCCCTAGTGAGAGAATTATAGCCATTTGCCATCACATCCAGCTTCAAACTATTTATGATAAAACATGTTAAGTCAGGAACCCAAACAATTTTTCCCATTTTTTATTATATGTGCTGGATGCTTGCCTGCATGTGTAGCTGTACACTACACACATGCAGTACCTGCTGCGGCCAGTAGAGGGCCCTAGATCCCCTGGAACTGGAGTAGCAGACAGTTGTGCGCTGCCATGTGGGTTCTGAAAACAGAACTTGGGTCCTCTAACGGCTCCTAGCTGCTGCGCCATCTCTCCAGCCTCTCAAATACTTTTACAAATCAAACATTCTAACACAATAGACTCCAAATATAAACCAAGTACATCCTTACATGCTGTGGGAAGTAGCAAAATATTTCAAGCTTTGTTTTCTGTCATTAAATCCCATTTTTAGAACTCTTTAGGCACAGCTAAAAACAACGCAGAACACACACCTATTTGGAATTTGAGCTGGGGTGTTTCAGGAAGCTTCCATTGGCACCGTGCGGTTTGAAGGCACTCGCACAAATAGTATGTACAAAACCAACACTGAAGTGATGTGAGACACCACACAGGCAAGCTCTGCCAGAAGGACCATGGCATGCTTAATTCTGAATTATCTTGGGGTTGCTGCAATCTCAGACGCTTTTCACTGCTGTTCCCTTTTTCTTGACCTTTATATTTAGCTACGTGTTTAAGATAAGATATTTTACGCTGGATTCTTCAGAGCGGCGCAGACTAACCATAGGCTAGAAGCGAGTAAAGGTGTGATTTATATAGTGTTTTGTGCTCACGCGTGTGTGTGTCTGTGAGTAGAGGAGAGTGAAGAGGAGGAAGTCTTAGGCGCTTCCTTTCTGACTCGGCCACACAAAGGGAAGCAATAAAATTAGTATTTAAAACGCTGTCATTAAAGCTCTTGAAGACTGAGGAATAAATATGAATAGAAATAAAAGAAGTTTTTATAAAAAAAAAAACAAAAAACGATTTTGGTTTTTTGTGTTTTTTTTTTTTTCTTTTTTTACCTGACTTTGAGTCCCTTTTCATCCATTTTATCTCATTAGACTGAAGTCTCTGTGTAAAGCCTGTCTCAACATAATCTGTATTGTGGTGATAATAGAGCCAACTTGTGTTTTTTTAAATTAAAGAATGCTCCAGGCCAAAAAAGTTAGGAACCTTTGTCAGCTGCTGTAATCACTTTCAAATCAGCAGATAGGCCTTAACAATTGGATTTCCAGTTTGAACTGCACAGTTCATGAAATCATAATTAAGCTAATGAGAGTATTACGTATTAGTGGGGATTTGTCAGTTGAAGATCTGTCATTCTGGAGTAATGAGCCTTTAAACATTTCAGCCTTGAGATGCTGAATATTCTTATTATCAGTAAGGGGGCATTGGCTTCTCTCCTTTAATTAGTTATGAACAATTTATGAGACAAGCTATGCTTACTTTCAGATTTCTTGCTAGTGTGACTGACTGCACGGGTGCCGAATCTCCCCATCTGTACGTCCGGATTCTTACTCTTCTTTTCTTTTCACGCTACTGACGAGTGTGCCTTAGTTTGTGGATTCTGGGCAGGAGCTCTACTATTGACTTATATTCCCATCCATCTTTTCACTTTTTAAATTTTTCTTTGAGATAAGGTCTAAGTTACCCATGCTGGTTTTGAACTCACTCTGCAGCCAAATCAGGCCTCAAACTTGTGATCCTCTGGCATCTGCCTCCCAAGTCATTTATATACATACATGTATGTAATATAACGTGTACATTATGTCTAATAATAATGTTCAACAAAACAGCACTCATAATGTGCCGCCATTTCATTCTGTGTGTGTGGTGTGTGTGCATGTGGATACAGGCACTCATGTATGTGTGTATGTCCGTATGGAAGTCAAAGGTCAACAATGAGTTCTGTTCCCCAGCTGCCCACCTTGTTTTTTGAGACAGGGCCTCTCATTTGAACTAGGCCTTCGAAATTAAGTTAGACAGGCTGGCCAGTGACTCCCAGGGATCCTCCTGTCTCCACCTCCCAGTGCTGGATCACAAGCAGGAGCCCCTATACCTGGCTTCTTTCATGTGAGGTTCTGAGGATTAAATCCAGGTAGTGACATACCTTACTGACTGAGGCATCTCTCTAGCTCAAAAAAAAGTTGTTTTTTGATCGTACTAATACTCAAAATAACAAAACCATCAAAATTTACATGGTTATGACTCGTGGTTTTTGTGTGTGTGTGTGACTCTTGACACACGATCTCTCTCGCTTGTGGCCTCAATCAATGACACCGTGTTATGTGGCAGCAGGGATTTAAGTAGGACAGTGAACTGAATCAGGGTGGAGCTGGGTAGAGAACAAGGTCTACTGGGCTGTGGTTCTTAGAGCCGCCTCTATCTACTAGTGTCAGTCTCTCAAAGGACGGTGCCCAGTGCCCACTTTTATTTAAAATATCATTGCTAAAGAAGTGTCAATGCCATGGTGTAAAGATATTCAAATGGGGCTGATACTAAACTTGTGGTGTTTTGCACACTCACTCTAGACATAAAAATTGCTGCATTCGGCTAGGATGCTACTGGGTTTTTGCTTTATTTTTGTTGTAGCCTCTTATCCTTGTGGCTGGCCTCACCCTTGCAGCCCTGATACCATGGAGCCACTGTTAGATTTTGTGACTGTACCTGTGTGGCACCAGATGAAACAAACACCAGGTCCAGAGCAAGGAAAGATCCTAGGGCATCCGAATGGCTCTTGATGTTCTCCTCAGGAACAGCAGCACTAGTTAGATTTCCTGGCAAAAAATCCTAATTTGCTGGCCTCAGAAGCCATTAGCTTCTGAAAGTAGAAACGGGGTCTGGTGATTATCTGAGACTTTGCTACACGAACAGATTGAATTAGTGTGTAGGACAATATAATTTGCATTTGGAAGTGGTCTGATCCAGAAAGTCCATCAGAATCAGACGACGCCACAGGATCCTCATGTAGATGCACAGAAGCACTGGCTAATAATGATTTATTTTTAGAGAGATACTAGACTACTCTTTTGGAGTTAAGTGCTGGTTCTGGTAATCTATTTCAAAATACAGGCAGGATGGGTATTTTGTATTTATATATGATCAACTGTAAAGAATGAGAGGGACCTAAGATTATCTGGTCCTTTGATTTGACATAATCATTTCCTATTTATTCAGCTAATAAATATGTCGAGCACTGTTCTACACATTTGGATAGAGAGAGGAAAATGGTTCTCTTCCCTGTATTTCCATGGGTACCTTAATGACTAATCTCGGTTATGATTTTGGCACATCTGAGAAAAGGAAATCTCAGTTGAAGAATTACTCAGTCATGCTGGCCTGTGGGCATGTCTGTGAGACATTTTCTTGCTTGCTAATTGATGTAGGAGTGCCCAACCCACTGTGAGCCGTACCATTCCTAGGTAGGCGGGCCTAGGCTGTATAAGAAATGGATCTGGGAAACAAGCCCGTGAGCAGCTTTCTTCTCTGGCTCCTTCCTGACTTCAGTGATGGACTGTAACCCGGAAGCGGAAGCGGCTGAGATAATCCCTCTTCCACAAGTTGTTTTGGTCAGTTTTGTGTCACAGCATGGGAAAGCAAACTAGAACAGGTACCAAGCAGTTGGCAGGTAGTCTTGCACCCCCACCTCTTAGGAAATCTTTTTCTATGATGTATCAAGTCTTCAGACATCACGGTGTTTTCGATCGGTTTCATTTTTCTCATTTGTAAGCCTGCTTTCCCATGACGATCCCTTCCGTATTTGACCAGTTCTCCCCTTCACCTTTATCCCCTCTGGTTTGAGCCCATTCTTAACTACGCTGTCATCTATATTCTAAGCTACTAATCCTCTATTCTCCCAACTATTCTGCTTGGGCACGGTGCCCTGTGAATGAGGTGGAAACCAGGTTATCCTAAGGAAAAAGTGCATTTTTGGCTTACTGGCCACTGGCTCTTCCTCTCTTAGCTTCAATCACGCCTTGTAACGCACTGCTCTTCAGTCCTGGGCATGGGCCACTACAAACAGCATCTGTCCCTTCCCTCTTCCCTCTCTGTCCACAGCGGCCTGCGAGACTGGGTGGCAGCAGAAAGGACGCCTGTCCGCCAGGCTATTGTTGCCAGCCTCCTTACAATGTGGGCCCTGATTCTGACTAAGGCAGTTGGCTCCATTTTCTAATCTCCTCTGCGTCAAACTCTGTGGGACTCACTTTGTGTTCACAAAGGGTTTTTTTTTTTTTTTTTTTTTAAGGACAACTTCCCTCTCTAAAACTTTAGCTCACAAGAGGTTGACCTTCACATCTGCATTTCCTTTCAGAAATTCTCCCCAGTATTATGTTTGCTGTGGACATCCTACCGACAGTCACTTTAAACTCTTGGGAAACCAGCCCAGACTTCTGAGTTCATGCTCCTCGTTCATCTACGGCCAACCTCCAAGTCCAGGCCATAACTATGAAGTATTTGTTCCCTCCTTTCCATCTCATTAAGATAAGCCCTCAGTACCCTCTGACCCTGTCCTCTGCCCTTTCATTTATACCCATGCCCACACGTCCCACATCCAGCTTCCACTTCTCCCTGCAGGTATGTCCTAGTCACGCTACATCATACTCCCCATTGTGCTGTTTTGCTTTCTGTTTAAAAACACGTTTCTGCCTGTGTGTGCAGCGTGCACACAGGTACGTGTGCATGCAGAGGCCAGGCGAGGGGCCTGATGAACTCTTCCAGTGCTCTCCAGTTGTTTGTTACTCATCATGAACTGGGGTCACATTTTCTCAGCAAGCCCGCCCTCCTGTCTTTGCCCTGTCGAATGTCCAGAGGTGGGATTTGAGGTATGGGAAGGATGCTCAGGCTTGTTATATGAGTGCTGGGACTCGAACTCCAGTTTCCCTGATTGTGAAGCAAGTGTTCTTAATTGCTGAGAGATCTCTCCAGCTCCCAAGCTGGGAACTTAAGTATTTTGTAGTAAACATCAAGGGCTTATTTTTATTGGGGCAAACCAAATTGTGTTTGTAACATTAATAACTCTACCACACGGAATATTATCCATTAGTAAAAAAAAAATTAAATGACAAAAGCCACACTGATATGAACACTGATTTGGATGTATCTGGGGTGGGGGAGGAATTATATAAAGTCATGAACTGTATAATTCCACTAATACTTGAATGGAGACAGATTATCAGTTGCCTGTAGTTGGGAAGGAGCTGAAGGCACAACGGGAAGGAGCTGCGTTCATAAATGGGTAACGCGAGGAGCCTTGCTGTGGGTGACTCACCTGTTGAGCTGCTTGACCGTATCAGTACAGCATCCTGGTTTTGATACCATCTAGACTATTGCTGGTTTTCAAGAAGGCTGTGTGTGGGAGGGGGAGCGTGGTGAAAGGTACTTTGTATTTTTCTTACAACCATCTCAACGGCTTCCCTCCAGAAAGAGCAGAGCTCACACCTTCCAATGCAGTCTTTTTATTTGAGAAGGTCAATCTGAAGGCAGTGCCCTTTGGGAAAGACATCTCTCATCATGTACATCAACCATTCTTCTCAGCAAAGTACAAAAATACACACATCAGTGACTTCCTTACAATAAATACAGAGTCATGCATCCCACAAGAGAAGGCACCGAAACTGGTCACTTAGTAGTCATAAAAATGATCAGCTACGTTAACAAAGCCATCCAAATTATCTGTACAAGGAAATGTAACAATATATTCCAAAGGTGAAAACACATTAAAACATCTTTAAAATAGTATGCAATAAATATCTCAGTTCTCATATAGATTTTTAAAAATTATGCCATTGTAAACAGCATGTAAACAAACAAAACTCACGTCTTATCATTATTAAAAGTAATTAGAGCCAAGGTTAGAACCTCTGCTCTGTCAGGTCCATTTGAATGGCAAGTGTGCTAAGCTGGGAAAAGTTTCACTCTTTTCTGTAGCAAACAGAGCCCACTGTGTAAGAAATAGGCAGACTTATCTGCTTCTTTCAGATATAAGTATTTAGTTTCAGAAGAGACTACCAAAACGTAGTAAATTCTTAGCTATAAATATGGCAAGACTAAATTAAAACTATTTTTTGCAATGTAAGGAAGAGAAGGAACTACGTTGTTAGGTTCTTACCATGATGGTAACAGGCGGGAAATAAGTTTTATTTTTATTGAAAAGGGAAATGATTGTGTTGGGTAGAAGGGCACAGCGCCCAGCCTGCCCTGCCCCCTTCTTTTGTGGAACATTTACAAAGTTGAACTAAGCATAAAAGTTATCAAGTTGAGACCTTTCTTTTGCTAAAGGACACAGAAATGTGTCCCTTATTTTATATGATATTTTATATGATGGGAAATAGTGATTTCAAAATATGCTTATTGAAATGTGAAAATACAAACCAGCAAAAGCTCCCCCCCAATCTTACTGACAGTAAAGATAAAGACAGTTTATTTTTTCATTCTCAATAAAGGAAACCTATAGCCTATCTGTCAATAAATATTCAGAAGTCAGTATCATAACGCAAATGTTTGCTGTGGTTCGTCTACATAGCAGAACCTTGTGGGATCCATAGGCTCGCAAATGACTAATGCTGAGATAACAGGTGTGCTCCCTGTTAGATGTCATGACTTCCTATTTCCATAAGGATATCTAAGGTAACACCAACCCACTTCAACCAACTTCAAATGAAGCCTTCTGATCCCTACAGAGCTTCACTGTGTGACCTCCATCCTCTCCTGTGGTTCTGCAATGTCGCCTCATGTATTTTGCTAAAAATGTCATAAACCTGAAATTTATCCCTGTTCTACAAACCAGACACTTGCGTCCAACGTAGCTGCTCTAGTTGCAGAAGTAGCATAGTGGCAGGGTTAATGCGGCCCACTCTTGATCAGCAATGGCCAGAACTGTGGCTGACATGGAAATATAAGAGTTGTGGAAATAAAAATGGGATTACTTCATGGTGACTCAGATTTGGTTAGTTTTGAAGGATTTTGGGTGGAAGGAGACATGGCTAAAATAACCTGAGAGAAGAAACTGCTTTTGTTTGTTTTAAAGCCCTCCTAATTTTTTAAACAGACTTTAGAAAGATCAATTCGAGAACAAATTTAAAATCTACCAGACAAGAGTCCTGTCCTATTTAATCTGTATCCTCAGCATCTAAGTGAGTGTCAAGGTTACAAAGAAAAACTTTACCAAGTGCCTAGAAGAGGCACTTTAATTATATAATTGACTACTGTTCATTCAAGAAATTTAACTTACAGAGCACTGGAATAACTTTTATCATTCTTTGGGGACATGGTAGGATGGCTTCATAGAGTCATAAAGGAAAACAGGCCCACAGGGAATAGCAAACTTTTAGTTTTTATGTTTTACAAGGGTAATGATAGACACAGATCTTCCTATATTTGTAATATAATAATCATTAACAGTAAATGGCCCAAAATCATACAAATTTCATCTATGTCTTCTTGGATTAAAAACTGCTTAAAATTTTCACCTATATTACTGATTTTAATTCTTTTCCAAGTTCATAATCAATATATATCTGTCTGTGAAGACTGTAAGTAGTCACTGTACAAAACAGAAAGACAATCTGTAGGGCAGGTGCTGATTTACAAGCAAGATTTGGCAGGAATGTTGAAATCAGCTAGCGTGGTGTCTTCACTGGCTGGCTAAAACCAAAGGAGGATTCAGTTAGTGACTAGACCAAAATGCCTTTAATTGCGGTTACAATCTGACGTCTAACAAATTTCTTAGTCCACTGTGGCAACAATCAGGACAATATCTGCGTGTTTCTCTGTGGGATGTTCTCGGAGGTGTGCTGCACAGCAGACCACTATTCCAAGCGGGAGAATGTAGGGAGACAGAGAATGCTCTGGGTTAAAGACGCCATTGTGGAAGGAACTTAAAGATCAAAAACATAACAGGCCAGGGGAGAGCTGGCAAGCAATCCTGCCGCTTTGCTTCTAAGTGACTGCTTTTATGTGATGTCTCTTCTTGGGGCAGTTACTCTAAGGAAATATGTGAGGGCCTTGACTGAAAGCTATATTCATCTCAATACACTAGCCATTTAACATAGAAAACCTAATATGCAGATTAAAAGACCCATGACCTACTCTGGGTAGATGTCATTCAATTTTACTTCCACTTTGTTGTGGTTGGTTGTTTCTACTATTGCACTGTTGGGAGTGAACCAGAGTTTCACACTGGCAGTATAAACACTCCACCACTGAGACACTTGCCTTTCACTTTTATTTCTAAATTTCTTTTTCATGTTATAACTGAAATGCCTTTCATTATAAATGAAATGTCACTGGAAAAGGCATAGTAAGTAGGACTGACGACATCTGTCCTGTCTTATAGTAGAAAAAAATTTGGCTACTTATAACTGGCAGTGTTGGGCAACTCTTAGAGCTGGGGACTCAAGGCACCAAAATATATTAGTGTACAGAGGACAGAGTGGACCAGCAACAAGGTGTGACCAAATGAGCCTCTTCTGATCCAAGAGGCGAGTGAAAAACAAGTATTATCTCAAAGGGAAACATCACAGCTAATGCATTTCAAGGCTCCGCTAACTCATGAAAATGTCTTTGGTGTTCTTCATATGGACCGAGTCACCTTCATCACGTCCTTTAAAGGAACCATTCGAGGCCCCGTGCCTAGATCCCCCAGTGTCTGTTCTGCATTGAGAAAGCACAGACAGCTGTGCCCTGGGAATAAACATTTGCAGGAGCCTTTCTAAATATCTGCGAGGTTAGCTCACCCACCCTGATGGCCTCCTTAATTGACCTGTAAATTTCTGCAGTAAAATAGGCTCCCAGGAGAGTTAATTAACTGACTTCTACTTAAGACTTCAGACTTGAGCAGTGGGGCGCTTTCCGAGGTGCAGCACCCACATTACACATCTTATGTGCCTTCAGTCCTTCTGTAATAGAAAGAGAAAGACAGGTTCAAACTCTTTGTTCCTGGGCCTTGCCAAACTGCCTCAAGTTCCTGTAATATCTATGTTTCTAACATAGTCTCACTTTTTTCTATCAAATAAATGCATCTACGATAGGGAAATATAAAGCTCTGTCACTAAAAGCAAATTAATTCTTAATCTCCCAGTGGGTTTACATGGCTCACCTGCTGTTTACATCATAAAACAGAAGAAAAACAGATTGAGGGGTTAAAGTGATTTCTTTGCTCTGCAGCCTTCAGTAGGATTTTTTGTTCCTTACTTGAAAAACAAGTGATTTTTATTCTGCATGGTGTGTTGTGCAATTGCATTTAAATGTCTAGGTTTTTACATTTGAGTCAAGAAGGCATCCAAATGAAATCATGAAAAGCTCAGCTAAACTTTCTGGTCACTTGATAGAAATAAGCAAAGGCTAGCCACCGTGGGTTCCATTTGCAGTGTAGCCCAAAGCTAGAAAGGGGTTCGAGCATAGACTCTGGAACCATGGGCTAGAGATTAGAGGTATGAGATTTGTGGTAGGATTCAAGACTCAGCGTTAATCGGAATGCCACATTGGCCAGTGCAATCACAGACATGTCCCCACCACAAGAATTAAAAAACCCACCACAAGAAAAAACTTACAGATTGAAGACATAACATATACTGGACAAAATATATCATAATGGAGCTCTCGACCATATTACCAATTTTAGCCTTTCTTTCTGCTTTGTGCCTTTTTAGATATAAACATCGTTTTGTAGAAAAGTTCCTATGACTGGTAACTATAACTCAGTTACCTAAGACAGGAGAGAAAATATTTTTTTCTTTTCTTTTTTTCTTTTTCTTTTTCTTTCTTTCTTTTTTTTTTTTTTTTTTAAGAAAGAAAACACTGGGCGCCTGTTTCACAGAAATGAGCATTTCAAGTATATAAGTCAACCATTAACAGAGCTATTACACTCCAGGCAACAGCAGTAAAAATGAAAGGAGCTAGACTACGTATTCTGTATAGAGTACATTTCACAACATAATAAATAAGGGCACTGATTTATACAACCATTCTAAGTAATACTGTCAAGGGACAATGCTCACGTCAGCATTGTCCCACGGAGAGAAAAATCAAAGGTACAATTCTTGCCTCTAAAGCCACAAAATATACAAACTTTTGTATCTGCGTGTTATTAAGTAATTTTGTCTGCCAAAAGTCTTGCAAACTCAAATACATCTTGGCAAGTTTGAATAACCAGCTTTTGGTATAAAAAGGTAAGAAAAACCGTGGTATGAAAATAACCCCAGTAGGAGAAAGCTGTTGTACAAATAGATATTTAAACATACAAGTGACTCTTATCTCACCTAAAGAAAAAAGTCAGTCTCCTCTACTTGACAGTTTGAAAATAATTTTCATATATACCATCTCTAGATAATATATTACTCCAATGTATTAGTCATCTTCAGCATATAATATATAACTCACAAAGCTGTGAGTGTTATGATCCCCAAACCTTTCACAGAATGAGCTACCAGCTACCAGCACTGTGAGCAACCTTCAGCTGCATATGCAGTTAGCGCTCAGATTGTAGAAGCAGAAATGGCTAAGCTGTATGAACGACGTTACCATCAAAGAGTAAGGGTCACAAAACCTCCTTCCTCCTGGTTTGCTTATGTATTGAACTGCATTTCTCTACTTTGATAGCATCAGTTGAGCATGAAATGTCTTTGTTTTAATGCATTTGATAAGTAACCCTGTGTTCTATTGGGTTTGATTGATTTACTCTTGAAATGTAGATAATATGAAATGTCCAGACTATTTACAAAGTCTTACACATGGGTAACTTGTAGCTGATAGGAAATATTTTTATGTGGATTTTTAAATAATTTTCAGGCTGTGGTTTGGTTTTTATTTTCCAACTAAAACTTGGAAGTACAAAAAAAAAGTATATTAAATAATGTAAATATTGTATCTTAAATTACATAAACAGAAGTAAGCTGCTCACCTATAATATATAATGTGGAGTCTATCTTAAGCATTGTTATTGAGTTAATGCAGTCTTGGTTTAATTTCTTTACCTGAAAATAACAGAGAGTACTACACAAAAAGGTAGGTACAGTCCAGCTGTCTTGAGTTCTCTATATCCACAAACCTTTATATATTTTCTTCTAACATAAATATCTCTAAACAAAATATGGAAAACAATATAAAGAAAAATAATATTTTGCTTATTATATAAAAAAAAACAATTACCACACTTTAAAAGTTCTAATTGCTTCTTTGTGAAGGAATCTTATTGCTAAGGTATCATTACCAATGTGACAGAGACTGTGACACAGAAGTCACCTGAGGGATGCCACAGCACAAATGAGGGAGAGGAAGGCCTTGTTCCCCTTGGGGTGGGCAGTGAGAGAAAGGGAGACCAGGAAACCACTAGCAAAGCAGTCCCCCTGGTCAGCAGTCCCCCTGGTCAGCAGTCCCCCTGGTCAGCAGTCCCACTGGTCAGCAGTCCCACTGAGGATGCTTCATTTCTAACTCCTTTATTCCCACCTATACTGGGTAAGGTTTGAAAACTGCTATGTTTTTTAACCAACCACAAACCCCATATCTAATAAACTTACAGTTGACAGAGAGTGTGTCCATTGAGGTTGGGGGTAGGGTGGGCAAGAGAGACTCCAGGTGTTCGAGTTTAAAAAGGGATTGATCTTTACAGCTAAATGAAAATTGATATACCTAAAGAATTCATCCTTGGAAAATGAAAGTTCACTATGTACTCTAGCCCAGTGGCAGGTGTAAATGACTTACTTTAGAAGTGATGTATATTTTTTCAATTTTTCAATGAATAGCCTGTCAATTCATGTAAAAATGGTAAGATATTATATATCAAAGAAGCTAGGAAGTTATGCTTGGGTAACTTACATTAAAATATAAAAATAATTAAGGGACAGATTCCAGACAATAAATCACTGGGAAAATCTCAGTATAGAGTAATTTGAATTTGGCGGTCAAGAACATACTGCCTTTCAGCAACTATTTTTAAGGGATTTTGAACCACATGAAAATCAAGATAAGTTATCATAAGATAAAGATATCCAAATCTAGCAAATCTATGCCTGCTTTCAGAGTTCAAATGGCACACTCACTTTTCTTACAATCATTGTGGGTTTTTTGGTTTGGTTTGGTTTGGTTTTCCTTTTGCATACCTAATGACCACTTAGCATGCAGGGACTGCTATGTCCCTTCGAGCATGAAGTATGTCTGTAGGATACTCTCCTGATACAAGAAAACGAAAATGTACAAGTTGAAGGAAAAGGCCTAATCTTTATCTCAGTACATGTTCTTCTGAAATGTGTGAATTAAGTCATGAGCAACTGAGCAAGAACAAACTAAGCCAAGTGTAGGACCAGGAATGCTGAACATCCCTGAGGGCTGGAGAGAGGCCCCAGAACCATCTTGTCAGCTCCAACAGTCTGCATTGCTGTAAGCTCCCAGATAACATGCATGCTGACTGATGGCCTGTGGGCCACAGTTTGAGTAGCAGGGATACTGGTTCACTGCTGTCAAATGAAATATTTTTGTAATGGTGGAAATGTTCTTCATTTGGTTACAGGGCACTCAAAATGTAGGTAGTGCAACTGAGAGACAGAATCTCTAGGAAGAATAAACTTCAATTTAGTTGCCGCAGGTGTCCAGTGGCTAAAAACGCCAGACAGCCCAGCTCTGATCTGGATGTCCACTGTTTCCATCTTCTCAACCACAGCAGTGTCTCCAAATGATCTAACCCATTAATTTATTTCAACTGTCTAGCAAACTGAAAATTTACTTAATCCCTTCCCACATTCCGCCACGGGGTAACTGATGGAAAAAGATGAGCAGAAGACAGTGAGGATGTGCACAGACACGAGTGAGAACTGCCTAGTCACCTGGAGGACATCCAGCTCTGTTCCCTTCCTGGGGCGGGGGGGGGGGGGGGCGTGCACATGAGACGCTTTGGAGGACAGAAGAGCGAGCTACAGTTGGGTGCATACCTGAGACTCTTTCTCCTCATAAGCAAGGATCAAAGCCAGCCCTCTGCACTATGGATGGATGTGGCTGGATCCTAGTGAGGGGCAGGCAACTTTCACTTTCCTCATTCTGAAACCTCATGTAGGATAAGCGCTTCTCCGCGACACTAGCAGAGAGACTAAAGGAGTCTCAGGAAGTACGCTGCTGGTGAGCAGGGGTCAGAACTTACTGGAGTCCAACCCAGACCCATGAAGGCATGGATTAGACAGAAATGTTCACATTGGACAAAATCGTTCATCCAAACTGTCATCTTAAGGAATTTGTCATCCCAAAGCCATTCCACTTAAAAGTTTCCATGAGTCAAGATTTTACAGAATACATAGAAGGTGTTAGCAGGAACTGAAAAGATTACCAAACAAAAACAGCCAATCACTGTGTACCCCTAGGGCAGCAGCCATGAGAATGACTTTTCTGTTGACAATGTTGTATTTGAGTTAAGATGAAAACTCAATAATGTGTTTTATATTAATATACTTTTTAAATACTGGAGTACTCTCCCCACCCCCAACCCCTTTCTCTTGAACAGTGATCTGGAGAGGGCTCTGGGATGATCTGGTTTCACAGAAAAAGTTGGCAATGTACCCACCAGCTGGTATATGACAGGGACTCACAGGTGTGAAGCTTAACAATGAAATTACTCAGCGATTGGGTGACTATCAGCTCAAAAGCCTTGGTAGGGATTATCGTTGGAAAGTGTCCATTGTGCATGACTTAGGTAAAATAGAAGACCTATTTATATGGCCAGGAACCCATTGGGTTTGTCTGTTGATCCCTTTGGTTCTGCCCTGCTGTGGGTGGAGCCAAGGCCCTTGCCTGTCCTAAGCAAGCACTTTGCCCCGAACTTCATGCCGGGCCTTCATTTATTTTTAAGGTATTTAAATTTGGGGATTTTTTTTCCTAGTAAATACCCAAGTTAGAAGTAAAATTAAAACACTAAGCATTGGGCAAATGATTGTCTAGAAAGTACCAGGGATACTACATCTCAAGACAATGTATGTCAGTAAGTGCATACATGCAGGTAAAGGTGCGTGACATGTGTGTGCACATGGCTGGGCTTGTTTATCTACTGAATGCCTAGCAGATTCTTTTATCAAAGCCATCTCCACTGGATCAGCCACCCTGATTGCTTCTCTTATATATAGAACTTTCAAATATTACAATTGATTTTTGGCATATAATGACCAGAAAAACAAAGAATTTTTTTTTTTTCACTTTTTTTGGCATGTATACCTTTGGCTTTCAAAGACTTGATAATTCTATTGAGTGACACTGACACATAATGGTTTAGAAAAAGGGAAATAATATCTACCTGACAGACTATCAAAATGTGAGATAATAATACAAAAAGCCCTTAAGAAACAAAATGAAATTCCTTCCATTGGTGAGTTCCTGTCAATAATCACCTCAGCTAGTTCCCAGAACTCAGTGGAGGAATCTCAGCCAAGACTTTGGAAAATTCCTGGATGTCAAGTCTTACAAGTTAAAGCAGAAACTCAAAATGCTTATTAAATTGAAATGAAAAAAAAATGGTAACAAAATGTGAGAATTTGAGTTTGGAAAGTCGGAATAAGCTTTGTTAGGCAACAGAACATGTAAGCTTATGAAAATGCCAATAATTCTCCTTATGTGCACACCTGTGGCTTGGGGCAGACAAATAATTTGGTTTGCATAAGATGAATATCATTTGTTGATCATGGTACAGACGAACATTCACAGAGTCTTAGGTATGGAATATTTACTCAAAAGTGCCCTTAACCAACCAAAAAGTGCTTGGGTAGTTGGATGGTAATAAATTAAATTTCATTCTAATAGATGCTAAAGCTACGGAAATATTACAATAGTATATATGACATGCAAGGAAAAGAAAGACAACTCAGGCAGGAACATTGTGCCTCAGAGTTGCATCAGTCATAGTGTGTGATGGTTTGGTCTCGCCATACTCTCTGACCAGTGGACACTGGGAACTTAGGGTGAAAAACTTAAAGTACAACTCCTCTCTTTATCTCCTAACCAGTGGCTTCTAGGGAGGAGCCAACACCTTCACCATGAAGCCTGCAATGTTCCAGCTACACACTGTGAACACAGCTGCAGGTGCAGATAGGAACCTCCTGTGGGCCCAGACCTAAGGACACTGGACGGTGGGCAAGCCAGTCCACCTTTTAGACAAGGCGATCATGTCTGATCCTTCTTCCACTACTGTGAGCATTGTTTAGCATGTCAGGTTTGCACAATGAGAACATGGCTTTGTGGAATGGTCTTTTTTTTGGCACAAAAATTATTTTCTAATACCTCAAATCAAAACTTTCACCCACAGCAAAATATCAATCGAGAGAGGTGCTCCAGAGGTGCTTATCTGTGCAGTGAATCACAAGAACAGCCAGCGGCTTCCAAGAACTCTGTATTGAGTGGTGAGTGAGGACTCCTCTTCCCAGGAATAGCACCAGTGTGACCACACCTCAGGCCGAGTTGGGAGGGCTCCGCTCAAGATCTCTAATTCCCTGGAGAATTCGCTTCATATGACCCACTTTCGGGATCCCCAGGTCCTGAAAAAATAAGAGAAAAAAATTAATAAAAAAGGAAAGATAGAAAAACAAAAGTAATAGAAAGGAAGAGAGGGAGAAAAAAAGACAAGTTTACCACTAAGCATTTCAACTAGTAATTCACATAATTATCATCTACTTCATTTGATTAACAGTTCATATTGACTGGCGCTGGAAGTGACAGTAGAAGACTAAGCTAATAAAACAAAAATACCATGACACTTAAGAATGATCAGTCAGGAAAGAGATACCATTCCCCGTGCAAATTCCTCTTAAATGTGATATTTTCATGAATTATGTACAGCTAGGGAAAGTGCTCAAGAGTAAAACGAATATGATTTCTTCCTCTCTTTTTTTCTTTAAAAAGGACTGGCTCTTTTGTGATCTGAAGCAAATGATGGAGGACAACCAGACTTTTAGGGCACAGGTTTTTATCGTGTATGTACACACACACACACACACACACACACACACACACACACACACACACACACACACACTTTCCTTTCTTTTCCTTTTGTAGACAAGGCTCTGCTATCTTGTCCAGCTTACTCTCGGGCTTAGTGGTCCTCCTGCCTCAGTTTCCCAACCTTTGGAATTATGTGCCACCACACCCAGTTCTTGAGCTTTATTTCTACCTTCTGCTATATCAAATGTAAGCTTGAGGCCTGGTAGGCATGGGGGTACATGCCTGAAGTCCCAGGATCCACTAGTCAGGGGTTGGCGGATAACAATTTCAAGGTCATCTTTGACTACATAGCAAGTTTGGGACCAGCCTAGACTACATGAGACCCAGGATTTGGGAAAGAAAAAGAAGTGAGGTTTAGTCACAGAGGAAGAGACCAGTGCCCACTACCTATAATTTAAATTTTAATTTGTATTTGCACCAGGAGTCCTGATTTGATGAGAATATCTTATTAAGTATTTCTCTCTCTCTCTCTCTCTCTCTCTCTCTCTCTCTCTCTCTCTCTCTCTCTTTCTCTCTGTGTGTGTGTGGGGGGGGGCATGCACATGCCACAATGACCATGTGGAGTCCAGAGGTCAACTTTTGGAAGTTAGTTCTCTCCTTCCACTTTTTGAGGCTCGGTCTCGGTCTCTCTTGTTGCTTAAGTTATTTTGCAGAGCGTCCTAGGCTAGCCGGCCTCAGACCTCAGCACTTCTAAGTGATTCTCTTATTACTCTCTCCTATCTTGCTTGACATTCCCCCAAGAAGTTAACTACAACATGACCAAAAGGAAATGTCCTAAGAAAGTTTGCACAGTTCTACAATGTAGGAGCTGGATTTATTTTTGAAGTTATAAATGAAGCAGATCAAACTGACTTGAATTACACACATGGACATAGCATATGCACTCTCTCTTACACTTTAGAGCAGTAATAATAACCATTTTAAATCCTTCTAGAAAACCATTTTTCTACAGCCAGCGCAATTCAAGCTTGAGATAATTCTAGGGTACTGGTTTTTTTTTATCAAACTTAACTGACCCAGAAAAACTACCTGGGTAAACAAAATTAGTCCGAAGGCTATTTCACATTTCTTGGGTATGTGATAAATATCAAACTTGAGGACAAGCCCAAATTCATGTCTGTTGCATAAATTTACAATGTAAATGAGTATTTTAATGGGACTAGATAGTTGGCTTAGTGACTAAGAGAGCTTGCACTCTGCAGAAGACACAGTTCAGTTCCTAGCACTTATGTCAAGTGGCTTACATCTACCTATCACTGAAGCTCCAGGGACCCTATGACTTCTGTTGGTCCCCTGGGCACCGGACACATAGCATACACTTACAAAGACATGCACATAAATAGAATTTCTTTTTTTGCAAAAACAATGTAAATGCTACATTTCAGAGTTCTCATTTGAATAGAAGACTTATTCTTTAGACTTTACAATAATACTCTGCTTGTAGAATATATTTAAATATTAACTTATTTTAGACCATACAAACACTGCTTTCTCCAGAACACAAACTTTACCTTTGATATTCTACTCAGAATTACTGCTTTGGTACACGAGAGGAATGTTTTCTAGAGGGTAACACAGTTATGTTGGCTTGGTAGCTACAGTCTCTTTACTTTGACCAAATTTAGTATCTTCGCGACTTGTAGTCGTTAGGTTATGATAAAAGATTTGCCTTGACATTTGATATAGCTTTCATTTCAGTGGGTATCACATATGTGTATCACTGTATACTTACTTTTGATGTGTATGTGTTTGTGTGTGGACATGTATGTATGTAGACAGATGTGTGGTTTGTTCATGCATGTAGAGACCAAAGATCAATACGGAGTGTCAGGGATATGGAGTCTCTCTGAGCCTGGGGATCATGGACTTGGGTAGATTCCTGCCCAGTCTCCATCTCTCCAGACCTATGTACTTATTTATTGTAGTTATCATATTCCTTATTACTTTTTTCTCTAGATGAATGGACATAATTTTGCCAAAGATTCCATTGTAGATATTGAGTTATCCTTCCAGCCACCCATATACAACTTTTTGAGTGTGTTGGGGGGCAGCCCCCCACTATGCCTTTACCATCTTCTCCAGTATCCCCACTGGGTTCCAGCAGAGAAAAGATCACGGCCTTCCTCCTCCTCTGCTAAAGCGTGTTAGAAATGTTTCTCTCAGCCAAGTTAGGCTGTCAGGTTGTTATCGTCAGTTTTTTAGTAGTCTTCCATGTTAAGGAAGGGATGCTTAGGCCAAGCTGTGGGAAGGAGTCAACTGGGTGAGGGACAGTGAGACAGAAGCCATGAGCACGCATCAGCATGGTCAGAAACAGCGTTTGTAACCGAGGAGACCAGAGTGGATGGACCATGGGCCAGTAAGGGGCCAGAGACAAGAGTGTGAGTAAACAGACAGGGCCTTTGGGCCTCCACAGAGACGGACGCCACTATTCTCATAAGAATGAGAAGCTTTTGGAAGGCCCTAAGCAGAAAAGTAATATACTTGATTGAAGATGACAGCGTATCATGGTGGTTGAACGTGGTTTATAGACTGGAGAGACAGAGGAACAGTGAGAAGTCCAAAATGAAAGCTACTGATCTTCCACAGGGAGGTGGGATGTGGGGTGCAGCATGAAGGAAAACTAGAGAGCAATGCTGGAGCTGAATCTATGATGTAGGAGAGTTTGGCTAGAATGGCGAGATGCACCAGGAAGCGGAAGATGCTAAATCTGACTCTGGGTTTCTCAGCTTCCAGCACCTGAGGGGCTAGGGACACGATTCAGCAAAATGCAGAGCTGGTGAGGAAACAAAGCAGGACAGGAAGAGGAGAGTCCCTCTTGGGATGTGGTAAGATCTCTGCCCTTTGTGATGCCCAAGTATCAGCAGCTGGTTGGAAACAGAACCCTAAAGTTCACTAATGAGGTCAAGGTTAGAGAAGACTGTGAATCCCTGACACAGTCATAAATGGGAGTTGAAGCATGGGGTGTGTGGGGGAAGACTCGGCAGGAGGGATTCCTTCCCCAGTACATAGGAACTAGTTAGTCTACAGTCGGCCTGCCGTCTCTGACAGCTCAGACACAGGCAAGAGGGTAGCAGTGCTCCAGGTCTGTGGTTTTGTGCTCCAGGAGGCTCCTTCTGTAAAAATGGCCTCTTCCCATCACCCATACCCTATTTTAGAATCAAAAGTGTTAAGTGTCAATACAGATTTCTAAAGTGGCAAGGAGAGAAGATAACTCGCATGAATAATGCAAAGAAAGCAAAACCAAACCACGAAAAGCTAATGAGGACTTTCAGTAAATCAATCCTCCACCATATCCTTCCTTCTCACACTTTTCTGCCCCCACAGGTCACTCCGACTAATTTGGCTTCTATGTGTATGCATGAGCTTTAACATTTGGCAAATACTTGCTACATTCAATATGTGTATATTGTATATATATATTTGTATATGTATATATATATCTGTGTTGAGTATATAGCTGTATATGTATTCACATAATATGAACATGTATGTATCTATGTGTACTTTAAGACACACAAGTCTAGAACATGTCTGATGGAACCTCCAGAAAGATGACTTTGAGAGAATCTAGCATAATCCATTAACCAGCAGCTGGCTCTTCAATAAATAGTGCAATCTGCCAAGGTCACCAGAAGCCACACAAACATTAGCTATAAGGCACTGCAGTTCTGGGCATGTGTCATGTGCGTGCACATGTGTGTGCGTTCATTTCAGGTTTTGAAGTCAATCTTTGCTCTATGCTCTCTGTACTCTGAACTGCTTCAGTCAGGACTAACAGAATGAGTCAGCTATTATTTTATTATCAGAGCTAACGATGTTTAGAGGGGGCAGTAGTCTCCTTTCGATCTGCTAAAGCACTGTACAACTCTGTAATAAAGAGTGTAAACTTTACACTCTCCATTACTTGGGCCAAGATCTCCACCAAACTATGCAGATGAAAGCACAACAGTTAGGAACGCTCTGAAAGGCCCTAACTCTACGCATTCCAGACCATTATCTATTGGAACGGGATTGTGTCGCAATGTTATTTATTGGAGTTGTAAAGCAGCAGCTTGCTGTGAGAAAATATAGCAAACTCCCACCATGCATGGTTTTCTGCAAGTGTGTGCCCATGGAAGCCAGAAGCTGCTGTGTGTCTTCCTCCAGCACTCATGACCTTATGTTTTGAGACAGGGTCTCTCATTAAGTTTAGAGATCATTGGCTAGACTGGCTGGCCAGAGAACTCTTGGGAATCCTCCTGTCTCTCCTCAGCCCCAGTTCTGAGGTTTAAGATGCATGCACCCTGCCTTGTTGCTGTTGCTGTTGGTTTGCATGAGTGCTGTGACTGACCTCAGGTTCCCAGGCTTGCACAGCAGAGCTTTAATGACTGCGCCACCTCTCTCTCTCCTATCATTCTTGTTAAATTCTGGACAGAATAATCCCGCTTACGCTATGCTACTGCTGAGTCTGTACACAAAGACTAAAATGGAATTGCTGCTCGTCATCAATGAAGGTTTTCCTGCTCTGGCATACATGACAGAGAAAATAGCTATGCATATTTTTAGCCCCATTTACTAAGACAATATAGCATTTCCTTTTGAGACTAAAAAGACATCAACACTGTGCCATGGGAAAAAAGTTTTGATATACTGTCTAGTTATTCATGTGATCTTCAAAGTACAGCTTAGAAACAGCAAAATCAGAGGACTCTAAGTTATCACTGCTGTCTCATCTGTAATTTCATATTGTATTTTACATCAATTTGTAGTTAACCTTATATTCCATTCATTTTTAATCTTTTCCAACAACACATTGCCATCCATGTGGCTGCGACACAACGAGGTGGTAGAAAGGTGGCCCACTTGAAAACGCGAGGACAGTAACAACCACACCAACGCACACAGAGACAAGGTATGAGGAGGTGCATGCTGTGCTTCTGCTGTGAGAGTCAGAGAGTGGTCCTGACAGGAGAATATTGCTGACATTCTCACTGCAAAAGCACACAAGGACATCAGACTACAAATAAATGTGAGAGATGACAGCACATTTGCATAACACAAGCCAAGCGGAAAGCACATGACAGAGGACTCACAGGAGAAAAGATTCCGTATTGCAAGAAAAATGTCAAAAGCCAAAGAGAAGCGCAAAAACAAAAAATACCTTAAGATCTCGTCTTTCCAGATGCAAAAGTTCAGCCCCTCTGATGTCATGGCGGATGAAGATTTCTTTGTACTCTCCCAAATTGAGCAGATCCAGCCAAGCAGCAACTTCCTCTGTGCCCCAATTCTGAACTACCAAAGTTAAGAGCAAAACCCCCTTAATGTCTACAAGCGCGATGCATTACAAAGCAAAGGTCAGCCAGAAAACCGAGACAGACAGCAGGGGGCGCTAGCAAAAGGACGGTGAAAGCGGATGCTTCGACAGGGCTCCTCGCCTCTCCCCATGCAGGCTATAGACTGCCAACGACACAATTATGACTAATCAATGATGGGTGCCACCTGCACCCTCGCCTCCCTCACCTTCAACCATAGTCCAGCCTCTCATCAAAACCACACAATGTGCAGGAGGGCATTAATTTTGTACCACTAGGTTCCATGATGCAAACATCAGAATGAGTTGAGCTCTGCGGCCTTTCCTTAAGACCGCAGGTGAAAAGCGTTAGTTAGAAACACTAGAGTTAGAATCTGACCTGGGCTACTTGGTTTCACCACTGATCTGCTTAAAGTCTTACTGATTTTAAGTGTTGCCTCAATTGACTCTGTTACTGACAACTACAACAATGAACAGCCACAGATCACTACTTCACTGTCATTAAAAAACTGTTCGGGCTGCTGCTCAAGACTAGTTGCATTATGCTACTTTTCATTATGGATAGCTAACTGTTCTTTCAAATCCTTCATCCAAAAACCTACCTTTCCCCCCGTGTCTGGGATTTAAACATGCCTCAATAACTATTCCTGTTGATGTAAGATTTTGTATCACTGTTTATAAAAACCATAGGGCTAACTCAGAAGAATTTATAAAATTCTCCTACGAATGTATGAAATTCTTCTAAGAATTTAGAAAGTGATTTTATTAGGAAAGGCAGATCTAGACACAGAGCTCCCAAGGTTCTAGTACAGACAGCATAAAGTTAACCTCTAAGGGATGGAGCTAGAGAACGCAGCAGGGCACAGAAGACCTCGTCTTTGTTGAGAATATAAGTAGCCCACACTCTGGTATTATCAAAGGGTGGAATGGTGTCCTTAAAACAGGAGAAAAGGGGGGTTTGGAACTTCAGTGAAAACATATATTTAGCAAGCTGAGTAAAAGAAAATGTCTATGCTCCCCTTATCAAAGCCATCTGGATTTTTAACTCTGAGAAGAAAACGAAGTTGTTCACTGATGTCTGAAGTAGCTGTTGAGAAGATAAAGGCCCCTTTGAATGGACACATTGACTCACCTGGACAGAACAGAAACAATTTAGTGATACCTCGTCTTCTCCTTCCATTTATAACCACAGACTCTTGCCAGTAACTGGACATATTGAGTATGACATGACTTGCATGGTTCAATGTGCCATCTTAACCATTTTAAAGTATGCAATTCAATGATATTTAGTATGTTTACAATGCTGGGAAATGCTCACCACTACCTAGTTCTAGAATATTCCTCTGTCCTCACCAATAACTTTTCGGCAAGTTATTCCCCCCTCCCTGCACAGTGGAACCACCTACCAGGCTGTGAACTTGTTTTCTGTTTCTGAGCCTTTTCCTTTTTAAACTTTGGCACTATGCGAAAGACTGTGCTTTTGTTATTTCTTTTGGTGCAATCCATAGGAGGCTCCTGCAAAATTCAAGCAAAAAACAAAAGCAAAACAAAATGACATTCTGTTAGCAAGTATAAACTAAGGATGGTGACCTAATTAGGGTTTGTATTGCTGTGATGAAACACCATGACCAAAAGTAACACAAAGAGGAAAGGATGTAAGTTTCTGCTTACACATCCATATTATAGTCCATTGCTGAGGGAAGTCAGGACAGAAACCTGGAGGCAGGAGCAGAGGCCATGGAGGGGTGCTGCCTACTGGCTTGCTCCTCATGGCTTGCTCACCCTGTTTTCTTATAGAACCCAGATCACCAGCCCAGGGGTGGCACCACCCACAAGGGACTGAGCCTTTCCCCATCAATCACTAATAGGGAAAATGCCTTCCAGGCTTCCCTCCAGCCCAATCTAGTAGGTACATTTCTTAACTGAGGTTCCCTCTTCCCAAACAACTATAGCTTGTGCCTAGCTGACATAAAACTAGCTAGCACAAATGGGTTCTGAATACTGAACTGTCTGTACTACTCTACTAAATGCCCATGTTCACAAAAAGGCTCTTTCTCTCTTAAGGACAAAACAATTCAAAGAAGTATTCAAACTTCATTTCCCCGAAACAACTCTTTTCAAAGGTAAGTTCGAACTCTAGAGTCTCACTGTCCACATTCGATAGGCGGGGTCGGACGTACCTCATCCTCACTGGGGCGGAGGATGTAATACAGCCATGGGATCTCCGTTAACCTCTGCAGTTCCATCTCCACAGAGTGTAAGGCACTGGATACCCGCTCCTCATGAGGAGATTCCAAGTGCTGGTCACCAGCAGGGGGGGAAAGCAAAACAAAGAGAGGCTCAGGGACCAACTTCATACAACCAGGCCACTTTGAGCACCTTCCCTTCTGATAAAAAGCTGGTTGCTTTGTCCTAACTCCTAATCCCAAAGTCGATATATGTAACTGGTGTGACTGAATAATCTCCCCTCCAAAACTACCGCGTTTAGAGTTTCTTGGCCCCACACCCATCCCTTCCCCATTCCAACTGCCCCTTCACCGCTTCTAAGCTCTGTCTCCCATTCCAACTGCCCCTTCACCTCTTCTAAGCTCTGTCTGTCAAACGGCACATTTATCAAAAGTCTTCTGACTTATAGACTTGTTCCATGAACAAATAACAGTTTTAAAAACTAATCATAATCAAATACCCATCACATAAAAAGCACATCACACACACACACACACACACACATCCTGGCAAATCAAAAGAAAAAGTTTTACGGAAAAATGAATCTCCAAAAATTTAATGATGAAGAACTATTATGAAAACCAGGAGGGAGTCAAAGGCTAGTAATCCGGAACTGAATGTGGCTACTTTAAAGAGAATATAGCTGTCATGTTGTTCACTGTAGCGTATTTGAGACAGTTTCTAGGATGCGCTGAATTGGAAGGCAGTTGATGAGTTTCTAGTCATGGCGCGGTTACTAACTATACAAATTTAGGAAGGGTAACTGACTTCCGGCACCTTAGTTTCCTCTGTTAGAAACACCACAAAGTAACTAGAGTATTTCTGAGAATTTCAGCTACTCAGTCCCTTTCTAGATGATTTTAAAACCCTACAGTACCGACACTGATGTTCACAGAATTTTAGAAAGTTCTGAGATTATCATTATAAACATTTTTGTTGTAGATTCTCTGTGATATTGAAAGTATCTATTCCCAGTAGTTAATAAAAATAAGAAGATTTTCTATCTTATTGTATGACATTTACTATTTTCTTTTAATATAAGAATACATATCTGACAAAATTGATTACATAGTATTTCACAATCGTTCTGGAAGTAAAATGACAAACTTTGGTGCTCTCAAATATAATAAATTATCATATCATTAAGTTAAGACTTTGGGTAAAATTTACTGGAATATTTCAAACCAAATATCTACGTTTGAGAATCATAGAGGATGAGAAACGATTATATTATGTTTTAATATAATCACTAAATATAATACATCTTGGTATAAAGGACAAAGTTATGCTTCTATTTCTTATCATAAATGACCTTAAAAGTCTTTTTAAGTGTCACAAAAAACGCACATCTCAATTTGATAACTGGAACCTTAGTCACAGCCCACAGGATTTCTGGTAGGCTTATTTTGAAAAAGCAATAGAAGATTATGGTTAACAAAAACAGTATCAGCAACAGCCAAGGCGGGGCCTCCATTGATCCCACCTACAAATAAGCAATACATCTTCCTACTAGCTCTGCATTGCAGGAGTGGAGACGGCCACCCTGTGGCCCAGGAAGCTGTGTTTCAGTTCCCTGGGAGATGCTGAAGAGAACTGGACCCTACAGAGCCTCTGGGTGTCTTAAGCAGAAAGGAGACTCTGGCAGCACCCTGCTGGGCCACAGTCACACCCAGCAGGAAGTCCAAGCTCCAGGTCCCCAACCCACAGCTTCAGACACTACGTCAGTAATGACTTTTATAATTTTATGTCGGTTTATATTTGCCCAAATAGATGAGACTGCTATGATATGAAATGCTTTGAGATCATTCAAAGAGACACAAGGAAGAGAAAGACAGCCGGTGTATTAGGCCTTCCACATGCCTAACTGCAGGTGGTAACAAGAGTCAATGTCAGAACATTCTAAAACAATTCAGGTGTTTTTACAGAAAGGGCTGTATTTATGTTCTAGGCTTGTGGGGTTTGGCCAGGTTCACACTTTCTTACACCTGATTTCCAGGACCAAACTGAATTAAAATAGAAACAGCTACTGAAACACAAGGTTTACAGAGCAAATCTGGACACCATGCCAGTCAGATTTCTAGTATTCACAGGGGGAATGAGACTGTGATTTCTCCTAAGTTTGAGCATGTGTGAGTAGCTGAGGAGCGGCTACAGTACCTATACAGCTCACATCTCTCAAAGCTGAGAGAGGGATGGTGTGAGAAGATGGTAGCCTGCCTTATAGCTCTAGAGCTTAGCACTGCTTTACTGAAGGCAAAAGTCTGACCAAAAGGAAGGCCCAAGAATGGAGGTCAGAGGTTGGCTTGATACACGTTCACTAATGAAGCAAGGCTCAGATTCTTACCCACCATGTGGACTACTGTCAGCGTGAGCTTCAGGTGTCAACTTGACACAAACCTAGAGTCACATGGGAAAAAGGAACCTCAGCTGAGGAATTTCCTTCATCAGATTGACCTGTGGCATGTCTCTAGGGCATTTTCTTAATTGATAATTATTGAAGGAGGGCCCAGCCCCTGGTGGGAAGTAGCATGCACAGGCAGTTGGCTCTGGGATACTGAACTTGAGCATGGAAGCAAGCCAGTAAGCAGAGTTCCTCTGTGGTCTCTGCTTCACTTCCTGCCTCTGGGATCCTGCTCTGACTTCCCTCAGAGATGGATTATGACCTGGACATTGCAAGATGAAACAATCCCTTTCCTCTCTAATTTGCTTTTGGCCACAGTGTATCATAGGCAAAGAAGCAAACTAGAACAGCCATCAGTCATTTCTTTTTCTTACCAAAGGAACCCTGCCAACTAGCAAAGACTCTGTTTCATTATAGAGCGCCTTGACGTTGATAGCTATTTCAGTGGCAGTATCTCTCGTAAGACTCTAGAAGAGATAACAAAGATATACATTTCCATTTAAATTAAAATCCCCTCATCAATAAATTCTGTCAATTGTATTCTCATTATAAGTCATTTTCAAAAAAAGTACCAAAATTCTGTAACAGATTCAAAATTTGTACACACGTTTGTTAATAAGGTTATCTCTGTTAATTAATAAATCACAGAATCAAAAGAATGAACTAAAATGTATATATATTTACTCAGGATCGCATCTCCTATCAACAAGTACATATATGCTAGAACCAATAAGTATATTGCTATAAAAGTTAAATCAAAGAAGCTTATGCCTTGAAGGAGGCTAGTATCCATTACACAGGCGATCTTTGCATATCATGGGTTTGAACAGTGGAGGTTCAGTTATGTATATTTGTGTAGATTTTTGACAATCTGAAAAATCTTGAAGATGAATTGCATAGCCAAGAGATATCAGACAAAATTAAGAAAAAGTTAAATAGATCATGAATAGTAAAATACAGGTAACAGATTAAGCAATTAAAACGGGGGGGGGATGCTCATCAGTGAAGAGCACCTGCTGTTCCTACAGGACCTGAGTTCAGTTCCTAGCACAAGGGCAGGTGCCTCACAACTGCTGAACTCCATGGAATCCAAGGCCCTCTTCCTGGGGTGATAGCTGCTGTCACCTGCATCTATCCCAACAGAAACACATAGATGCACATACAGAGTTTAAAACAAAATAAATCCCTTAAAAAAATCTACTCATGTACGCACAAAAATAGTGTCATTTTCAGTTGGGGAAAGTGGACACAAGTATAAAGTGTGCACTATTAAATCACAATCTGGCAAAAGGAACTGAAGAACGGACTTCACTACTGTAACCATTTCAGCGGCTCTCTGTTGCTCCTGTGGTGATCCACGGATTGATGGCATCTGCTTAAAGTTCTAAGTGACATAACTAATCTCTGCCTGAGCAGTTTTCCAGGCAATTCTGTGCTGCAGTAAAAGTGCTTTCCCATGATTCTTGAATATCTTCTACCATATGTAATATATAAAATGTGTGTTAAGGGGCTGGAGAGGTGGTGGCTCAACAGTTACAGGCACTGGCTGCTCATCCAGGGGATCCAGGTTCAAACATGGCAGGCAGCTCACAATCACCGTAACTCCAGTTCCAGGAGATCTGATACCCTCTTCGGGCTTCCAAGGGTATTGCATACATATGGTGTACAGACATACACTCAGGCACATACTATATACTCATAAATAAAATAAATACATACACAGAAAATATAAATAAGTAAAATAAAATAAATACATACACAGAAAGAAAGAAAGAAAGAAAGAAAGAAAGAAAGAAAGAAAGAAAGAAAGAAAGAAAGAAAGAAATTTAATAAAAGTAGTAGACAGAGTTGAAAGGAGATGTCAAGGTGACAAATGATTGCAAGTGAAATAGAAAAAAATGCAGAAAATTTAAGAGCAGGGAGATGATGGGTGGATGCATGGACGGACAGATGGACAGTCAGCAGGAAAAGGCAAACAAAATCGTGGCCACAGATTTGCTATAAGCTTTTTGTAGAAACTCTTAAAGAACCTGTGATCATTGGATTATCAACCTGACACAAACTAAAGTCTTCTGGGAAGAGCAAACCTCAACTAAGAAAATGCCTCCATCAGACTGGCTGCAGGCAAGTCTCTGGAGCAATTTTCTTGATTGATGAATGATGTGGGGGCCCAGCCCACTGTGGGTGGTGCCACCTGAGTGGAGGTGGTCCTGGGAGGTACAAGTCAACTGGAGGGGAGCCTGAAGAGCAAGGCAGAGCAACACTCCTCCCTGCCTTCTGCTAGGCTCCTACCTGAGTTATAAGCTAACTTCATGATGGACTGTGATGGGGACAAGTCAGCTAAATAAAAGATGAAGTTGTGCCTCCTCGAGTTGCTTTTGGTTACAATCACAGCAACAGAAAGACACTACTGTCTTTCACAGGGAGTGTCTCTGCAGTATTTTACAGTAGCTGAGATGCCAAAAGAATCTGTGGAATGAGAATTTACCATGAAATCCTCACCTCCGGGAAGCGTGGGTTGGCTTTGTTCAGGGCGTGTGAGCACGCATTCACTGCATGAGCCAGCTCCTGCTCCAGGAGACAGTGAATCGTGGCTGCATCACAAATTCTAAAAGGAAGAATGAGACAAAATAAACACTTCGGGGCATCACTGAAGACTAGCCTTTTGAAGACTGTCCCCTGGCCTAGAGAGAGCATTGCTGGGAAGTGGGAAAGGCTGTGACTGGTGTCGTTATCACGTCACCAAGACATCCACTTCTTTGTGGGTTTCCTCTGATACTGTGGTTGAGCCCAGGACTTGAACACACAAAGCTGCTGTTCTATCAGCTGCACTCCAGAAATTTATCTTTCAGTCTTAGAAACTTCATACACAACACGCCAGGGGACAACTTACAGATTCATCACCTATATGCTAACTGTTTTATTATACACATTATAACTTTGAATGTTCACAGCCTACGATGAGACACTTTCTCAAGTCCGTAGATGAAAACATGGAGACTCTCGGATACTGAATATATGTCCTGAGTGGCAGGCTGACAATCCATTCCCACTTGGTAGCTGACAGGCGAGGAGGAGTCAAAGATCTTATCACAGCCTCTCTTCCATTCTGAAATTTAGCTCTGTCAGAGTGATTTTTATATCTTGTTTGTTTTCTGAGGCAGGACCTCTCTATGTAACCTTGGCCATCCTAGAACTCACTCTGTAGGCCACGTTGGCCTCTGCTTCCTATGTTCTGAAATAAAGACATGTGTCACCACTACCTGGCCGACTTTTATTTCTTTACATCTACCAAACTCAATTTTCAAAGATCTCTACCCTTTTTGTCTAGAAGGACAAGTATGTGTGGTCTCTAAATCTTTGGAGTATGTTGCCAGAAACTACTCAACGGTTTGTTCTGTCTCGTGACGTGTGGGAACATGGCTCACGTTCAGACTTCTTCCAACATCTCACACACAGTGAGTAGATCTAGGACAACAAGTGGGTAGTGCAGAGACCCTAATGAGAGGGTGTGTCCAGACAAATTCATCACAGTTTTTGAAGCCATGTAAGATGTAGACTACAGACAGCATGTGTGCAAGACCTGATAAAGGGGGCAAGATACAGCTGAGGTCGACAGGAGGCCTCACAAACACGTCCTCATTAATACCCTAAGTATCAAAACGACTTTAAAGAGGACAACACAACTGGCCAGGACCAGAGTTCTCCCGGCTGAAATCTCCAGCAGAAGCCCTTTACCTAGTGATGAGCTCCTCTGCAGCCTGGGAGCAGAGCCGCATCTGTGATACCTCCTCTGTTGCCAGGTCAGGGGTGGGTGGGAGGTATGCATTGGTTCGAAGAACTGGCTTCCCAGAGTCACACTTTTGCTTGTCTTCCCAAGACTTTAGGGTGCTTTCAAAGGCCTATTTAAAACCAGGATGACAAGGAAGAGTTCCGTTAGACCTGAGAGACGAACATAACTAAACACACACATACACACACACGCGCACGCGCACACACACACACACACACAGAGAGAGAGAGAGAGAGAGAGAGAGAGAGAGAGAGAGAGAGAGAGGGAGAGAGAGAGAGAGAGATGGTAGCTAGGCATTACATGAGAGTCTGGAACTCCGAGTGTTTGCTCTAATCTAAGAACCACTAAATTGGTGAAAGGGAATTTTCAAGTCTTTCACCACATCACATCAAAGAGAGAGACGTGATCAATAAAGATGATTACACCATTGATCCTCATAAATAGTGCTGATGTTTTAGTCTTATTCAATTAGTGATCGATCATAATTTTATTTCACTTCACTCTTTTACTAGATGGTATGAATACTGTCAGGCTTTAGTTAAGGGCTGACCTTAACTAAACATACTTATTTGGGAGAAGACCAAACTATGGAGGTGGTTAGAAAGATCAATGGCTGCCAGGGATAAGGGTGAGCAAGGAAGAAAGAAGATGGAGCACAGGACAACCACAGGGAGAGCAATGTCATCTAGGAGTGTGAGAGTGTGCGTGTGTGCGCGTGCGTGCGCATGTGTGAGAATGTGTGAGTGTACATATGTGAAAATGTGTGTGTGCATGTGTGTGAGCATGTGTGCATATGTGAGTGTGCATGTGTGAGTACATGCACCTACATGTGTGTTTAGGTATGTATGCCTGTATGTATGTATGTGCGTATGTTTGAGACAGTTTCACTGTATAGTCCTGGCTAGACTGGAACTCAATATGTAGACCAGGCTGGCTTGAACTAACAGAGGTTGACCTGTCTCTGCCTCCCACGTTTGGAATTAAAGGTGGGTGCCGCCATGCCTGGCAGTTAACAATATATGAGTAGATCAGCAGTTGTAAAACTGTACCACGCTACACATGTGTACAACATATGAGCAATAGGGATTTCTGTGTGCTGGGGAGTGGTAGATGGAAATATTTAGGAACAGAAGTCCAGTTCCATGTTCTTGCTGCTCAATTGCTCAGTGAATCTTAAAGCTGTCAACACCAAAGTACTCAACTGAATTAACTGTTCATATTTAAACCTCCAGTGTATTTAAGAGATGGCAAATTGCTTTCAATGCTTTCTATTTTTCATCATTCCCAATCTTTGTAAAGATTTGATAAAATTTTAGGAGACTATCTGGGTGACAGAGAGATGGCTTAAAGGTTAAGAACACGTGATACTGTTGCAGAGGACCCAGCACCCACCTCAAGAGGCTCAGAACCACGTGTAACCCGAGCTCAGGGTGATCCAGTGTCATCTTCTGGCTTGTGTTGGCACTGCGCTTACATGTTCCACACCTCCCCAAAACACACATAGTTAAAAATTAAGGTTACGTACTCTGTCTCTGGTTAGCATCTGAGCTCTGTTCTTGTGCACGATTTTGATGACCCCTGGAGGCTGGACCCATGCTTCACCATCCACCTGCACTGGGACCCCCTCATCGCCAAATATAGTGATCTTTACTGTCCGGCACTGAAATGAAACACATGCGTTATTTGAGACCACAGATCAACCTGAGAATTGACAAAGCCTGCATTATCTCGGTTTGGGTTGACGTCTACTCTGTGAAACAGAGTGTCATGCTTTACGGCTGTAGCTACACAGTGAGACATGACAGAAAGCCATCAATATGCTTTTCAAAGAAGCCGATCAGTGGAGGTCATCTGGAATAGCTTCCTTCTATGGTCTTTAGCCACGAAATAAGGTGAGCTTTGATCTGTGCAACCGACCTGTGCTATCCGGTGATGCTGCAATTTGATGACCCTTGAAACTGCCATCTGCACACTGTCAAACACCGCGACGACTTCCAGAATCTTGTCATCAAAGGATGGCGCAGCAAATATCTACAAGGGAAAACTGTATTGCACACATTCCCAGCAACGGTTTAGGTAGAACAGAATATCAGGCCCCCAAACCCTGCCATATAGATATACCAAAAACATAAAAAGCGGAAACATTAGTAAGCCATAATAGCCCAAGGAAATATTCAAGGACAACTCAAAATAAGCATAATTTCAGAACAGGTTTCAACATCCACATGAATATGATAAAATTATTCAAATGTCTCATACAGCACTCTGGACCAACATGTTTCTAAATGATTGATCTTGATATGAATTGCTAAATATTACACATATACTTGGTAGACATCTTGATAAGATGACGTGTTTTCAGAAATTTACAAAGGCCCAAAAGTCGGTACTAAAAACATTCAAATGGTGACCCAATGCACTTGGCATGTTTTAAAGACACTCTTTTGAAGTATTCAAAGCAACATACATGTGTGCTATTACCTTTCTAAATGATTTATTTTTATTTTTAATTATATACATGTAGGTGTATCTGCATGTAAATATGTGCGTGTGAGGGCACCTGAAGAGATCAAAAACGTGTATTAGCTTCTCTCAACTTGACACAGACTAAGGGAATCCAATTGAAGAATTGCCTCCATTTAGACTGGCTTGTAGTCATGTCTCTCAGGTGTTTTCTTGATTACTAGCTGATGTGTGAGGGACTTGCCACTGTGGGAAGAACCACCCCTAAGGAGGTATTCCTAGATTGTATAAGAAAGCAGGTTGAGTAAGCCACAGTCAGTTAGCAGCATGCTCTCTGTGGTCTCTGCTTCAGTTCCTGCCTCGATTTCCCTCCATGGTCTATTGTGATCAGGACATGAGAGCTGAATACACCCTTTTCTCCCCAAGTTGCTGATGGTGTGGAGTTTATCGAAGTAATAGGAAGCAAACTAGGACAGACAGACTAAGCTGCGGTGGTTACAGGTGGCAGGACAGACAGCCTGAGCTGCGGTGGTTACAGGTGGTAGGACAGACAGCCTGAGCTGCGGTGGTTACAGGTGGTAGGACAGACAGCCTGAGCTGCGGTGGTTACAGGTGGTAGGACAGACAGCCTGAGCTGCGGTGGTTTCAGGTGGTATGAGTTGGTGCTGGGTGCTGGGAACTGAACCTGGGTCCTCTGCAAGAGCACGAAGTGCCCTCAGCTGATGAGCCCTCTCTCCGGTCCTGTGCCTTATATTTTAATATAACAACCTCTCAGGGCATTCGTGAGTACAGAACCAGAAACCTCAGGGGACAAAAATTCCCCAGACATACGCCGCTTTTATGTTAAGTGCATGTTCACAAAACTGATGCCCAGAATTTAAATTTAGTCATGGCCACGTAGTTGTTACTTCTCACTTACTGTATATCACAGATAATTATGACTGGAAAAATACTCACTCTAAAGGAATACCCTAATTAAAATGTGTATTGGAAATATGAAGCCACAAACTTGCTGACACTGATAACTTCTTCTAAATTCTGTTATCAAACCGCCTGGATCCAAGTTGTTTCTCTGTTAGTAACGTGGAAACTTTGTCTCCATCGTTTTCAAGGGTAAAATTAAAACGTTAAGGTTTGGGTTTGAGGATGTAGGTCAGGGTTGCAGCGTTCTACTAGCCTGTGGAGGGACCGTAGTTCTTACCCCTAGCTCATATAACAGAGGAAAGGGAGAGAGAGAGAGAGAGAGAGAGAGAGAGAGAGAGAGAGAGAAGGAGAGGAGGAGGAGAGAGGGGGAGGAGAAGGGAGAAAAAAAGAAGAGGATAAGGAGGAGGGGGAGGGGAGGATAAGGGGAGGGGGAAGGGGAGGAGGAGGAGAAGGAGGGCGAGGAGGAGGGGAAGGGGGAGGGCAGGGAGGAGGGGGAGGGGGAGGATAAGGGGGAGGAGGAGGAAGTGGAGGAGGAGGGGAAGGGGGAGGGCAGGGAGGAGGGGGAGGGGGAGGAGAGAAATCATATCACATGGGTATTCAACAATGACGATAAAGCTCTTTGAATGGCGAGTGCCTAGAGGATACCCAGGAATGTCGACTTTATCTTACTCTACTCACTTCACAACTTCAGAATATTTGAGTGGTGGCACGCTGGCAAAAAGAGTGGGTCACACTGTAGTGGAATCAGAAATCTACCCACATCACGAGCACTATACTCTGCATGTTTGCTTAAGCCGCAAACTGAAATCAGAGTAAGATTCTTCAGGAGCATGGCAATGACACCACTTTCCACCATCTGCCCACTTCAGGAATTGTGTTCTCCTTTTCATTCCTTTCACTGCAATGGTAGTGTACTACACAAATGTGACTGTGGCTTTTCTTTCATAACATAGGGGACTCTACAAAGAGAGCAGAAATGCCCCAAACCTTGCCGGGGTGGTGGTGCACACCTTTAATGGCAGAACTCTGGAGAAACGTTAGAGTGTAATCATGAGAGAAACGCTGAAATAAGATGTTAGGAATTCTACCTCACACCTTCCAAATACTGTAACACATTTATCATGTAAATACTGACATGAAATTAGTATCGTGAAGAACACTTTTAAAGCTAGGCATTCCGGGAATGTAATTACCACTGAGGACGCGCACTCCAACCCCACCATGCTACTTACATCGTCTTCTTTGGTTCCGCCCCAGAAGTTGGTGCCTCCTGCGTAGCTAGGAATGTTCAACACTGCTATGCCTTGTAGACTGGGGAGGGGGATGTACTGGCCATCACACTGCAAGGCAGAAAGCTTGGAGGTTAGAATGCCTCGCGTCCCAGCACGTTCAAGTGGACGCAGGAAGAGCGGAGATTCACGAACATCCTCGGCTACATAGCAAGCTAAGGGCAGCCTGGCCTACAGGAGACCCTGTCTCAAAAATAAACGGCATAGAGGTCCAAAAGGGCAACACGGTTACTTCAGAGCTATGGAGACAGGAAAACTATGCCTACTGGATAGCACCCTACACTCCCACCTTCTAATTCACCTAAATGAAAATTACCACTTATGGGAAAGGGGGTCTGTGGCTGCTACAGTAATCACACGTGGCATCAGTGAACGCAGTGCCTAAAGAGGCCACAAGAGGGCGATGGAGTCCCTGGATCGGGAGCTTCAGATGGTCATTAGCCCGTGTGAGTGCCAGCAGTTATGAACCTTAATTCTCTGAAAGCAGCCAGTGCTCTTAAAGGCTGAACCACCTCTTCAGCCCCTCTCCAGATTAAACAACAATAACAACAACAAAGAAAACTTATACTAAGTATGTTGGCACACATCTGCAATCCATACGTGAGGGGTGGAGGCAGGAGGGTTGCTGCAAGTTCCCAGCTAGTTTGGGCTACAAAGTGAGATCCTGTCTTAAAAAGGCAAAAATACTACTTCTAAGGCTGGGCGGTGGTGGCGCACGCCTTTAATCCCAGCACTTGGGAGGCAGAGGCAGGTGGATTTCTGAGTTTGAGGCCAGCCTGGTCTACAGAGTGAGTTCCAGGACAGCCAGGGCTACAAAGAGAAACCCTGTCTCGAAAAACCAATCCCCCCCCCCAAAAAAAAAAAAAAAAAAAAAAAAAACAAAGAAAAAAAATTACTACTTCTATATTTACAAATGAATGAATTTTCCTTAGTATAAGCAAAACTGGCATTTTCATAAATGTAGCTCCTCAAATGTATTCATGGTTTTTTTTTGTTTTATTCTATTTATTTATTCTTAAATAAAACTTAATTAGGTACTGAGGTGGACATAGCAGAAAAGGAATGGAGTGTCATGAGAGCAGATATGCAACTTTGTGTTTCCAGTTATTTATTTTCTACATTTGCTCTGTACTTAAAACACCCAAGAGTATATGATCATTATTTCAGTTAGAAAGGAAGACTGCTCGACACATGTAAGTCAGGCTTATTATAGACAAGTCACTATTAATTAAAGTAGGTCAATTTTATTGAAACCTCCCATTTCTATCACCCAGTGTTTGTGTTCTGCAGAGGAGGAGATGTTGTGATCTACCCTGGAGTTCCCATCATAGGATGAGATCATAAACCTCTCCTCCTGCTGAAAGCTGGGCTTCTATGAGCATCGCAATGCCCCCCGCAAACCCAGTGTGTATGGGTGGCTTCTCAGTTCACCCCGTGACCTCTGTCTCACTCAGTGAATTTGCATCAAGCACTCTTCCACCCATTTGCACACAGAGAAGCCACAGTCTAAGTCTTGGCTGGCACACATTCAAACTCCACACATGAAACCCGATCCTTCCATACAAGAGGGGAAACCTTATCTGTGTAAAACAGTGAACGAAAGGTGAACCCAAACAGGCCTGGTGTATAAAGCAAGGCTTCCTCGGGAGACTCTGCTCCACCTTTATCCCCCACAGCATCACCAAGGAGAAAAGTTGTCACACCCAGCCCTCCACACTCACTTAGAAAGTGAGCTACTTTTCCTTACTGAAGAGTGGCAGAGAATTCTGAGACTTTCTATTTCACTTTCTAATATATATTAGCACGTTTTCCTTTACCTATTTTACTTATTTTAGTTTTTTTTTTTTTTTTTATCACATAGCATATACTTTGTTTATTTTTAGACAAGGATATGTAGCTCAGGCTGACCCAGGTTCATGACCCTCCTGCCTCCACATCTCAAGTGTCACGATTACAGGTATGAGCAACCAGGCCAGATTCCTCCGGCCTGTTTATACCTGTATATACACAGTCTCAGCTTGAGGTTTGAAAATCAGGGGTCAATGGATAAACTCAAAGAACGGAAACTTGTTGATTAAAAAAAAAAAATCTTTTTACATCCACTAACTAATTTAACCTATGGACTTAGCATTACTCTCTGGTACAAGTGTACACAACAAAGGCAGGCATTAGTAGTACTGTGACTGCATGATCAACAGACATGCAGACTATATGAAAGTCTAGATGGCCGGGCAGTGGTGGCGCACGCCTTTAATCCCAGCACTTGGGAGGCAGAGGCAGGTGGATTTCTGAGTTCGAGGCCAGCCTGGTCTACAGAGTGAGTTCCAGGACAGCCAGGGCTACACAGAGAAACCCTGTCTTGAAAAACCAAAAAAAAAAAAAAAAAAAAAAAAAAAAAAACCAAAAAAAAAGATGAAAGTCTAGATGTTTCAGATATCATTTCATTTTTATTATCATTTGTTGGCCCGTGTTTCTGCCTCGCCGCTGGGGTGTCGGAACACTGCCGATGTACTGCTCACGGGAGGCGAACGCAGAGGTGCCAGGCTGCATGTCTGCCTTACCAAGTCTGGCCGGGAGCTGATTCTAACACCTATCGTTCCCAATTATAAGATTTATCGGGGTTTTTGAATCTGCTTTGACCTTACCAGTTCTTCTGTCTGGTGGCACAGTTCCACTTACCCCACAATAATTATTTACGTGTGCACGGGAGCATGACGTGCTCACATGTGTGCTGGCCAGAGGACAGTCTGCAGTAGTCATTTCTCCCTCCTGCCACGTGGGCCCCGGGGACTGAAGCCTGGTCATCAGGCTCCGCAGCAGGCACCTTTACCCACGGAGCCCCCTCACAGGCCTCTCATTTGTTTATCCCCACTTTGAAACATTGTATTTATTAGATACCCGTTCGATTTTTATTTGATTGGTAATAATGAAATATGTTAGTCTAACAAAAAAATACTGAACTGACTTTTATACCATCCATTATGTCTACATAGCTTATTTAATGTATTAAAATTTTATTAAAGTGATCCATAGTTTCAGCAGACTGTCAATGGATCTACACTATGCAGTCTTTTAAAACAAAGGGAAGAGCTCTAGGTCAGATGTCTTCTTTAAAATTTGGATCAGCAACAAAGACCACTTCCAGTAACAGAGGCCATTCAGTCACCCAGGCTGACAAGCAGTCTTTCTGCTTTCACTCTTGTATCCGGTGCTCTATAAACTTCATGCGAGAGGCAACACTTCATTATAAAACAGCTTTTGGTCAGGACATCAACCATGGGCTAAGGGAGCATTCTGAGCATGTGTGAGGTTGGCAAGCCCAGGATAAGCTATTTAGGTTATCTGATGGTTTGTATGTGCTTGGCCCAAGGAGTGGCACTATTAGGAGGTGTGGCCTTGTTAAGAGTAGGTGTGTCACTGTGGGGGTGGTCTTAAGACCCTCATTCTAGCTGCCTAGAAGTCAGTCTTCCACTAGTAACCTTCAGCTGAAGATGTAGGACTCTCAGCTCCTCCTGCACCATGCCTGCCTGGATGCTGCCATGTTCCCGCCTTGATGATAATGGACTGAACCTCTGAACCTGTAAGCCAGTTCCAATTAAATGTTGTCCTGATAAGAGTTGCCTTGGTCATGGTGTCTGTTCACAGCAGTAAAACCCTAACTAAGACAGGTTACAAGTATTAAATGGTTTTATAGTTGTTTTGTTTGCTTGCTTTATTTTTTTTATAAATTTATTTATTTTATATATATATATATATATACACTGTAGCTATCTTTAGACACACCAGAAGAGGGCATCAGATCCAATTACTCATGGTTGTGAGCCACCATGTGGTTGCTGGGAATTGAACTCAGGACCTCTGGAAGAGCAGTCAGTGCTCTTAACCACTGAGCCATCTCTCCAGTCCGCTTGCTTTGTTTATTAAAGAAAGGGTCATTCTATACAGCCTTGGCTGGCCTGAGACTCCAGGCCTGAATGTGGGCAACTGTCCTGCTTCCAAACTGGGATTACAAGCATGTGCCACCACACCTGGCTCTAAATATATTTTTGAGTCTGTCCCCTGCAACCCCCAATTTATGATCAGATTCATCTGTAGGGAGCAGAGGAGTAAAGTCCTGAGTGGCTGTGTATTGTTGACTCAGGCACAATCCTGTCAAGCCTCACACTTGGAGGCATGGCAAAGCCTTCCACAGGAGACTAAGGGCTAGTGTAGACAGTCTGTGCGAAAATGTTCACCATAGCTTTCTGCCCCCAGATGTTTACTGTCTGAAGCTCACCCTTACAGAGACAGCTCCTACCACAGTTAGCTAAATCTGTCTCCTGGTCCAGCTGTACACCATAAACCCCACCTCCAGGTTTATCATTATGTAATAATCCCACCTCCCTGTGCAAACCTGTGTGCTGAGTATGGGGTGCTCAGCTCCTGCAGCTCAGAGCCTGAGCCACCAACCCCAGTTTTCTGTCTGTGTGTCTGTCTGTCATTTCTTCATTCCCTCATGCTCCAATCAAGTCTGTTCCTGGAGCCATGCGGCAACACGTCAGTCATCGTAATATGGGAAGCATCTTCCTTATCAAATATTATTTCCCTACCTACTTCTGCCTCGAGACAGCATTAGCCACTGTGTTACACACTAAGGGTAGCAGCAATAATTACAACTAACTGATCTTAAGGAGTATGGCCAGCTGGGGCCAGGGATCAAAAATGAAGGAACTCACATAATACATACAATATATTTATTTAATCACTAATTAAGTGAAATTGGGTCAACTTAGCCCCACAAATTATCTATGTAGGATAAACTCATACAATACATACATTGACTTGGGGTGGGGCTGTGGTGCAGAGTCTTGGCAAAAGGTGAACCTTCCTGATTTGTAGCCTTTCACCTAGTAGTCTGCATTTTAATTTTACAAGCAACTGTGAATCAAAGCACGTGATCACCCAGAGTATTTCTAAGGTGGTAAGGGCCAATGGGCTTATCTCTATAACATTTAGCTGCTAGTGTCTGAATCACCTAGTTAGCCTACAACCTACTGTTAAGGTAATGCCGAGACAACAGTACTCAGTTTAGTTAGCTTACCAGAGCATTTAAGATTTAAGAATTATAAATTCCTCTATATTAGTGATATGCTTTAAATAAAATATCTAAACATAAAAGGAAGATAGAAAAGACATGCCCTAGACAAAAGATAAAGAAAATAAATTTATAGTAATTGATAGACTTCAAAGATTCCCAATCATCTTTTTCCTGCTATTGCAAGAAATTAAGTAACTTTTGCTATCCTTAAGTCTCTACTTAAATTAGGAAAAAAAAAATTGTCAAAATCTTATTTTTTAACTGACTTGTTAGGAATAAATGGATCAAAATAAATATATATTTAAATTAAAATGTATGAGCTGCAAACACTATTTTCAAGGATGTTGTAAAAACATTGGGCATTACAGAATTAGAACATTTGAATGTAAAAATCCACTATTAAAGACACTGTCCTACTAAAGTACTTGCATGGCTCCACCCTGGTGGTCCCAGCTTCAGGAACAGATGAGAATGGCCAGGCTAAGTCTGTTGTTTCTAGGCAGGGTCGACACCACCTTTACAATATATTTAATCACTAATTAAGCGAAATTAGGTCAACTTCACCCCACAAATTATCTACGTAGGATAAACTCGAATGTCTTTGCTTCAGGATTAACTCACCTCAAGTTGAACCCTTTGTTCCAGATTCTTGTACGATCTCTGTAATAACTCCCGGGTCCCAAGGACTCCATACCACATCAGGTTTTTAGTTCGGCTTCTGAAAAATAAATATTGTTGTGCAATCTCAGGAAATGTTATGTATTTACTCCTTAAATCAAAAGATATAATAAATGAAATTAAAGTAAAATGGCCTTCATATTACGACGTTATGGCTATTATTGAAATTACCTGCATTTCTCAGGGTGCTCCTCTCTCTTATTATTAAACTCTAATGAAATCTTTGCATCTAATCCAATCCCAAAGTAGTTGTTCATAACACATTTTTCAGAGTATCCATCTCTATGATAATAAGGAAAAGCACATACAAGTCAACTTCAGATTCATTACAGTACAGTTTATTTCCACAGTGACACGTCCTACCCCTTAGGTGGCCGTCCTTCCGAGAGGACTGGGAAGCAGAAGCCGTTCCCTACAGACTTCCTATGGGCACAGGTGCAATGACTTTTGGTCTGAGGCAAAGGTAGAGCAAAGACAGTCATTGTTTTTGTTTTCTACTAAATTTGGCAGCCTTAAGCTTTCTCTTGTATGCCAGGGTCTGACTACTTGCACAGATGCTCGTATCTACGGGAGGGCTTTCCAGCCAGGTGCAATGCCCCTCCCTCTTTCATGAGAGACTCTCTTCCATTTCAACCCTTAATAGTGGACAAACTGTAAGAAAAACTTCTGAATTCAATGCATTATTATAAATACTGTTCATACTCGTTTTTTTCTTTTTCTTTTCACAATTCCTTTTTTATGGGGTGGATGGGAGTTGCACAGATGCCATGGTATATGTATGACCATTAGATGATAATTTGCAAGAGTCAATTCTCTCCTACCTCAGGTAAAGGTGCTTGCCACCAAACTTGATGACCTGAGTTCAATTCCCGGGGCACACATGGTTGACGGAAAGAAATGACTCCTGCAAGTTGTCTTCTGACCATACCAGATATGTCATGGTATGTGTACACACACACACACACAAATAAAAATAAAAATTCCTAAAATAAACTATAATACTGTCCTTGAGAAATGCCACTACAAAAAATAAGATCTTTTTAAGAAAGCTTTTTTGAGTTAAGGAGGTAGCTCAGTGGGTAAAGTATTTGGGGTACAAGTGTGGGAAGACCAGAGGTCAGATTGCCAGCATCCAGGTAAATGCCTGGTGGGCAAGGCAGCCAGAACACAGGAGGAAGAGACAGAGTAAGCTGCCTGTGTAAGTCTAGACTAGCTAACCTGGCAGGTCAGCTCTAGGTTCATATTTGTCACATAAAGTCAGAAATTGGTCAAGGAAGACTCCCGTCTCTAGCCTCCACCTATGTATGTGCACCCATCCACACATGGATGGAGACACACACACACACACACACACACACACGCAAGCACACATTCATAAAGCAAATTTTAAAATGAAAACAATCTCAAGCTTCCAAAAATGTTTTTGGGAGTCTAAAAAGAGATGCAGTCAATGTGGGTTAGAAGCTAGAAACAAGGAAACTGTGCAGCAGGATGCAGAAAATGGCAGGGTTAGCAGACTGAAGAGAGAAAGGCAGGGGGTGCCATGAATACAGGTGCACACCATCGCTAAGGTCACCCCTCAGGGCGAGGCGCAGAGCTCCGCACCAGGGAGTGGCTGCTGAGCAGGTGAGGAAGGGACCCGCCTCGGGGACAGACCGGCCTGGGGGACAGTCCATGACCAGCATCTGAGCACCCTCGCCACCCTTTCTGCAGATAGACTCATACACTTTGGGACACATGCGAAATGTTGAAACTTGAACAAAACAGAAGCACCAACAATCAAACAAACCAGGAGCCAAGTAGCTACCCAAGTGTTCCTTACAGTGAATCTAGATCTGGGTCAATAAACGGTGTTGCGCCAAAAGGATCACTGTTCGCCAGCAACATCTTGTTGATGATAGAACTCCCAGCAATGGACGCGGCAAGTCCTGCTCTCAAACCTGCCAGAGACACCAGCACACGCGGTAAGAGAAGCGGAGTCGGGTCGGTCCACTCTACCTGCCCTCATCTCAAACAGCTTGCTCCCAGAGCCTGGGCTTCAGTGACCACTCAGGAGCCAAAGGATGACGCTTAGGGCTGGTGAGTGTTTTAATCTTTCCAAATGTCTGCATGTTGGAACAAAGGGAGAAACATGAAAAAGGAATATCTGTGGTATTCTTCAGCATTTCGCTTTCGGGGTTAAACTCATTCCTAGTATTTTGTTATTGCTGATGCGATTTCAAGTGGAACATTTTTCTTAGCTGCATGGACAGAACGCTCAGTTGCGGTGCACAGAAATACAACGATGAAGATGAAGTTTCTACATGTTGATCTTTTCCTCTGTCGCCTTCGTGCGCTCACTTATGACCTGTGGCGGCTTAGCTCGCTTATGTGCACTTATGACCTGTGGCGGCTTAGCTCGCTTATGTGCACTTATGACCTGTGGCGGCTTAGCTCGCTTATGTGCACTTATGACCTGTGGCGGCTTAGCTCGCTTATGTGCACTTATGAGCACATGTATGCACATATATGCACATGTATGCAGCCCTTGGGGTTCTCTTTTTTACTAAATTTATTTATTTATTCACTTTATAACCCAATATCACCCTTCCTCTCCTCCCCGTACCCCCTCATGTAAGTCCTCCCCCATTCTCCTAAGAGGGGAAAGCCCCCCCTCTGGGTGCTATATGCAAGAGAAATCTGAGAAGACAGAGTTATACTTCCTTTCTTTCCTGGTTTATTAAGACATTTACTATGTAGTCCTGGCTGTCCTGGAGCTTGCTATGTAGATCAGGCTGGCCTCAAACTCACAGAGATCTACCTGCCTCTGCCTCTTGAGTGCTGGGATTAAAGGTGTGCACTACCACTCCTGGTTTTTTATTTCCTTTTCTTCTTGAATGGAACTTTTAGTTTATATGTTTTTGTGCATTGCCCGTGTCCTCTGAGTTGTGATTGGTCATTATGCAGTTTATATCTCCATCAGTTTATATTTCTCTAAGCTCCAAAATTATCCCTCAAGATTTCTCCCATTCCTGACTGTAGTGATTTGAATCTTCACTCTTCATTCTTATTCATTTTCTCTACTTTAAAAAAAAATTCTCGTATTCACATGTATTCTTTGCTTCCTCATTAGCTCCCATTAGTTAGCTCTTGTCCTAGTCTACCCAGGTGGGTGCCAGGTGCTCGCTGTGAGATGGACATTTTCACAGGTGGCATTTACAGCTCTACACTCTCCTCAAAGCAGGCTTCAGCTGCATCAGCTAAGTTTTAGGATGGTACGTTTCTGTTCTCATTGCTTCGTTTTTAGTTATCCCATTATTTTCTCTAATTTACACCCCACGTTTCCACATTTGTGTGACACACTCACCTCATCTCTCACTGTCCATTGTGCTGAGCACAGAACTGTGAGCTGGAGATCCTCTCCGTCTCACCGAGAATGCTTTGTGACCTAATTGGCTTATGGTCTATCTTAGAGAGTGTTCCATATACTCTTGAGAAGAGTGTATATTCTTCTGTGTCTGGGTGTCCTTTAGATGTTGACTGAATCCTACTGTCTCAAGTGACTTCTGGGTGCACTATTTCCCTGACCAGCTGTCTAGATGTTCTGTCACTATTGAAAGAGAGGAAGAAAACCCTCCAACTAATATTTGAATTAAAGCCCATATTTAAAGAGAAACTCCACGAGAAGGGTCTAAATGGATCCCAACATGTTCTGA
>CM052708.1:41362669-41396286 GCA_028551405.1 Uromys caudimaculatus | reverse complement strand
GAGACATGTATGTCTTCCTCCAGCTCCTTAGGAAGCCCGGAGACATGTATGTCTTTCTCTAGCTCCTACCTAAACTCTTTGGTGTCCACTTGTATCAGCCTAATCCAAGGCAAACTCATTTCATCCAGGCTGAAACAAATACTAGGCTAAAAGTGCTTACAGAGAAAGTAGTGGCTTAAAACCACAAGGGAATCTGTGGGGATCCTTGGAGGTCACAGAATAGAAGCTCCAATCCAGGTACAGACTCCTGGGCTCTGACCTAGAACCAACACACTAACAATTCTTAGGGCAAGACCTAAATGTGAGTTTGAATATGTCCTATACAATTAGACTCTAAAGACCTGGATTTCTACAACTAAGTTTGGCAAAAATATTCTCTTAAAGCAACAGTTACACTAAGGACACCTTTCTGTAGTTCATGAATAAGAGAAGTTGAAGTTACTCATTTTCACAGCTATCTTAAAGCACGGACCGGGGCACACAGCTACACTACCTGGGCAGATTATTCTAGTGTTGAGCACAGGGAGGTTTTCTTTGGTGGTGGCCATAGCTGGACCAGCGACAGAATCCGTTTGGGAATGGCCACGACTTGCCTGGGCATCAGGAGACAGAGATGTGGTTTTGGCTGTTGACAAAAAGCCAGATTAAAAATGGCAAATGAAACCAGTATAAAATTAAGCAAGCCCCTCTAAACGCAAGCCACACAGCAACAAGCAATTGCCTCCTTAAACCAGTGAGTGGAACTGAAGCTGTTGATTCTACTTACATTGTTTACTTTCATCTTCTTGAGACATATGGAAAATATCTTCCAAGGGAGATATATTGATCTCTGATTTTGAATAGATGCTAACAGAGCATAGATTATCTACTGTCATTAAAAGTCAATAATACGCCTTATCTGAATGTGATCACCTCACACTGGATAAATAGAACATTTAAAGCCTGGTAACTGTTATGCTGCACACTACACACATTACCTATCAATCATGAATATTGAGTAAACAATCATATTTAAGTGATGTGACTCCCAGCGGAACACGTGAACGCACATGAAGCAGGAGTTAACATAGTCTTCAATTAATGGTGACACCTAGCTGGACTCAGCCCTGGGCACCGATCAACCCTCATCAGAAAAGCTTCTTTGCAGTAGATGATAATTAACAGAGACCCACAAGTAGACAATGAACAGAGAGTGAATGACTCTGGAGCATTCAGTCCTAAATGAGGTGTCTTTATCAAACTCCTCCTCAGAAAGCTCAGGGAACTATGCAGAAGAGGAGGCAACAAGATTCTAAGAGCCAGAGGCGGTGGTCGGCTCCAAACACTGTGTTCCAGACATGACAGGGCAGATACACACACGAGCTCACAGAGGAGACGTCAAGTACAAGACTTGCATGAATTCAAATCAGACAAAATACCAGGATGAAGAAGGAACGTAGATAAAAAGTCTCACCTCTAACCAAGAAGCTATTTGCAACTGATACCTGCTGGGACAGAGAAAATCCGTTTTCTCCAATGGAGTGTCCCTGGGTACATCAACCACACTCCAGGGCAGGCTCTAGGCCAACACAAAACAGAGCTCCACGTGTTTTTGTGAGTGCTATTCCATTTGTTTGTTTGTTTGTTTGTTTGTTTTGGTCTTTGTTCTTGTTGGAGGAGGAGGAGGGATGTTTTTAGTGCAGGGAGGAAGGGAAAGAGACCATGGAGTTGGGTTGGTGGGCAGTTAGGGAGGATCTGAGAAACTGGAGGAGGGAAAAGGACATGGTCAAAATATATTATTTGTAAAAATATTTTTAATAAAAAATTAAAATCGAGGAAAGATATCATTTATCTTCAAATAAAGCTGACATATCTTCCTTGCAATCATTTATTCAATGATGATATGCTTCAAATGGCTGTGTTATATCTTTGTAAAAGCTCCATACAGCTAAAATATTCAAGAAAATATCGAAAAGAAAGATTTAATCCTATCTAACACGAGGCAAGTTGATGGAAGAAAAACAGCACCTTGAACTAATCTAGATTCCAGTGATAGGTATTAAAAAAACAGTAGCCATTAAATTCAATTTAAAAGTACTCTGAAACTTAATTATCCTCACTCTCCCTTAGACTAATTACGAACTTAACTATATTAATCTCGCATGTATTTTCTCTGATCAAAACCAGTCCAGATGCACAAAAGGAACAGAAGAGCCACTCTGATGTGTGACAGATGGGACTCCTGGAGCTAATTTCTAACACGAAGCAACTTTTGATGTTTACCTTTGATAAAAAGCAGAAAGTACAGTATTGACTAAGATCAATGCTCCACTGCAGAGAATCAAATCAGTGCTTCATGTGTCTTCCTAAGTAAGGCCGCCTTGAACACATTAATATGCTGTGTTTCTCACATCTTAGACATCAATTGCGTAATTTAATAATGACACAATACGGATGATTCAATAAAGATAATAGAAGGAACACTTTGATTGCCAATGATTTTCAGTAAGCTGGATTATAGGAAAAATTGGCATCAAACGTGGCAAGATTAAAGACTTTCCTAAATCTGTGTTTATCTCTATATTTAGTACGCTAACGACATCTTTTTGTTTCCTCTCTAAGCAATGGAAGTGTTGAGTCTGAGAGTATAGTAAGGTGGATTAATGGCTGACTGGAGGCCATGAGCAAGAGTGCACACGTACGGAAGAGAACAGACGTACGGACGCCATCGCTAATCCTCCTATGCCAGTAGTTTATATCACAAGCCTGACTACCAACTTCACAGATAAAATCCACTGGAGATGACAGAAGAATTTAACATGTGGAAATCTGATGGGTCCAAACAAAAAAGATGAAAGGTCATAAAGATGAGGGAAAGCTACTGTATAATTAACTTGAAAAGAAATTCAGTGATTTTCGAAATATCCAAATGTGCTGAATGAGTAGTGTGGATATCTATGCCATTGCCTTACAGAAAACATCTGGAGTTTTGTTCAAAACTTTTTAAGACAGACACTGACCAATGGATGCGGCCAGAAAAATGAACAATTCAAAAATCACCAAATTACAGACTAGTGGAAGAAGCTAAGAGACACCAGATATGAAGGAAGGCATCAGATGTAGCAAGGGATCTTTATAGCATCATTTAAGGACTGCCATAGGAAGAAGGGGAGATACAGCTCCAGAAGACAGATTTAACTTGGAATTGGTAAAATGCCATCTGGGAAATTAATTCTTAAGCCAATCAAAACACCATACAAATGCCAGGAGTTCTTACTGCCTAAATTAGGACACATAAAACCCACTAATATTCCCCATCATGGGTTGAATTTTAAGAGAGAAATGTAAATTTATGATAAAGACTAGTCTTCTAACAGTTCCAGCCAGACACTAGAGAGCAACGTATTAGAACTGCAGGCCCTGAAGGCTCAATGGCCATCTGGAAAGAGAATATAAGAATCTGCCTGCAGATATATATGCTGACTATCTGAACTTCACTGAACTGAATTTTGATTTTTCTTAAGATTTTTTAGTACAATCAAGCAAATTTTCTCAAAGCAACAACAACAAAATGATAGAGAACATTTATGGAACACTGCACAGCAGACACCATTCTGGGCACTTTTGTATAAAAATTAGTCAACCTTCATTTCAACCCAATTAAAATAGGATACTATCATCTTTATTTTTATTAAGGAAAACTACAGAAAAAGTTTTTAAAAATCAGTCCAAGTTTGGAAACAATATGTTAATGAATTTTAAGAAATAGTTCTGATATACTGACTTTTCTTGAGTAATTACAATTATTTTCATAATATCATTAATATTTTAACTTCTGTCTTATCCAACAGTAATTGGAAACTTTCACTTATGTGAAATGCAAAAAGGACAAATTCATTTCCTACTGAAAGACAAAAGGCAGGGAGACAGCTAATAATCTTCGAGCAACAATACAATAATTTCTAGGCCAAAAATAATTTGGTAGAGACAGAGTCTTTTAGAAGTCTTTTGGTTTTAAAGCTTAGCTTAGCATCGGTCAATCAGCAAAATATAAGGGTCTTCTGAATCCTTCAAAGGCCAAGTGAGATGCAGGAAAGGCTAATAACTTTCTTGCAATTTCCCAAGAAATCTGAGAGCAACACCAGGCTAAAGTTGGGAAACTTGGGTATTTCTTCTAGTTTATTGTTGGTCTCTAAATATCACTTAGATCTCACAAGAGATATAAGAATATTTGTCAACTTAACTCATCTGTTGCCATTATTATTTTAGTGTTCATGAATAACACAAACTACTCAAAGGCCTTTAGAAAAATAGAAATTCAACAGTTCATTTCAAACTTAAAACTAAATGCAAAGTCAGTTGTAACTGATTTCTAAATGATGTCATCAGTGATTTCCAAATGATGTCATCACTGATTTCTCACCTGATGGTGACTCTTTCGTGTCGTCCTCTTTAGCTTCCTCTGCTTCTGTATCACAGTCACAAGATGGACTAACTGGTTCACAGGGCTGCGTTGTCTGCTCATCCATAACTTTAAGTAGTAAGAAGGGGAACAGACTTGTGTAAGTGGAAATAAAATGAATTCACATTAAGATATGCTTAGGAAAGAAAAACTAAACCAAGTACCAAAAGAAATTGTACATTTACAAAGCAACATTATTTAGTAACAAAATTGGGAATGATGTCTGTGGATACTGGAGAGTCTAAAAATTAAATGAATTTGTTACGGTTACATATTTACTAGAATAAAATTATACGTGAATTTAAATCAAAAGACAAAGCCCAATTACACACCTGGAGATTCCCAACATTAGTCATATTTAAGTCAACCTGGCATTAAAATTCTAAGAAGCGTGTATACTATGCTCACATAAAAGTTTAAATCCGGGGGCACAGACATGACTCAGTGGCTGAGAGCACAGACTGCCCATGCTCACGTCTGGTACTCAGCATCCTCAATGGGCAGCCATCTTGGAAGATCCAGTGCCTCCTGTGGCACATGTACGCCACACACCCTCCCACACACAGACACTCATACGTGGATAAAATAAAAAATAAAAAGCGAATCTTTTGAAATTCAAAGATTTATATACTCTTAAAATTTTTAATGATGTTAAGAAAGCAACATTACTATTTTATTATCAGCAGCTATAAGATTGATTTTAAGAAATAAAGAGCTGCCAATAAAGTAAAAAGGTTGACATTTTTAGACTTGTTCTATAACTATTTTTCTACTTAAGTTGGGATGGAAATATTACACCTTCATTTACTTCTGAAACCTTAAGTTTACACGTCATTACGACACAGATTTTCACTACTGAACTTAGATACGTCTAAGTACAAATTTCCCTTTAGTGAACTTACTGTCTTCTATCATGTCAAGAGCCTTGTTTATAAATGGGTACTCAATCCGAGCGCTATGCACACTGGCTATGTTTGCAGCAGGGATGTTGGGGCCCTTTTGAAGGTAAGTTTGCGAGTGTGTACCTTTTCCAGCTTCTTCAATGACTTGCCTCACTGCTTTCTTTAGACTGTTGGCCCGCAGTAGTATTTCCCGGGGCTTCATGGCTCTCTGGGAGGAGGGTTTCCCAATGTCATTAACAAGCTGGTCCTTGCTTTCACCCAAGGACTCTTCACTGGCAGATTCCATGGTGTCCTCTTCAGGAATTGCAGGGCCGACCCCTGGGGGAACGCGACTGGCCTGAGAGTCTGCGTGCAGGGCTTGTAGCAGCTGTTCAAGCTTCTCATTTAGGACTGAGCACTAAGAAAACAAAATATCAATGGTGGTGACAAGCAAATAAACAAGGATCAGCAAGGGTGATGGGGAAGAAATTAAAATATATTAGGTTGGCAGGCACAATATAAGATGTATTTTTATACAAGGTAAGTCTTTAACCATTGGAAATAAAAACATCAACATTCAAGTAGCTATAGTCTTATTTTTATTCTGTAGATTTTTGTTTTAAATACATTTTAAATTTACTGAAGACAGAAAATGATCCTTAAGTGAGTGGGTCTTAATACAGAACTTCTTGCTATTGACTGACTGATACATATCTGTGGCATAAATGACTGAAAGCACTACAACTCTTATGTCTACCTATTGACTCATACTTCAGAAGCATTAAATTCTATCTCAGGATTGAAAGTCTTCTTAGAACATAAAAATATGGGAGTTCTGCCTGAATGCATGCACGTGTACCATGTGTGTGCCTGGTGCCCACAGAAGCCAGAAGAGGGTCTCAGGTCACCTGCAACAGGTGCTATGTGAGCCACCATGTGCTTGAAACTAAACCTGGGTCTTCTGCAAGAGCAGTAAGTGCCCAAAACCCCTGAGCCATCTCTCCAGCCACCACAGGTTCAAATGTTTACAACCTATGAACTGCTCTTCTTCCTTAGAGTGCAGCCAATACTAAACTGATAGATACACAATATACAAAACCACCAGGATTTCCTTTCAAGTCCCTGCCTTAGGGCACCCCTTTTAACATGGGTTGCAGGCATGGCTGAGCTGAAGCTCTGTTTTGAGAAAAACTGAACAGTGCCCACAGGACTACTGGGTCCAAGAAAGATCATGAAGGAAAATGCACAGGGATGAGGAGGGGAAGAGGAGGGGTATCCAAAGACCAAGCACAGGGGTCTTGTTTCTTTCTGCTTTTCTTGTTTTTCTATAGGAAAAGAAACATTTGGAATCAAAACGGTTAGTGCTACCACCTATGTACCTTCAATCTCCACAGAATTCCTGGTCTATCCTCCTCTACTCTGTGTCTCTGTCTGTGATAAAAAGCCAAGCAAAGTCACAGGTGAAGGACTTCTGAGACAGAAGCGTGGCTAAGCAAGAGTCCCTGCTTTCTGAAACTCTCCGCAGAGAAGGGAATGAGAGAAACACTTCAAATGTTTATTTCAGTGTTGTTGTCAAAGGAGCATAAGAAGGCTGCTGGTTATTTCTGTATTCTGCAACTTTGCTGGAGGTTTTGTCAGTTGTAAGAGCACTTTGGTAGAGTCCTTCGTCTTATGGAAAGAATCATAATATCTACAAATGGGGACTCAGAATGGTCAGCGATGTAAGACATCACATTAACACCCCTCCCCCATCCCCAAGTCTCAGGGAAGTAACATGGGGGAAGGGGCAGAAAACACGGAAGAGCTGGAGCACAGGGAGGAGAGGTGAGGAATGGTGGCCTCCAGACACGGCAGGGCAGCTGCACACACAGTCTCAGAGCAGCTGTGATTAATATAGAAGACTTGCATTAAGACCAGCAGCTAAATATTCCAGCACTGGGGAGGGCATGAAGAGTTCTGGAGGTCCCACCGCTAGGCTAAGGAGTTATGAACAGCTGATGACTTCTGGGGGAGGGAGGACTGGCCATGAGCGGATTTCCCCATTCCCCAGTGGATGACCCCACAGCCATGTCCACATGAGTGGCACTCACGGTGGGATAAAAATAATTATGCAAGGAAGACTTGAAATTGGAATGGAGATGTGACAGGGCTGGGGAGCCTGTGGAGATGTGACAGGGCTGGGAATCCCGAGAGAAGCTTGCGGGGTAGAGAGAGTGGCGGACATGATCTACGCAGTGTCTATGTTAATAAAACTGTCAAAGACTACATAAAAATTTAAAGGAAAAATTTATTTCCACTTTTCTTTTTCTTCCACTTAATCCCCTAGTACAGCACAAACCTAAGGGACAGAAATCCTTCCCAAGCCTTAAGTAAAAAGACCCTTTCATGAACTTTAAAAGTTAAGATGCTGGCTTGTAAAGTCTACATGCTATTCTTACCTTAGCATCAGAAAGCTCATAAGGAGGGAAAAATCTGTAAAGGTATGAAAAAAAGGTCACGAAAGAATAGAACTTTGAAGGAGACAAGGACTTGAGTCTAGAGAATGGAGAGACCCGTGCTGGGAGGGAACTGGACCAACGCTTGTTTGACATGGAAAGCCAGGTCTCACCCAACAGGACCACGGGTCCCCTAGCATCCTCCCCTGGCAGGCTGACCACCTGCTCCTTTAAGACGCCAACCACAGAGAAGGGATCTGAATTTAAAAAAAAACAATTAGCTTGCTGAATACTTCCAGCAATGCCATTTTTGTGCGGATCAAAGGATTAACCATAAACTAGAAGGTATTTTTGTAAATCCTCATACCTAAATAAAAACATTGTTTTTTCTCTTTAGGTATTTTGGCAGGAGCACACCAAGGCAATCTTTACAACACAGCTCGGTGCTCATAATGCCAATAAACAACTCGCATGCCCTTGATGTGTGTCCCTCTCTTACTTTACTGGCCACGGCTTCAGCTACTACTGTATTTTCCAGTGTTCTGTCCTGTGCCTTCTCCACTTTGGCAACGAAGTCCTTCACGGTTTCACAGAGTATCCTTTGAGGAAGAGACAATGCACCGTTACAGTCTGTATGTGCTCATGTACAAACGTAGTTAAAAGTAAGCGTAAGGAGCCAAACTCAGAATACCCGGGATCATTTTTACATAAGACGGCACTTCCATCTGTGTTAACATACCTTAGGTATATTTACGACTTTCAAGTAAAAAATAGATACACAAGTAAGCCTTGCTTTCCATACTTATAGTAAGGCTGTGCTGAACCATCCTCAAATGATTAAATAAACCATAAGAAGAATACTTTCAGATCCCTTAAAAATAATGTAGCATCTTCCACAGTTTACATGCTTTTCTTCATGTTGAACAAACAGACACGAGTTCTTCACTATCTCCAGGATCTCTAGGATCTACTGATCTACTAGTCGGAAATGGGCATCTTGGTAGCACACTGCTACCTGAAGAACAAAGAGCTTGCGTGTACTGGTTACCAGCCCACCACACACTTGAATTCAGTTATATTCCCCCCTAAGATAACCAATGCAATAATATACAAGCCTAATTCAATTTAGGTCTCATTAGTGTCAGCTATCTATGGCTGACCTGTTTGTTTCTTTTGATTCCATTTGGTGTCTCAGAAAGAAAAAACACGTGAAACGCATCTGCCTCTCAAACAGTTGTGCAAAAAAAAAAAAAATAGCCAGCGGAATGGCACATGACTAGATTAGCTTTGGCAAAATGTGTGCGTTGGTAGAAACATCTTGAAAATTAAACATGTTCTACTAGTGTTTTTTTTTTTTTTCTAGCAAGTTCACAACTTTCTCTGGTGGGTGAGAAACGGCATCTTCTATATAGACCAATATTACAAAATCAAACTATGTGACAGGCACAGGGTGCATGCATGTGCACCCACTTACCCTCCAGGCCTTTGAGCTGGTCATGTAGGTGCGTTATTCCTAACCATTTTTGTCTTACTTCTTGCTTAGGGGTTAGATCTGCCAGCCATCTAGCCCTCAGCCTGCTTCCTGATGCCAGAGATAGAACCCATGTCTCACATGTGCTAAGCAAACACTCAGCCAATGAGCTATAGGCACAATTCCCTTGGAACTGACTGATACTGCACATTCCAGTTTCTGTTCTCTATTTTTCTTTAAGAGTAAGAAAATTAATGCGTGTATCAGAGTGTGCTTGCATGCCATGGATGTGTGTGTGTGCCATATTCATTTAGTGTCTGAGGAGATGTATATCAGACCTGGAGTTATTAATGGTTGAGCTGAGCTGTAGGTGCTGGGAACCTAACTAGAGCCCTCTGCAAGAGCAGCAGGCTCTTAATGCTGAGCTATCACTCCAGCCCCTTAATTTCTAATTTTTAAGAGAATTAAGAGAGCCTAGCTTATCATTTATTAGACTCCTTCATGGACTTCCTATACAAAGTTTCTTCTTTGTTAATGTATAATATACCTTTACAGAATTTCTTCACATATGATGTCAGGCTATCATAACCACTCTTGCACAAGCTCTACCAGAAGAGCCTCTGTGAAATTCCACTCCTGAGAGCAGACACTGCCACTCTCGCCAGCTTGTGTAACTCCAGCCTACAGGTCCGCCTTGCCATTACTGTACGGTTTGACCTCATGTCCTCTTGGGTTTGTGAAACTGCGCATGCCAAGGCGCTGACCACTGCTGTGCTTTTGCTATTGACTCTGACGGATGGAGCCCTTCAGTCCATCATTGTAGAAGGGAAAGGGGCAGCCACAGCTTCCTACCTCAGTTCCCCCATATCTCTGAGGTGTAGCGAGGCAAAGGGAATAGCCTGGTTCTGTATACCTTGTGTCCACGGGGCTGATGTGCAAATTAGGAGAGTGCTTGATGCCCAAATTGTGGGAATAATCAGAAGTGTTCTGCCTTATGGTCCCATGGTTCCACATTACAAAAGGAATATAGGATATTTATATTCTGGAGGAAAGAATTAATCTAAATAGTGAATTTAGAGTCGTAAAATATGTACTTAAGGTGGGCCAGGTGGTGTGGGTCTGGAATCTTATCTAGTCGATGCAGGAGGATTCTAGGTTCAAAGACTGCCTGGAATACAGTGAGTTCAAGGAGGTGTCCTATTAAGTTTTCTACAGACATACATTTGATTCACAGATCAAGGCTGGCAACGTCAAATGTCTGCTGAGGCCAGAGGAATAATGGGTGGCTTGAAGCCCGGACACAGAGACAAGGACTGCTGAGGCCTGAGCCATCTGAATGGCACATTTCCATAAGTAACGCAATTCATTAGCAAACCCAAAGCAGCCGGTACCTCTGACCACCTAGCCCACCCACCTCTGTGTCACACACAGTGGTCCAAGGCCTGAAGCCATCTCTCCTTCCTATTGCTCAGTGTTGCTTCCTGTCCCTGGGGGAACATCTCAAAAGCAGTTGTTACTGCATTTGTACTTCTGTTAGAAGTAAACTTGTTTCATAATGACTTTTTTGTGTTTCTTCTTCATTAAAAATTAAGTACATAATAATCAAAATTTGTGTTTTCCTTCTGGTTTTTCGTGACCCTGTTCTTCCACCCTCTCTCTTTGCTTCCTACATAAGAGCAGTATGTTCACTAAGCAGAACCTTAAAAGGCATACCTTTGTTTATGAGTTGAAATTTCATCTAGCTCCTGCTAGCCGACCTTCTCGCAATGCAGGTATAAGATGCTTCAAAAGTAAATTAGAAATCTCACATTTGGGATAACATCATGAAGCCTTGGCTTCATGTTTGGAATTAAGTAAAATCTGATGACTTTGAAATAAATTATAATTATGGATTTTAAACATGCCAAGATATGCCATTTTGAAGAATCTATTTTCTTTTTGTCTGATGGAAACAGTTGCTAAATAAAAACTATGTGTATGGGAAATAATAAATTATAATGAGATAGATTTCTGTGTTATAATTAATCATTGATAATTTGCAAATAGACATTTAAATTCTAAACACTTTTTATACTTTTATGACAGAGATGTTTCAAAATAAGCAGCAAAATACACTCTCTGAATAGACTCCATGCAGATGCTACTGTGACCAAAACTCCAGTTCAGATTATCATCTCAGAAAAAATCACCAGAAATGGTGTCGCCGTCAGGAAACACCTTTCTCTCATGCTCTCACGTCACTAAGCACCTTCTTCACTTCAGCCCCACAACTCACTTGGCAGACGCTATGACCACTGCGTGCTCGTCAGAATTGAGGATTTTCGTAAGATGATTTGCAACGGAGTCTTCATAAATTGTCATCTAGAAAAGAAAAGCCTACACTATATGACTGCTGTTGGTGTCCTGTACAACCCAGCTATGGCTGCTTCAGCAATGCACTATGCATGACACTTGGAAAGCAGGGCAAAGGCTGTCATGAAAAATCAGTGTGTGTGTGTGGGGGGGGTCATTATGCAAGACAAAAATTTCCCTGACTCCCATTTTCAGAACCTGGAGTTCTTTATATGTTTAGAAAATACAATTAAGGCTCCATTGTGTTTTTTAAAATGATATATAAGTGAATTCTATGTAAACACAGTATGACTGAAAGAAGTATCATTTAAATAAGTACACTAAAAGCCAGATGGCACATACAGAACATGGGGAGGACACTAGAGATGCAGGGAGAACAGCCCAGTGATTGACACTCAGCTTCCTCACACACCTGCAGGATGCAAACTGAAACCACATACAAAATGGCTACAATGAGAACAGCAGCAAGTGGAACCTGCCAACTGGCACAGATGATGGGAACAGAAATCTCTGCTACCTAAAAGCTGACAATGTCTGTTAGACCTGAATTGCCAACACCAGAGGACCAAGAAATTCAAGTTCTACACACAAACCCCAAAGAAACGGGCATGTGTTCCCCAAAGACATGGGCTAGGTGGGATGTTCACACAGTGTCAAATGCAATGTATTTGTTCCCTGGAAACACCACAGGACACCGGGAAGGAAGGAGCCCAATTATGTCGCAGCACGGATGAAGCTGACAAGCTTGACACCGGGTAGAAGGATCCAAAGCAAAACGGCATTTCCATTTTATATTCTACTTTCCCATTTTCCTAAACCAGAGTCTAATCTGTTAGTGTGTGGAAGGGTTTACAAGGGTGGGAGAGGGGCTTATCAGGCACTTAATGCTGTCTTGTGATCTGGGTGCCCATTACATAGGTTTGTCTAATTTATAAAAATGTCCCAAGCTATACATCTAAGATATGCATGTTTTTCTATCTATATACTACACCTCGGTTACAAAAAGGCTTTTAAAATGCAACTGTGTAGCCACACAATCTGGTAAATAAATATCTCTTAGACTAGTGGTTCTCAACCTTCCTAATGTTGCGACCTTAGGAAATTCAATAAAGTTCTTCCTGTTAAATGACCCCCAACTACAAAATTACTTTGTTGCTACATCATAATTATAATTTTGCTATTGTTATGAATCATAATGTAATATCTGATCTGCAGAATATCTGACCCAATGGGGTTATGACCCACAGGTTGAGAACTAGTATCTTAAGACAGTGAAACACACTACATTGTCCACTGTCCTGTGTCTCCTCTTCTACTGGGCTCAAACCTTAACATCCTATCAAAAGAACACACCTTCATGATATATTAAAATATGTACACTACTCAACAGCCTCATGTACAGAGTCTCTGTCAAATGTTTTCTTCATAATGCATTCCATGTCATAAACTCGGGATTTTCCAATAGAAATGATGGCTCTGTCTAAGCCGGTCTCCAGTGTTCCTTCACCTTGCCCAGGCTTCTTGTCACCCAGAGAATCAGTTTATTCACACAGGATTGGAGTTTCAGTAACTATTCTCTGCCACAATGCCATTCTGACTGGCATCTTCCCAAAGAAATCTAATTTTAAATTTATGGTCAAGCCTACTGGTGGCTAATTTTCAATGTTTACCTCACCTTCTTCGAGTGCAGGCCATACCTGGAAAAGCAATTTCACACCAGAGTAGCTACAGGTCCCCCAAGTTACATAACATCACACTACCTGTCTAATCTCTTGGTTTAAATACAAGAATCTCTATCTTCACAGATCAGGACAATGGAAAGGCATCTTTGAAAAATGCTAAATGGGGCAACATTCTTCAGATACCAGCTTTTTCTCTTCACTACAGGGTGGGTAATATACAGTATGGCCCTAATGCTATAAAGGAATGCATTCACTAATGTCATTGATTAATTTATTAATTACTGTCATTTAATTAATGCTACTTGAAGCTTGTGTTTATTTGTTCATTAAGTGTAATCAAAGATAAAAATACACCTCTTTCTGAGGAAGAAGATAATATTTATGTCAAAGAACAGAATTTATAGATGCCACATTTTAACCTACTATAGTGTCACTTAGCAGGGTTATGACTTCATCTCCTCATTTGGGGGAAATAATTAGTAACTAATAAAAAGACTGGTCTCTAGAAAAACAGGCACTATAGGTATATTCAGACAGAATTATATAACTGAAAGTTTTACTGGAAATTAAACAGTAAATACAGTGTACTGGCTGGTTTTGTGGGTCAACTTGACACAAGCTGGAGTTATCCCAGAGAAAGGAGTTTCAGTTGAGAAAATGCCTCCGTGAGATCCAGTGGTAAGGCATTTTCTCAATTAGTGATCAAGGGGGGAGGGCCCCTTGTGAGTGGTACCATCTGTGGGCTAGTAGTCTTGGGCTCTATAAGAAAGTCAGCTGAGCAAGCCAGGAGAAGCAAGCCAGCCAGTAAGTTACATCCCTCTATGGCCTCTGCATCAGCTCCTGCTTCCTGCCCTGCTTGAGTTCCAGTCCTGACTTTCTTTGGTGATGAACACCAGCATGGAAGTTTAAGCTGAATAAACCCTTTCCTCCCCAGATTGATTCTTGGTCATGATGTTTGTGCAGGAATAGAAACCCTGACTAAGACATACATTTACCTCAACAGTTGCATCTCTTCAGGTGACGGGCCTGTATGTCATTTGATATGATTCTACTACTTTTTTATGTTTTAGAACTTTTTAAATACTTTCCTATCTGAAAAATACACTTATCTTCTCTAAGAATGCCCCTGTCTTAGCTTTGACAAGATAATTTTCCCAATGGCAAAACAAAGATTTCAGCTCTAAAAAGGTGAGTTTTCCTAGAGAGAAAAACATGCTGTGGTAGATCAAAGGGCCTGAATGAGTCAGAGCTAATCTCTTGGAAGCCAGATTGCTTTGAGTTTCCACTGCTCTGAGGTTTAAACATGGCTGAAAATTTTAGACACTTGTGGTCAGCAGCAAAGACAGAAGGAAGTGAGTGTTTCTTCCTTTGCTTGCTCAGGATCAGTGGGCTTAATGTGGGTCTGCCGTCCCTTCAGAGAGCAGGCAAATGGGAAGAGAGAAACTGCATGATCTTCCAGCCAGGACTGGAACATGAGTGGGAGGGGCTTATCGGAGCTGGGATCGGAGCGGACACTAATAGTCAATCAAGCAGGTGCTCATGACCAAGGCAGAAGATGAGTGAGCCCTCACTAGAGGCTGCTATCTGCTGGCCGACCGGGTCATGAGAACAGGGCCTTGCATGTCTGATGCTGTATATACATCTGCACCATTAAATCTTCAGGGCACCAGGGCCCATGTCACAGACAAAGTGGTAAGGTCCAGGAAGGTCGGTGACTTAGGGTTCATGGCCACAGAGGGACTCTAACTTTGATCCTCAGGACTCTGCTCTAGGAGAGAAGACTGAAGGCAGGCAGCGACACCATGAAACAAGCACATCAACTCTGCCTCCCCCATCCCCAAGATACACCATTTCAAATGGTCAGTAGATAAAAGATTAGTCTTACATAAAATTCCTCAGTCGCTTCCGCAGGTTCAGGTAGCAGAGACGCCTTTGCTGGCAATTTGAGTTCATAGGTCATTATACTCCACCTGACGGGAGAAAATCCTTGGTTTAAAACTTACATCTTTAAATTAAAACTTTAACTCTTAATAAACTATCCCCATGTCACATACATACATACATTGTAGTGTATAGTTTTATTCTATCTTAAATGGTTCAGAGACAAACTGTGATTATCCCATAGATCACGGATTCATAGTTTATGATTTCCACATTCTACCATTCTCTCTACAGTTAGAAACTTCCAAACACTCCAACACCAGGCATGAGTGTGTGTGTGTATGTGTGTGTGTAAGTAAATGTGTGTGAGTGTGTGTATGCATGTATGACTGTGTGTGTGTGAGCGTGTATGTGTGTGTGCATATGTGTGTATGTGTGAGTGTGTGTAAGTAAATGTGTGTGAGTGTGTGTACGCATGTATGACTCTGTGTGTGAGCATGTATGTGTGTGTGCATATGTGTGTATGTGTATGTGTGTGTGTGCATGGCTGTGCAAGAGTATGTGTGTGAGTTTGTGTATATTATGTGATGAAAATGAGGTAAACACTCCTTAATTTAAGAAAGAGTAATTTAAACATGAGCTGAAAGGAAATTATTTATAGAAATAATACTTAATTCAAGAAAACTTATTCCAATTATCACTAAGTAATTACTATGTATTACTAAGTAGTAATTCCAAATGTTGACTCATTTGAAAAAGGAATCAACTTGGGATAATTCCAGATTAACATTTAAAGCAATTCCAAATTTGGAGAGAATAATGGGGCTGGACATTATTATAGTCTAACAAGATGAGAGAGAAGGCTTTCTTATTGATAAAAAGCATCATAAAAGCAATATTACAACACACACAAGAATTTTATAAAAAGCACACACAGCCAATGATCTAACCTTCAGGCAAATCCTAAACTTAGGAAATAGATCCTAGTGTATCATTCAAACTAAAGAGAGTAAGTCTTCCAATAAATCCCAAACTTCCAGAAACTTCCCCAGGAGGCATTTATTACTTAGGCTATGTGAACTCAGCAGCTACTGTAGCCACTGTTCAACTCTCCACATGGACTGCTATGAAAGCGGAAGACCAGAGTTCAAATCCCCAGAGCCCACGTCAGTGCCAGGGAGGAGTGCAGGCCTGCCCGTAGTTCTAAAGGAAGAAGACAAGAGCTGGTTAGCAAGAGTAGTCATCTCAGCCAGCTCAGGGTTTAAATGGGAGACCCTGCCTCAATGAATAAGAAGAACTAGCAATCAAGGATGATTCCAACAAGCTCAGATCTCCACATTCACATGCACACACACATGTGTACACGTGCGCACGCACACACACATACGCGCATACACACACACACACACAAAGCCAAAAAAGAAAACATTATAAATTTAGTTGTATTTATGTAGTTTTCTATCCATCACGTGACAGATATATATATGCTGAACATCTCAAAGCAAAGGAAAGGCAGAGTCTGGATACACAAAGTTAACAGGCTTCCAAAGGAGGCACATGAGCTAGCACAGAAATTAGAGATCAATTAGAAATACCCAAGTAAGAGAAAACTGCAACTGGAAATGTAAAAGCTAAGCCTCTGGGGTTGGGGATTGAGCTCAGTGGTAGAGCAACTGCCTAGCAAGTACAAGGCCCTGGGTTCAGTCCTCAGCTCTGAGGGGGAAAAGCAAAAAGACAAAATAACAAAAGACCAAAACCAAACAAAAACAAAATAAGGTAGCAACCTTCTTACAGCTGAACTACGTCTCTAGTCAGAAGACAAGAAGCAGGAAAGGATTCCACCTAAAACCATCACCTCCCATGCTGCATCTGCCCCCTGGATAGAGAATTCCCAAGAAGTGGCTACAAGAGAGGGCCGAGGTGCACATTAGCACTGGCTACAAGTTGGTCAGGGCTTCTCTGGTGCCTGTGTGCTGTGAGGAAAGAGACTGAATCCAGACTGGGAAGCTGAGCCTGGACCTGTTAAAACACCAGCCCTACTGCTTGCTGGCTATGTGACTTTGGTGGTGTCAAGAATAGAGAGGAAGAGGTTAGCTCATTTGGGGGACTGTAGTGGCGGCAACACAAAATGAGTACCACAGAACGCCTGGCAAACAGCCGGAGTTCTTTCTACTCCTACTGTCTCCAGAGGCCTGTGTCTGATCTTTGTAAAATAGTCATAATGACGCTGTTATGAACCAAGTCACAGTGTAGCTATAAAGATCAAGTAACTATTGAAAAGCATAACACAAACTATTAAATTAATTTTCCATCTCCATTTTATGGGGCTAGGATCACCTGTTTTTCACAAACAATAAAGTCACAAAGGAAACAAAATGATTCAAATAAAGACCTTCACCTTTTCTCTGCCTTTTTTTGGCACACCAGTGGATGTTGAGGAGTCTGACACAGGGGTGTTATTTCTCAGCTAGCCACTTGGGGGAGTGATTTCTAGAAAGCATTCCCTAAGCCACATCAGAACAGCCCTTTAAATCTGTCTCAAAAAGAAGCATTTTAAAAAACCACTGGATTGGGGCTGGTAAGGCAGCTCGAGAGTAAAGGTGCTTGCCATAAACCTGACGGTCTGAATTAGAACCCCAAGAACCACATGGTTCAAGGGGAGAACTGAGTCTCAAAAGACCTCCATGCGCTCCGCGGGACAAATGCACGGGACAAATGCAGGAACACGTACACTATTAAATATTTTTAAAAAGCCTCAGCAAACACTCCGTGTTGTTGAGAAGCAAAGCGCTGAACCATTTAGAAAATTACTTTCATGTGTGTTCTCCCCACCCTCAAAGCTGTTTATATCTCATTCAAACCCTTCCTTCCCCTCTGCCTAAGGTAAAAAACTGCCATTACTATGTGTGCATGATCTACAACTGCTGTTTTAATGAACATAAATCCCTCGACGTAACCAGGACACCCGAGCCGGTGAACTCACCCATCACCAGTTACTTTTCCTTTCTGTTTCTCTATGTGCATATAGGAAGTGTGCGTGTGTGCGTGCTTGTGTACGCATGTTCAAGTCCCCATGTGCCACAGCCTGTGTGTAGACGGAGATCTGGGGACAACTTGGTGTGTTGGTGCTCATTTTCCACCTGGTTTGTGACTGGATCTCCTTGTTTGCAGCTTATATGCCAGGAGAGCTAGCCTGGGAACTTCTGGGGACTCTCCTCCTCCCTCCTCCCATTTTGCCACAAGGAACACTATATTACAGACATGCTGCTGTGCTCAGCTCGGAATGGGCTCTGGGGAACCAGATTTAGGCTTGCATATCAGGTGCACCGAGCCACTTCCCCTTTCTATATTCCCTGCAGTCTATGTTTCCTTCCTTCCTTCCTTCCTTCCTTCCTTCCTTCCTTCCTTCCTTCCTTCCTTCCTTCCTTCCTTCCTTCCTTCCTTCTTAACCTTGGAGATTCTGAATCTACCTCCAGCCCAGATTATAAAGCATTATGGCCCAACTAAATGAGTATCCCCTTCATGCCATTTTGGATGCATACAAGCTAAGGTTCTGCCACCCAGGCCTATTTTTCAACACGTTGTCAGCAGAGGAATCAAGCATTTTGTTACAGCGTGACAGACAAGGTTACCACACTGAGGTTAGCGCTCATCTGAGGATAATTACATTTTTGACTGGTGGCTCCCTGATGCAATTTTGTTTTCAGAAAAGTTCCACAGATGGCTAATCCTATCAAAGTTGTTTTGATTCATGCGAGCTCAAGTCTGTAATGGTATTTTGATATTTCACTTGTACTCTTGGGGGTGGGGTAATTACGGCTTACTGAATCTTGTTGTTCCCTTAACCCAAATTCTAAATGCCTTCGCCACAAGCAGTTAGGCTACAAACACTGTGATCTCGGTTTTATACATGGCCTTTCAAAATGGGGCTGGGGGTGAGGAGAGGGGATCGAGTGTAAACAGTGACAGGTCCTCCGTCTTCATGAGTGTTCTTAATAATTCCCTCTGTCTCTGGGACAGGGTTCATATTCTGTCTGTGTGTGTGTCTGTCTGTCTGCCTCTGTCTCTGTGTGTGTGTGTGTATGTGTCTGTCTGCTTGTCTCTGTCTCTGTTTCTCTGTCTCTGTGTGTGTGTCTGTCTGTTTCTGTCTGTCTGTGTGTGTGTCTGTCCGTCTGTATCTCTGTTTGTCTGTCTCTGTGTGTGTGTGTCTGTCTGTTTCTGTCTGTCTGTGTGTGTGTCTGTCCGTCTGTATCTGTTTGTCTGTATCTGTGTGTGTGTCTGTCTGTCTGTCTCTGTGTGTGTGTGTGTCTGTCTGTTTCTGTCTGTGTGTGTCTGTCCGTCTGTATCTCTGTTTGTCTGTCTGTCTGTGTGTGTGTCTGTCCGTCTGTATCTCTGTTTGTCTGTCTCTGTGTGTGTGTCTGTCTGTCTGTTTCTGTCTGTGTGTGTGTGTCTGTCCGTCTGTATCTCTGTTTGTCTGTCTGTCTCTGTGTGTGTGTCTGTCTTTCTGTTTCTGTCTGTGTGTGTGTGCCTGTCCGTCTGTATCTCTGTTTGTCTGTCTGTCTCTGTGTGTGTGTGTGTCTGTCTCTCTTCTCTCTCTCTTTCTTCCTGCCCCTCACTCCCCACCAGGGCAAGCATTCTTCTACCACTGCGCTACATCCCTGGCCTGGGCAGGACTTCCTTATCCTTTCTCCATCTAATTATTGGGGGAATTAGTTCAGGAGGAGCCTTTCTAGCAAACTGAAAATGCTACTGCTTTTCTTAGATGACGGGTCTCATTGATCCATTATCAGAAGCTCCCGCTACAAAGTTAAGTGTTAGCTTTCTGACTTGAACAGTGGTTAAAAGTAGTTGGTATTCCCAGGCACTGTGGTGCACTCTTACAATACTGGCACTCAGAGACAGTAAGATAGGAGATCTCAAGTTTGAGGTCAGTCTGAGTTATGTAGGGAAACCCTACCCCCAACCACAACAAAACAAAAATTAGTAACTACACAGTCCTCTACATTTAAATAAGGAATTCACTGAAACCATTTCTTCAGGCTTTTGCCATCCACCCATCCATCCAATTATTCAAATGCATCTTTTATTGAGTGTCTACTTTGTACAAATTCTACTCAGGATCTCAAAGATTAATGAACAAGACCAGGAATCTTGGACTTACAGTTACTAAAACTGAAAAGATCAAATAATCTCAGGTTGACATTTTCAGAAGGAAAACTTCTTTTACCTGTCCAACATTTTGGTACTGGCTCGTTCCAGCTTCTCTAGTATCTGAGGAAGTTGGGTGTCATCATCATATGAACCTCCCCAGCCAAGAACTCGAGCAAGGTCATTGCCCGTACCCAAGGGTAGCACCCCAAGCTGGCACTGCAAAAGAATGCAACGGTAACACTTTCAGGGAAGTTGGGCAACAAGGGCTGGGGTCCAAGCTACACAGCACGGCCCCATCTCAAACACTCCAGTGCATACTTGCCTGTTTATGCAAGTTCAGTTTATCAATCTCTGACAAAACCCAGCCCACACTGCCATCTCCTCCACAGACAAGGATCCGGAAGTTGTCAAACTTTTGAAACAATCTCAAGCTGAAAGTAAAACATTCATTTTTAGTGGTAAGTACATAAAAAGCACTTTCTCCAATTACTGTTCACTTTATACTCGTATCTACATTTGTATTAGAGTTCGTATATAAAAATTAACTTGAGTGCCATAGTTGTTAAATCAAGAAAACTTTTGAATTAAAAAAAAAAAAGTCATGTACAGGAATGGAGATAAATTGGAAGCAAGGGGGAATGAAAACCATGAAGAGCAAAAGTGGAGTGGAGCCAGGAAGGAGAACTGAAGGCCAAGCAGGCAGCAGCATGTGTGGCTTTTCCATTATAGGACAAGTCACTTTCCAAGAACTTACAAACAAGGGAGAAGCAACTTAGAGGTGTGGGTGTTAGCATTTTGTCTAAGCTCCGCCCCACAGTTACCTGGCAACAGCCAGGTGAGCCGGACTCACTATAAAAGGGGCTGCTTGTCCCCTCCTCTCTCTCTTGCTCCTCCTTTCCTGCTCCCACTAGGTCCTCTTGCCCTGTCCCCCTCTCTCCCCTTTCCCTTCCCCCTCTCTCTTCACGTGCTCATGGCCTGCCTTCTCCTCCTCCTCCTCTTCTCCTCCTCTTTCTCTTCTTCTTCCTCCTCTTTCTCTCTCTCCCCCCTCTCTCCTGCCTTTCTCTGTCTCTACTCCCCTCTCAACTCCCCTCCCCCCAATGCCCTGAATAAACTCTATTCTATACTATACTGTCCTGTGGCTGGTCCCTCAGGGGGAAGGGATGCCTCATCATGGGCCCACCAAGACACCCCTTCCCCCCATACCTTACCACACATCCACCAAAACATATTCCTTCTCTCCTTATCTTTTTTTATAAACACAACATGGGGGACACTGGGGCTGCTCCTAAAGACACCTGCCAGCCCTCACCAATGCCTGGCTCTCAGCATCCTCCCCTCTCCCAGTCGCAGGTCTTCTTCCTTTGACTAATGTCTCCCTTTATTTCATTCTGTCCATACCCACTGACCCTTAGTAAACCTTAGGTCCTCCGCCAACAACCTCCAGAAATCACACAAGGAGACACACTCAGAGGCTGAGAGAATAAATGGCTCCTCCATGAGAAGACCTATACCACCCCCACAGAAAATATATACATATACCATCACACACAGGCACTGAAGGGGGTGAAGTACCTAAGGCATATCTGCACAATGAAAATGTCAGGCAGCTCATATTCATGTTTAGACTTTCAGTTATACAGCATCACAGAACTGCCAACAAAAGTCCGTAGCATTTATCGAAGTCAGCCCAAGACCCTTCAGGGCTGAAGTACTAGACAGACCCTCTTTGGTTAAGTCATGCACTGTGTGTGTATCGATATAAATCTGAGTTAGTGTTCTATGAAGAGAATTTTCTGGTATTTGTATTTTACATCTATGCAAGTTTATGCGGTACACACTTAAAATACTATTGTACGCATTTTAGAATTTGAAAGTTATGCTAACAAGTTTGGAACTGATATAAGAAAGCTGAGTAACATCAGGAAATTTTGTGTTAAAATCTCTAATTGAGCATATCTTTAATGCCAGCACTCAGGAGGGAGAGACAAGCTACCCCTGTAGTTCCAGGGTAGCCTAGTTCTCACAGACTTCAGCCAGGGTCTCACAGTCCTGTCTCAAACAAACAAACAACAACAGATAATGAGAATGTTAAGCTGGAGACAGAGCTTAGCTCACAGCCCGCTCAGGATGCACACGTCTATAGATGTCTACAGATTCAGTCACCAGCACCATTCAAAAAGAACAATACTAAACCAAAAGTTGACAGAGCTCAAATGGAGGAAGGCTCGAGAGCAACAAAGATGCCTAAAGGAAAATGATATTTTTCTAGGTTTGTTGGTTTGGTTTGGTTTTTGGAGACAGGGTTTCTCTGTAGCCCTAGCTGTCCTGGAACTCTGAACACAGAGATCTGCCTGCCTCTGCCTCCCAAGTACTGGGATTAAAGTTGTGTGCCACCACCACCTGGCTTGGAAATTAATTTTCATGAGCAGAAGAGCCAGGCACATCTCATGCTTAGAACTGCATTTTACTCAAGTAGGATTTATCATAAATGAATTACCCTAAATAAGGCCCTCCGTTCATTAAATCAAACACCTGAGCCGGGTTGAGCAACTGTTTAAAGCGACGAAGGAACTTTACTCCCTGATTGTCTCCACTCTTAGAGTTGACAAACACCAAGAGAGGGCTGACACAGAACGAGAAGGTTGCTCGGCAGAAACCTGCAAAACAAGCCGGGGACAAGATTAGCATGCATCTTCTTCTCTCTTCAATTATTAACAGGCATTCAGAACAAGGAAGAGAAATGGGTAAAAACAAGGAACCTTGCCCACTACTGGCACATTACTGTAATCTAGTCCCCCAGTTGAACTGCGTTTAGTATTTGCAGTGGGAAACCACACCAGAGACAGTAAGAACCTCAGTCGTGGAGTATTTGAAATGGACCACCAACCTCACCAATCTTTATAGGCTATGGGTTCACGGTTGTCAAATAAGTCATGCCCATACTCGGTATTTTACAATAGTCTAATTGTTCTTTGTAATAAATGAAAGCCATGTCGGGGGTGGGGAGAGCTATCAAGAGCACATGCCCGAGCTTTACGTCCATGCACACTGCTGTTACATGTCTGTGCATGAGGGCAGCAGAAGACGAAAACACACATTGCAAAAGCCACTGAGAACGTGGCTCGTGGAGAAGGCAGTAATGAGCGTCCCATTCTAAAACCAGCGATGTCAGAAAGTCTCCTCGGCACTTACAGTTAAGCCTCGCCAGATTCTAGAAATAGCAAGTGCATTTAGAGGAATACGGATTCCTGCAATGAAATTACAGGAGAGCAAATCTTAATAGTAGCCCATGCTAATGGGCAGTTTCAATTATGGTGAGAGAACACACACAAATTAACCTTTCAGGAGTTCAGTACAAAATGATGATTTTTTTTCATTCGTTGGGATGTTAAAAAAAAAAAAAAAAAAAAAACCCACCAAAACCCTACAAGTCTTGTGCACAGTGACCTGGCCAATGTGTTAATGGCTGTACTACAACTTTCATTTCAAAATCTTCGTTTGTGCTGGTGATGCAGCTCAGTGAGTGGACTTGTGCTTAGCTCTTCAAGACCCTGGGTTTTATCCCCAGCATCACAAGAATCAATCAATTAGTTAAACAATCAAATAAACCTTCCAGCATTTATAAAACTGACCAGAATTACAATTACAGTTTATCATAGGAAATTACATCAACAGTAAATATGCCAGAAATACACATACTTACACTACTGCTACGTACCATCAGAATCTGTGCTGTTTAGTGCGATCGGAGGGATGATGGATACTTTACACTGGCCTAGTGGACAGACAGGATGGTACACATCTTTGCAGGCAGTGTGTACCTGACAACAAACAAAGAAACCTTCAAGAACTGTAAAAAACAACAAACCAACGTGTTATAAATGACACCTACACTCCTGTTTGTTCAGGATCAATACCATCACAAAATGTCCAGTGTTTAGGAAACCGCTAAAGGTGCATTTACCCTTCAGGGAAACGGGCTCGCACTGTATGTGGGAGACTGCCCAGAGCAGTCTGCTCCTATGGTTATCTAAAGTGCGTGCTATGTAGTGAGTGCATGCCTAGTGAAGGGAAGCTGAAGAGATGAGGAGTGGCAAGAAGGGAGATACAGAGGAGGGAGGGAGGGTGAGGAGGGAAGAAACAGAAAGGACGATGGAGGGACAGTGTATCGATGACACAGTCATAAAATTTAATAAAAATAAATAAAATCTGCCATGTGCAAGCTCTTTCTACAGTGATCCTACAGCCTTCTTGGCTAATTTATTTTGCTTATGTTTTTGTGTGTGCTGTTATAAGCACACACATGACTACTTCCTCAGCTAGGCCACTGCCCTGAGAGAAAGAAGCAGAAGACTCAAGCCAACTCGAGACACTCTGAGTGACAAAACATAAGGTTACTTCACCATGGAGGAGCCTGGCTGCTCAGAATAGCTGGTGTGTCCACCTACAGAGCTTTTTAAACGTGTCAGCTAGTGAAGCAGACGTGCCACAAACACTTATTTAATATGGCTTTATTTAATTGGTCCTTTAAGAAATACATGCATTGACTAAACCAAAACTTTCACGAGGATAACTAAAGTTTAATGAAGATTTTCATTCTCCTGATGACTTATCTGGGGACAATTCTCAAGTATGACATAATAATTAACAAACATGATTTCTAGAAAAATTAATGTGCACAGATAGTTCTGAGGGTGTTTTGTTTTTCAAGACAGGATTTCTTTGTGTAGCCCTGAATGTCCTGGAACTTTCTCTATAGACCATGCTAGCTTCGGACTCAGATATCCACCTGCCTCTGCCTCCTGAGTGCTGAGAGTATGAGAATCGTCGAGCAGTACAGGAAGAGGTCTGCACAGCGCTGCCTGGGAAGAGCAGGGTTAACATGTGCAGACACTGTTCTTACAGTACACGTTGAACCTCCCAGGAGGTATACCTTTAGGCTTTGGTTGGGTTCTCCTTTGCTTTGTTTGGCCGTTTAGATGACGGTAGCAAGCACTGGGTATCCTCATATACAATGTCCCCATCCAAAGGCATAGTAAGCACGCCATCAGTGCGAGAGGGCAGGGAGTATGAGCCGAAAGAGCTGTCCCAGGGAATGGTGAGAGACTAGTATGTGTAATGGACACAGGATAGGGCAGAAATAATTAGGGTCAGAGTTGAGTTTGCCAGGGAAGAACATGGAAAGAAAGACATTCTAGAACACCACCATGCGTCACCTGTAACGGCAATGCCATTCTAGACAATTTTTCTGAATGCAGAATTACTCTTAAGTACAGTCTCCTTAGCTCAGACTGCAGAGCACTGCTTAAAACTACTGAATATGTAAAGAAAGCTCATATGCACTGCAGATGAAGACAGCCTGCACAAAGCCTCTCTGAAATAGTCCATCACACATCGATGTGCTTTCAAAAAGTTAGAAATGAACAGCTAAGCCCCAGAGGCAAGAAGCAGCAATACATGTACAGCTGACAGAGGCAGCAGGAGTTGGGAGGAGCGCTGAGCCCCCAGAGGAAACGGCAGGTGAACCGAAGATTTAAAAGGTAGGTTGTGCCAGGAACTGGGGGGATGTGGAGAACTGAGAGCACTGGTTGTTCAGTTCCAGCACAGGCAAGGGGACATAATCTTCCCTAACTCCGCTTTCCGGGAACCTGGCACCTTCTTCTGGCCTCCATGGGTACCAGGCACACACGTGCAATAAAAATACTCATACACAGAAAATGAAAAAAATAAATCTGTGTTTTGTTTTGTTTTTTTTACATGTTGTTTGTGTGTAGTTTTCCTTAAAAGGAATGGTTTAAGAGGGCTCTAGGACTTAAGTTTTACTGAGATGCATAGACACCTGCTATAGTCTACACATTATAAAGTTGGGCTGGTTAGCTTTTTGTGAACTTGACACAGCTAGGGGCATCTTAGAGAAAATGCCTTCGTAAGACTGGCCTGTAGACCTGTAGCCTTGATTGATGATTGATGTGGGGGGCCCAGCCACAGTAGGAGGTGTCACGCCTGGGATGGTGGTCCTGTAAGAAAACAGGCTAAGCACGCCATGGTGAGCAGGCCAGTATGTAGCTCTTCTCCATGGAGTCTGCTTCAGCTCCCACCTCCAGGTTCTCTGCCTTACGCTCTTGCCCTGGCTTCCATCCGTGATGGACCGTGATAAGCAATGTACGCCAGATGAACCCTTTTCTCCCACTTTTATTATGGCCATGGTGTCTTTATCACAGCAACAGAAGTCTACCAAAGACATGATGAAATTAAAAAAAAAAATAAAAGCAGCCCACATGTGGCGGTTTCTAAGACAGAAGGATGGGACAGGCCACAGCACCAAGATTAAGAAAGTCATGTTAGATTTAAAACCCGGGCGGAAGCACAGGCCACCTGTCAGACAGGACTAAAATGCTGTAGCGTTTAGAAGTCAGTCTCCTTAACTATACACTCAACACGTCAGAACCACACCCTTTGTGCTTTCTGCTGGTCTGCCTCACACTCAACAAAAGCAACGGGTTTTACACATTTAAAATGTGTGTGTGTGTGTGTGTGTGTGTGTGTGTGTGTGTGTGTGTGTGTGTGTGTTGGGGGGGAGCGGTGATTAACTTCCAAATTTAAAAGACTGTAACACTCAAAACACTGCCAAACAAATATAGCCCAGTGGAAGGCAGTCACTGCTGTGGCATACTGCTGCCTGCCCTGGCTCTGTCTGCACACTGCACACTGCATACGGCCACCTCCTCACCCTGGCTGTCCTCACTTGGTCAGAAACCCTGTTCTCATAACATAGGACAGAAAGGAAACTATTCCTTGGTTCATATGCAACTTTTAAAAAAATATTTATTTATATAACAGACATATAATGTCAATATCAGCAGTGCATACCTACTGAGTTTGGTCTTGTGTCAGAGGACAGACCCAGGGCTGCAGCAAAATGATATTTCAGATATCGACGATAACCTAACAGCACCTTGGAGCAGGGCTTTCTGAGGGTACCATGTGGCTTAAGTCCGGGGGTGGGGGGAGGAAGGGGAGATGGGTTGCTGGATAGTGGCTACGATGTGATAGAATCAATATAGAAAACCTGTATGAGACAGGGATCCTTCTGGACACAAGTAACCTCTACAAACGGGCCATTTTGAAAAAGACCAGGGAGAGAAAGGAGAACACACACACACACACACACGCACGCGTACACCACACACACCACTGCCATGCTAGAGGGAATATTCTTCAAATATATGAATGAATACCATTATGTCACAAAGGGACGTGTGTGCAACCAGGGTCTGCTCTTCCAGAAATGATTTGCTTTGCCTCTCGACCACACAGATGAGCCAGTTAAGGAACGACACTAATTTAAAAGTGTAGACTAACGCTCACCCTTACCATTGTCTTACACCAAAGACATTTCCAATCTTGCAGGCGAAGAACACTGCCACATGTTTTGTCACAGACTGCACACTTGGCACTCACAGGCAAGTTGCCTTCGAGCCACTGGTGAGGCATGGTAACCTACGGACAGGAAGAAGGAGTGGTCAGAGAGAAGCCGGAGGATGTCATCCTCACTCTGAAAACGATGGGGAAGAGCCTCTTACTCTAGAGACTCAATCATGTGTGTCCTAAAAGACCTTCACTCGTTTTATTCACAACTATGGACCATCTAGCCTTCCCCAATCTTGAAGGTAAGCATTGAAAGGACAAAGGCTCACTGCAGCAGAAATCTAGCTGAGAAGAAAGATACAGAAAGTCTTATAGTATAGTGATCTCCAAAGGTTTCACATGCAGGATGCAGGGGAGTCCAGGTTTGAAGGGGGAGCTGCTGAGAGTAAGACCCAGAATTTGTAGAATGAGCATTGAAGACCATTGAGTTCTTCAGAGAAAAGGTCTTTCGCAGCAGCCTAACCAAGACACATTCCTAAGCCTTACTTAAAACAGATTCCCCTACAAGCAGAACACTGAGTCACGCTAGAAACAACTAATTAAAAACTAAAACTCACAATCAACTAACACTTGCAATGTAACCCAAATAACCCACATTCCCACTTAACTCTCTGTCATTCCCCTCTGCAAGAGCAGACTTAAACGGAGTTGCTGGGGGCGGGGCGGGAGCGGGGCGGGGCGGGGGCGGAGCTTACACCATCCTCGTCCTCTATGATGTCCTTCCCGATGGAGGCCAACGTGGTCCATTTGCAGTTGTTTGTTGCCCTCACTGCACATCTTTTGTGAGCCTTGAACTTACACACTAAAAAGATAATAATAATCATAAAAAGGTTAAGGGTTTTCAAGTGAAGGAAGTCACAATCACAACATGGCGTTTTTTAAAAAGGGAGAGGAAAGAGGCGTTGTTTTATTTTTTAAAGGTTTAAGACCCCGCAGTAGTAACTGAAATCTTAAAATGTAATGTCTTGTATTTATGAAGCAGTTATAATGTAACATAATAGGTTACTGCCAGGAAGAGAAATTAAATAAACACAAAAGAATTAATTCTTCAGAAGAAAACATCACAGACATGCCCACACAACCAAATTAATACAGTAACCAGAGTACCTGTAAAATCCCACTCCTCACTTTAGGGTAGAGTCCCCTCTTTGGATGTGTTTAATCTGAGAAAATTCACCGAGGTAAATACTTCTGACATTTTCATTGCTGTGCATTTATATTAACAGTTTGAAACTGTCATCTGGGAAAGACAATCCAGAGGTGTTTTAAAGTGAAAGCCCAGTAAGAAAACCATCAGGCAGCTTGGGAAACAGTCACAGAGACAGCGTGGTAGTAACTTGGAGCTGGGCCTGTGGCTTACCCCTTTCATCTCAGCACTCAGGAGCTGGAGGCAGGTGGATGTCTCTGTGTTCGAAACCAGCCTGAAACACAAGTGAGTTCTATGCAAGGACATAGAAGATGGTAAAAATTATACCATTCCTTCATAACTTCAAAAGCTTGCCATTAAAAATGAAACACCTCTTTGGTTGGTGGTTTAGTCCCTGGGAGCTCTGGGCGGTCAGGTTGGTGGACACTGCTGTTTTTCCTATGGGGTTGCAAACCCCTTCAGCTCCTTCAGCCCTTTCCCTAACTCTTCCATTGGGGACCCCAGGCTCAGTCTAATGGTTGGCTGTGAGTATATGGGTGGGGGAGCAACGGAGGGGAGGGGAGTGGAGCGGAGGGCTCATGGAGGGGGGACTGGGGAGACAACACTTGAAATGTAAATAATATAATTAATAAAAAAAACAAATAAATGAAACAGCTTATTTAAAACAAGCATGGGACTTTTAAATAATGAAATGCTTTGTGCAACGGGCCTCGAGACTCACAGTCCGCATAGCAAGAAATGATGACAAGAGAACTACGGTTGCAGTGGTCACCAAGAAACGCAAGGGACTCTGCTGCACCTATATTTTGTAAGGTGGCAACTGAGTTTCTCCAGAGAGGGCTGAAAAACATTGCATTCCCTGACCTATAATGTCATTACCTAAAACCACGCAAAGTTCACAAATACTGTGGTAAAATTATGGTTTTTATTCCAATATTTAGTCTTTACCATGTGAATCTTCCTAAAGATTAAACAGTAGTTAAGATAATTATCCATATTTATATATTTGACATTATTGATTTTTTTAAAAAAAGTTACCACTTAAACTTGTTTTGTTCAGATATTATTTAAATAACTGTGAAGGATAATTACTCCCTGGGATTATACTTAACATTCTCAATTAAATTAGGGGATTATGAAAAGTATTGTTTTAATATTTTACAGTAGGTCTATCTGACTCCTGTTTACGTGCATTAAGCCCAGTCACAGTCTGACCTGGCAGCAGAGGAAGAGGGTGGGACCACAGAGCTCATCCCCCAGCCTCTGTGTGGAGTCAGTAAACAGCTGACAAGAGACATTTCAGATTTTGTTTGGAATCCATTAAGAGTGGGATTTCTATACTACTTTAACTTCAACACTAATTGTGCATGCTCAGAATTACTCACGATGTGACTGGTCCTATACACAATTCAAAAAATAGTACCCAAGAGTCTCCATTCTTCCCCACCAAAGAAGTCATGAGCTTTCCCTTGGTGGCTACTGGTAGGCTTGGATTTGGTCCTCAGTTTCTAAATTAAGCAATAACTCACACATCTTATCACTAAAACTTCTAGCAGAAAAAAACAAAGCAAAGAAAGCCAGCGCTAGCCTGGGCCTTATTTTTAGAGAACGGTAAGAACTTTTACAGGAGGCGGTGAGGATGTGATGAAGGACCATGCCTGCCTAATGCGCATGAAGCTCTGGGCTCAGTCCCCAGGGCTGTACACAAAAGAAAAGGAAATTACAATATCATGCCCACTTAAATGAACCGTAAGTAAAGAAATTATTTCAAATAATGCAATATAAATGACCATTAGGAATTCTGCACAAGTGTATACACTGGTCTCCACAGTCAGGACAAAGAAAACTAGAATGTACCAAGCCCAAGGGGTTTTTAGACACAGGCAGTTAGTTCCTTCAAGAGAACACTGAATTTGAGCAACACTATTTCCCAAAATCAGCCTCAAGTGTGTAGAGTCCAACACTGAGCTAGAATAAAACTTAAATCTTGATTTAAACAAGTCTCCCAGGCCTTGTCCCCACCCAGCTTCCTTCACGACAGCACAGTACCCGTGATAAGGTATCTGTGGTACGTCAGCCATAGGTAGAACACACATGCAGAATGCTACAGTACCTTCGCAGGACAGGCCATGGGAGGTGACTCCAGAGAGGCTCTCTCTGCACACGTTACAGAAGGTGGGCCGGGCGTGGGAGCAGGCGTACCAGTTATGCATCCCTGAGAAATGTTCCACATTAAACTGGGCCACCTAGAGAGACAATGTTCAGACAGAGTTGGCAAACAAGAGAGCAAGGCTGTAGACTCATGACTATTTGCAATTGTGCATGCTACCAAACTTCCAACCCGTTCCTCTGAACACTGAAGCACTTTTAAGGAAAAGCAAAATCTACTGTAAACAGGTGCTAATGAGCTTGCCAATACTAATTTCTGCACAGGCTAGCTTTAGCTCTTTGACCACTCTTATGGATGCCTGTGCTCGAAGGACAGGAAACGAGTAGATGGTACATTACCTCATAGGGTTCTCTGCTCTGCACTGACTTCAGAGAGCTGATCCAGTCCTCCATCTCTTTCCTGTTCTCAGCACATAGCATTAGCCTTCTGAACGGAGTGATTATCTGAAAGGCATGGTTCAATCTAGTGATCATAAATAGCCAACCAGGGGGACTTCAGAACCCAGCCTCCTACAAGACAGTTCCGTTCTCTGCTGAGTCGTTATGTTCTTGATGAAGGAAAGAGAGACCTCTGTATCACAGATGAGTTTTGTTCTGGATGGTCTCCAGGGAAGGACGGCACGTGGAAGTCTTTGCTAGTCTCTGAAGCGGTTGCTACGAACTGGGCTTCTTAGCCCTTTCTAAAGACGACTCCCACAAAAGAACAAGCCTTCTAACTACATGGATTGTATCTTGAAATCTGGTTTTAAATATGCTTTGAAGTAATTTGAAATGAAACATGGGTTTCAATATGAAAAAGAGTTTTAAGTTGAAAACAAAAAGAAATGTAGTATGAAATTTCATAACTAACTTACTACAGTCCTTCTTATGTGATTCAGATTCGTATGAAGGCTTATCCCTCTCGCTCTGCAGAAGTTTATAGCACTACTCTTTAGTCAGAGCACACCAGACGACTTAGATAAAAATCCTTTGTTTAGCTTGAAGGAAAAAAATTATTGTGATTTCATTTTTTTTCATGACACTGAAAATAAAGCAAATTAATTGTATTAAGGACCTTAAAGCAATGGAATGGAAAGCTCCAGATGATATAGAACCAGAGGTATTTCAAAATAAGAGTCTAACATTCTGCTTACAAACATAGTATCGTACACGCCGCCTTGAAGTTACTGAGACCTTAGCACTCACTGCCAGGAAGGGACCATTTATGTACTTGAGGTACAAGAGCAAGAAAATTATTTTCAAATAATCCATTAGAGATGTATTTATACAGCAAATAATAAAAATTCCCAAGTCCAACCACTTGATCAACTAATAAACATAAATATTTTACTATATACACAGCAAATTTATAAGAAAAATGAAAGGGGACCATTCTCTAAGGTAGAAACTAGGGGACTGAGCCACCTCTGATCTAAGTAAGTCTACAGTTGCAAGCAAGAGACGTGAGCCCGTCCGAGCCACTCACCATCCACGGTCTCCTCACTTGTTATTAGACTGCCCCGTCTTCCTGAAGCCCAGAAGCTCTTACCACTTCTGACAGGCGTGTGCACTTAAATAGACCAGCGCAGGGCCACGTGACACCGGGGCACCAACTGCTCTGCTTTGCATCTTTGTTAATTGCACATGAAATCGAAGACAGCCTCGCTTTTACGTTTTCTTGTTTTAAACGACCTTCTTTGGGTAAAGCTTATTAGCAGTTGGTCACTTCTCTTCCTGAATAAATAGTTAATGCAAAGAGCAATGCCTCTCTCATTACTGGGGAGCCAAATGGATGCTTTATTGCTTCAAAATGTTTTTCTAGAGCAGTTCATCAAATGTGGTAGAGAGGTACCATTAAATCATAATATACTCCTGGCTCTGGAGGCTGGCACAGCAGCCAGAGACCTCCATGTCTCCCTTGGCTCACTGATGTTATCTGAGTAAGTATTGCCTCTAGCCGTTATTTGACTTTAGCTATGTGTTAAGGTTCCTTTTAGGTGTTATCTCATGCTTTGATTTTGCTATTTGTGGAATTCTGGACAAAGCATTGTGACTGACAGTCAAAACTGAAGACCTTTAAAACAATCATGAATGTAAAAGGCAGGAAAACAGAAGGCAGGCAATGACTTCTAAATGTTCTAAGAGATCTTAGAACTAGACACATGCTTCGGTCCTGAAGGATTCCAGCAAGGCTGCATAGCTCAGTCGTGGGCACACCTTACATGCTAATGAAGTTAAGAATACCTACTTGCAATTTCCACTTTTCAATCAAGACTTTATTAAAGATGAGCAATAATGAACATAATGTGAGCAAAGAGCATCACATACTTCAGACCAAAAATTAAGTTTTTCAAAGACAAAAACAGTACAGTTATTTTGATGCACGGGTCTTGTGATTAATCACAATTAAGAATCTACTTATCAGCCGGGCAGTGGTGGCACACGCCTTTAATCCCAGCACTTGGGTGGCAGAGGCAGGTGGATTTCTGAGTTCGAGGACAGCCTGGTCTACAGAGTGAGTTCCAGGACAGCCAGAGCTACACAGAGAAATCCTGTCTCGAAATTAAAAAAAAAAAAAAAAAAAAAAAAAAAGAATTGCT
>CM052708.1:41342845-41362169 GCA_028551405.1 Uromys caudimaculatus | reverse complement strand
AAAAAATAAGCCAGAATCCCTCTCCAGCTGGGATGATTTTTGTACCCCGTCCATTGTTGCCATCAACCGTAGTTACGATAGAGAAGGCAGACAGCTTTACCTCAGATAAAGGGAGTTCTCCGACATTCTTTATTGTTACATGCCCAGCAACCTTCTCTGTTACGTAATCTTATTTCTTTTTTTTTTTTTTTTTTTTTTTCCAGAGCTGAGGACCGAACCCAGGGCCTTGCGCTTGCTAGGCAAGCGCTCTACCACTGAGCTAAATCCCCAACCCCTCATAATCTTATTTCTGACCTAACGTTCTAACTGACTGCATCCACGCTGTTCAGGACTAGCTGCATTTTAATCTGGAACCACCTTGCTGCCATACAAGGTCACACAGGGTGAGAAGTCTTTCCCGGAGCGTGGGACGAGCAGGAGCTGCACTTGAGCTATAACTTTGTTGTGTCTATTTACTCTGATTTGACCAATCAGATCTAATGGTAGTGTGCCTTTCTAACACTAGCTTTGCTCTCCCTGTGGTTGTCAAGTGCTCGGTCTTAATGTATTTCTCCCATCGTCCCTTACGAAATCTAGATGCAGCTCTTTAATTATGCATGATGCTTTTTTTCCTCATTCTTTTTTTATGGAGTGAAATAATTCATTTTGACAACTTAAATGTGCCAAACTGCAATGTGATCATGTATCTTAAGTGACTATTTTAGGAGCAGAGACGCTCCCATTTTTCAGTATAGACTGGGGACTGCCACTACCCAAGCACATAGACACGCGAGAGCACAGGTGCACACCTTCATCAAAATGTACCCAGCCCAGCCCCCACACAGCTCTCAGAAGCACCTTCGTGAGAGGTTTGAGGGGAGGTGACAATGCTGTCACTCACCAGGTTATCAACCATGAAGGTCATTTAAGTGTCTAACTTTCCAGTGCCAGGTCCCAATTATCAAAAGGTACTCTTAGCCTTTGTGGGGTTTGGTCCTTCTTTTGACATCCTTCTGACCCCAAACCACATTATTCCCATTTGCCTGCAACATTACTCCTTTTGGGGTCACTATTCCAAAATAACTTTCCATGTATAACACCTGATATAATATACAAGATCATGATTTCTAATGTCTCATTTGACTGTCCTATATAAACTCTGTACTACTGTGTTGTTTAAAATAGATTGAAATCTACCAGAATTTGGTAGATAGAAATAAAAATGGCTAACATCCCTATTTTCAACCTGGCCGGTTCATGAATGTCTATTAATACTTGTCCCTGTGGGGATTTGCACTTTGAGAGTCTTACATTGAGCTTCTCAAGTGGTCTGGTTTCGGGGTTAGTATTTCTCTTAACTGATCAGCCCACTGTGGAAGCCCCATCTGTTTTCTCAGCTGGCAGTTATTTACTCAATTTCTTCTGAGGTATTAATAGACTTAACACATATCTTCTCCAAGGTTACTTACATTTTAATGGAAGAAATGACATTTCACTGTACAGCAGCACACAATGGAACTGAACAGTGACATAATGTCACAGTGAGTTCATTCTGGGCACTCTGACCATGGAAAGTGCTTGAGTATTTTCAACTGACAGTAAAATTGAAGTGGAGAGAACTTCAGGGTAACAATAGGCCTTGTGGTGCTGGAGTCATGGCTCAGTAAGAGTACTTCTTGCTCTTCCTCGGGACCTGGGTTCAATTCCTAGCACCTACATGATGGCTCACAACCATCTTATTCCCGCTCCAGGGGCTCCGAAATCCTCTCTCTTCTGGCCTCTGTTAGTACACAGTGCTGTTAGCATATGGTGCACAGACATACACGCATGCAAAATATGATAAAAGAAAAAGGTTTTAAAAGAAGACACATGCCAAGCGGTGTTGGTGCACACCCTTAATCTCAGTACTTGGTTGGGAGGCAGAAACAGATGGATTTCTGTGAGTTCGAGGCCAGCCTGATCTACACAGTGAGTTCCAGTACAGCCAGGGTACACAAAGAAACTCTGTCTTGAAAAAAACAACTAATACTAGTAATAAAAAGAAGGCACACTTATCAAATTGATTCGATGTACACACACTCACTTTATCTGTGTGGACTGTAGAGAATCTCCTCTGAGTGGTCAAGGAGAAAAAGGAGTTCCATGAAGTTGCAAAACACAAATTTCACCATATCCAAGAGGAAGTAGAATGATTTATAAAAACACTATAGACCATTGATAAAGTTAAGACGGATGCACGCACACAAGCACACACACACACACACACACACTTCATTACTAATCTGCAGATAAAATACTAAGAAATTTTCTAGGTAGGCAGCACACTGTGTGAACAGAACTCTAGATCATTCCCTGTGGAATGTCAGCAATGAACCACATTTATACTTGTGTACCAAGACACACACACACACACACACACACACACACACACACACACACACACACAGCCTCTTCGAAGTCCTCCTATGCTTTTGCTTCTCACTGGTCAGTCACTTTGACTGAACTGACTAAAATAACAACTTAACAAATCTTTGAGGGGGGATTCCTGTCATGAAGACTGGTAATCTCAAAAGTCAGAACAGTCCCACAGGCACTGAAAATAAAGGGGCAGGCTTGCTATGAACAGAAGGAACTCTGTGCCACGCTTGCTGAGCTATCTGACATGGGGAAGCTATGTGCCTGCTGGATGTAATATTTCTTTCAAAAATCAAACTACAAATCAAGTAATTTCCTATACAGAGTAACACTGATGTGGGAGAATTCTGTAGTAGCATCAAATCAAATACTACTCATTGGTGACAAGGACCAAAGAAAAAAAAGTACACTGTAACTTCTGATGGAAACTTTTAAAGGACAGGTGCAATTATTCTAGGTCAACAAGTAACAAGGGCCACCTATGCCTCTCTCCTCCACAGACACCTCTGACTCCTGCCTTGGGCAGAAGGCACCACCTCACTGATCCCCCACTGTCTCATACATTAAGTATGAATTAACTGTATGCCACATACTGACTTTAAAAATAGACACTAAGTAATCTGTCCACAATTTGTTATTTCTTATGTAGACATAGAAAGAGCAGCAGTAGTGCTGTAGCAAGGAAAATGAACCAGTTTGCTGCTGCTTCACTGTGCGATGGTGAAGTGCACAGCTGCATTCAGGTTCCTTCGTGGCGTCTGCTTAAGCGGGGTTTGGTATGAAAGCTGCAAATGACCTCGGCAGCCTCGCTCTGTGATCACAGGGACGTCTACTGAAGAGTGCGGGGTGAAGTGTGATAGGGTGAGGTGCGCCTCTTCACCTCCAATAAGACAGACAGGGAAAGAGGATGGAATGAGGAGCAGGGGATGGGCGGGGACAAGAGGCAGCCATCACAGTGTCGTCCTATTTTTGCCCGTGTTTTAAATGTGTCCCCTTTCAAAGGACTGTGATGGCTAATCTCCAACATTAACTTTCTACACATGGCAAGAGGGATCCTCGAATAAAGGACTGCCTCCACCAGACTGGCCTGCGACTTCATCTGTGAGGCAATTTCCTGATGACTGACTGATGCAGGAGGGTCCACCCTACTGTGGGCTGCTACTATCCTAGGCAGGTGGGCCTAGGCTGTATAAGACAGGCTGCTGAACAGGAGCCTTTGAAGTGAGCCAGTCAGCAGCACTGCTCTACGGGTCCATCCTCTGTTCTCACTCGTGGGCCCACTATACTTTCCTCGGTGGTGAACTGTGACCCGGAAGTGTAAGTGAAACAAGCTCTTTCCTCCCCAACTTGCTTTTGGTCATGGTGTTTATCACATCGACAGAAAGCAAACTGAGCAAGCACTGGTATATTTTGAACCTCAACCTAAACTCTTTAAGGGATAAGGTGAGAGACTTGAGTATCTCAGTCCCCTTACAGACACTTATATCCTAAGCAGTGCTTGGCCCTCAACCCAGACCAAGTGTCTGGCCTCTTACCTCTTTCCCAAGACCAAACTCATTTTACACAAATATGTCTTCTTCCTTTTTGGTGTAACTGAATGTCCACAGAAGCTAATGAATTAAGGCTTTTGAGCACTGGCTGTAATGGGAAGGGGGTATTGACTGATAATAGCTATCAAATTCAACTTCCATAATTCATGAACGTCAGTGGCTTTTCTTAAGAGAAAGCCGGCTTGTCTCCCTTCACAAATTAGAAGTCTTTTTGCAGCTAGAGGTGTATCTTGGTGGCCCCAATGTGTTTAGCCTGAAGTCTTCAGTTTAACCCTCAGCACCCCCAAAACACAACAAAACTGAACTCACCCCTGTTTCAAGACGAAGGAATCACAGCATCATGGCAGTACCACTTCCATGTTAACTTCCATCTACAACTAGAGTTATTTTTTAACTGCCTTAATATATAACAAATCCTAATGCCAATTTCCCTAAAAAAAATACACATGATGATTTAGTGCTCTCTCACTAATAATCTATATTCCTTCATATTCTCCTCTCTTTTCCCTCTCCCTAGTATTTCCACAAAAATATCAAGTACTAAAAATTAATTTTTTATCTAAACTTTAAAAGTAGCATAAAAGTAAAATTTTCTTCAACAGTGGCAAAGGCATGAGAAGACATGAGTTGGGATGCAGACAGACTGCTGTGCCTGGAATATTCCATTAGGATCTCAGCATAGGCTAGAAAGGAGGAGGGTCTTAGTGTCAGAATTAATAGCATGGGCCTGAGCTGCAAGTGTAGACAGTGTCAGTGCATAGAATTTTATAAGTCTGCATACTACGAGTAGCTATTTATGGAATAATTCTAACAGGCCAGGAATATATCATCATTGTACAGGCATAATCAAAAAAGTAGCAATCTGTTTTCCTTACATGACTCTAAAGCTCTAAGCAAAGGTTTAGAAGTCACCAAAGGCCATGTATTGGTTTGAACTAAATTCTTCCTACCTTCGTAGCCATCAGGCACAAAAGAATGGGAAAGATTGTGTTGATCAATCTGGAAGCACAGGCAAGTCGTACACACCACTCACGTTTTCTTATTCAGAAATAATAATGGTGGGGTACTGGGGAGATTGTCCAGGTGGTAAAGTGCTGGCCTTGCAAGTAGCAGGACCTATCTGAGTTTTGTTCTCCAGACCCCAAAGCCAGGCATGGGGTCCTGCATGCACTTCTAACTCCAGACCTGTGAGGATCCTGTAGAAACAGGAAAATTCCCCAGACATTCCGGCCAATATACCTGATGGGCTCCAGGTTAGTGAGAGACTGTTTCAAAAAAGAACCTGGCATGTATGACCTGAGGAATGACAGCCAATCAGTGATGTCCTCTGACATATGCGTGCACAGCAGACGCATGTACACACACGCGTGCACACACATGCACACGCGTGCACACACACGCACACGCGTGCACACACACGCACAGAGGCACCTATACATATGTACTGTGCACACAATGATAATAACGGCACCTGCTATGCAGCAGCATCTCGACCCTCTAAATATATGTGTGCTCTTTAAAGATGAACGATAAAAACATAAGAAAGCCTCTGGCAACAATTAACCATAATGATCATAATCACAGCTTCATTAACTAATAAGAAGGTCACTGCAAACCAGGTACCCTCAGGGAACAAAATACTTACAAGGTACACAATCTCATATGGCATTGTGTTGGGGGTTTTACACTGTACGTGAGAAGTGGAATTCTCTGCATTAATTGTAATGCTGTCACAGTGTTCCAGGAATTGCTTACGTAGGTTCTTGCAGACACACCCACTGTAAATTAGTGGTATTAGTTAATGGGCACATTAAAAGTGTGACCATTCACTTAGTATTTTCAGACTGCCCGTGATTGGAACAATGCATTAGCTTCATTCCCCTGGCACATGCTCTTTGGTTTGTAACTGTAAATGGCTCTGTACAGTACACATATGCAATGGGAAATTTCAAAAACAAAATAATTATCTTGCTTTGTATCGCTCACTACAAAATGGGACGCTTCTAAAACTTAAATTTTCCATTAGTCCCTGCTCAAACTTAAGGATACTTGATTTTGCTATAAACTTAAAGTAAGCCATGGAAATAACACCCCCAAATCACTTTAATAGAGTTGAATGCACCTCTTCAATTGCTTACTTGATGTTCCCAGGAGATCTTACAATTACTTCAAACTCACACTGTCCAGTTTTCACTTCTTGCAAACCTGCTTTTATATCTATTACCTACCTTTGATTCAAGCACAATTTATACCCCCGTTCTGCATTAGCTTCCTCCTCTCTCCCCCTCACTTGGGACACAGCCCTGTAGTTTTTCTGCTCAGGGCTCCTGTCCACTCTTTCCTTCCTTCCTGTGGTAGACAGCCAGACTCCTAGCACTATTGCTCAAGGTGCTTCTCAAGCTAATTGCTAACTCTTGTCAAGTGCTCAAGGTGCTTCTCAAGCTAATTGCTAACTCTTGTCAAGTACATCGGATGGGAAGCTGCCAGAGAAGGCCGGGAATACATAATTCTTGATAGAAAATTCAAAATAATTTTAGAATGGAAATGTCTGCCGCATAGACCTGCCCCCAATTACCAACTTCCCTTCCTAAAGATAAACATTGGTCAGCTTCTCTGTGTATCTCTCTAGAGACCATTTGTCTATACATGAGAACTATGTGCTCTCTTGAAGTTTAAATACACAAAAACACATGCATACACAAGCACATACACAGTGATATTATGAAATTTCCACTGCTCTATAGCTGAGATTCCCCCTTGAATAAAATGGAGAATTCAGCTTGTATTGCTACATAGCTGATTCAAATGGATGCACTGCATTCTGTGGTGGCATTTTTCATAAGTCAATAGACTCTGATTGACATACCTGGGCTCTTTCCAGTCTTTTGCTATGATAATGTGAAGTCAATGCCCATGCAATGTATCCCTTGGCAAACATACACAGAATGGTTCGTTATCCATCATGATTCCAGAGGCTGAGGCAATGAAGGCTCGGGGCAAGACTGAAGCAATTTCTTTACGATCTTTCCTGTGACGTGTGTGTCCTGTTTACATTAACTCCCAGGTTAGAATCTCACCGAGCTTTTCCTACAATCACTTTAAGAATAACAACTTCAGTCCTTGCTAGTGGACATATCTCTACCCATCACAGAAAGCTTGTTAAGTACAGTAATATGAAAAGTTACAAAGGCTCCAAGAAGGCACAACTGCTCTGCAGACAGCACGACTGCCCCGACAAACATGGCTCTGCAACAGTCCGGTCACCGTGAAGCCTTGACTTACTGACAGGAGTCTGACGAAGAAAGTTAGCAAGATTTGCACAGAAACCAAAACATAGCTGGAAAGATGCTTCAGTCAGTAGAGAGCTTGCCAGGCAAGCAAAGGAGGCCAAAAGCCTATCCCTGGTGCTCACATAAAAGCTGAGAGGGAAAGCGGACACCTGTAATCCCAGCACTGCGAAGGTGGAGACAGGAGGATTCTGGGGCTTACTGGCCAGCCAGTCTAGCTGAATAGCAAAATGGCCACACTGGGAAGAAGCAAAGGAGTTCCTGGACTCCTACAGTCCATCTTTGGGGCCTCAACATGTGATTTAGGTTAAACTGAAGACAAGACACAGACATAACTAAGCAGTCCTGGCCACAGTGTGGTCTCACCCTCTCTCATTGCTTTGGTTCCTGTCTCTCCTGCAAGGTGGTCTAACAAGCTGTCAGATGTGTGTGAAATACTTTCTTAGAGACAAGTTCCTCCTCTGGCTGGCACCAGGCTTCAGCAGTTTGTCTGCCAGAATAAGATTCCCTGGAAACTCCAATTTTTTAGGGACAACTGTTTCAGACATCTGAGAGCCAAGGATGTCTCTCTTTAGAATATCCTCTAAGCTCTTAAAAGTTCTGTGACTAGTCTGCTTTCTCTCAAAACAGAAGGACTGTTTTTGGTCTAGAGTTCCCTGCCAGTGTATCAGAAGCTTCTGAGAGTGTTCTGAGGGCTGGGGGTCCCTGCCCACTCAACCCTGATTAGTTAGTGCAGCCTGAGTTTCAGGACTGTCTGACCCTCTTAGCTCACCCACTAGCAGGTCTCTGCTGAAACCAGTGAAAATGGAAGGTCCCCAGCTGGTCATCACTCAATCTCTCTGCCCTCAATGGGCTTCCAATCTCACTAGAAGACCAGGCTGTCAGCTGTCCTATACCAACACAAACCCATCTCAGTCATCATGAATCAAGATGTGGCCTTGGCCAAGTATAAACTGAGCCCAAGGGCACAAAAACAACTTCTACACGGAAAACCTCTTTCTGGCAACATCTCACTTTGTGACTTTATCAGAAAGTAGATTTTCCCATAAGACACTAAGTGGCTATTCCCCGGTTGTCTAAGAAAGACAATTAGCCTAGCAACCAGCATATGAATTGACACTAAACAATAAGCAAGTGCTCTAATCCTTGCTAGCTGGTTCACTGTTCTGCATCTGCATTTTTCATGCTAAACAGGTGATAAAGCTTCACCATGAATGGACAGATTAGAACACATGCTGTTAACAATGGTGCTCCTTGGAGCTGGAGAAGGCGCTCAGCACTGACCGACAAGCATCGGCTGTTCTTGCAAAGGTTCAATTCCAAGTGCCCATGTAGCAGCTCACAACAATCAGTAACTACAGTTCCAAGGGACTAGACACCCTCTTCTGGTCTCCATGGTACCAGGCATGCACGTGGTGTGGGTACACACATGCCGGCAAATGTTCATACACATAAAATAATTTCTAAAAAGCAGACCTTTAGCAGGTTACTACCATCCTATGAGCCTGAGAATTTTAATATGCCATTCATTCACATGGAAAACAGTCAAAATTTAAATATTAATTATGCTGTTGGATGGCTACAAAAATTTACCCTGAGTAAGTTGTCTGAACCTCTCAGCCCCTTTAACCTGTTTACTGGAGGGAGGAACATCCCTGGGCTTACTGAAGTAACGAGGTGAGATATGAAATGGCAGGTAGCTCCATGCTTGCTACTCATTAGGGTTTATACTCCAGAGCTTTCAGAATCAAAGGTATCGTTTGCCGCTGTATAATAAACACCTTCAACTGCTAAGATCTTGTAAAATAACCGGCTTTCCTTGGTACTATCTGTGAGGTCTGAGAATGTGCTCTGTTCTTCAGAGCACGTACCACAGGATGCCAGACAGCTGCAGTTCAAAGTCCTGCTGCTTCATTCAGATGGCTATCGCCTAGCAGGCCCTCCTTAGACATATCCAGATACTTAACATTCTATTTTTAAGATTGTTACTATGGCCAGTAACTCATTTGCCTGCATTAGGCCCCTAGTCCAGGCACTGACATTGAAGCAAGGGACTGTCTTTTACAGAGCCCTTCAATCTGGACTGCAAGTAGATACCAGAAATCAGAGCTCACCTACAGGAATATGGGGCCAACGTGTCTTTAACTAAGCCCTTCATCTAGACACATGTGCTGGAGTTTAAGTAAATCATGTAGCCCTCCCTCAGAGAATACATCCACGTATGACCCTGAGTAGTCCTGCGCACTGCCTGGACGTTTGTAACTGCAGAGCAGGGTAGCCACAGAGGCTGAGGCTGCTGGTTCAGGACCTGAAACAGAAACCCTTCCCAGTTCCCATGAAGTTCTACAGGAAAAAGATGGTTCTTAATGTTTAACTCTGTATACTTACAAGGGCCAATTATGGGCCATGGTGAGTGTGATGTCATCAGCTCACAACCATGTATTTGGAATATATGAAGAGCCTTGAACATGAAACATCCACAGGAAATATCATTTGTCCCAAGGCCAAGAAGGCTGTGTGGCAGGCTATCATGCACTAGGCGCTACAATTTGACAGAAAAGCTAGGGAGGTCAGTCCTCTAAGAAACCAAGGTATGAGAGCCTTCATGTGGACGGAAATGCCCTATTGGTCTTCACAAAGTGCCTCCAACTAAAGCCCACTTAGGACACCAGCTTCATATAACCCTGGCAACAGGTCCAGTTCTTTTTTTTTTTTTTCAGGAAAAAAGGAAGGCGGGCCAGCTGTAGCCTAGACTGGCCTCAAATCTATAGCAATACTCCTGCCATGACTTCTAAGTAGTATGTTAACATGGAACGATTTTAAAGTATCATAAAAATATTTTAATCAATATAGATATAAAATAATTAGGCTGGCTAACTATTAGGATTCTAATATTTACATAATCAAAGCTGAAACCACTGCAATGAATCACGTCTATAAGACTTACTGGTTTAAAAATAATCTGAGTCACTATATATAATATAAAAAATATCATGAAGATGCAGATATTTAGAGATATTATAAAAACCTAAATATCATAGACGAAAATGGGGAAATTCTATGCATATGTTAAACATGAAAGGCTACGGCTTACCCAAAGAAAAAATAAGCTCATAAATATCATTCATTTGTGCATTCAGTTGACAAATATGTACTGGCTTTCCCCTCTGTGCCAAGCAACAAGCTTGGGGAGTCAGCGAAGGCTCAGGATTTGAAGCTGGAAGGGAATGTTGCCATCAGCGGCTCACTGCCCCCACACAGACACCGAATCACTAACCCCTCAAAGCCTTCTTGAAGAAGCTCACTGAGTTCTGCTGCCTGGGATGGTGACACAGCCTGTGGTAAGGGGTGAGGCCGCTTCTCAGTCACTGCAGTCCATGCTTCCTTGACTACCCCACACCAACAAGCGCCCCACATTTACTCAGCTCTTCCTCGTCCAACCTTGAGAACTTCATCTCAGCTCTGAACCTGGGCCTGTCCTGAAGACTCTGAAAGTTCCTTTCTGCTGACAGGGAAGAAGATGGCTACAGCGTTCTAACAATGGCCAAGGTCCTTACCTCACAGTGGGCCTGTTCTATTAGATGATTCTAGTTGGATAGAAAGTTCTTTTATGTTGAGTTGAAGTCAACCCTCTGTGGAGTCAACCAGACAAACTGATCACTGCCTCTCCTATATAATGATTCCTCAAATATTCCAAAAACCTTAAAATTTAAAAACTATCACCATCATCACCACCTCCATCCTCAGGGGTTTGTGTATGGAAGCTAGAGGACACCTCTGTAGAGTCAGTTCTATCCTTTACCTTTACATGGGCTCTGAGGACTGAACTCAGTTTGCCAGCCTTGTGTGACAAGATCTGTAACCTGCTGGGCCCATGTTGCCCATATTCCCAATTATTATTATTATTATTATTATTATTATTATTATTATTATTACTTATTTAATTTACATCCCAATTTTTTAATTAAAAAATTCCATAATGCCATTCAATCCCAAGACTACAACCCCCAGAATGTACTGCAATATTCTAGATTTGTAGTGTGAGCAGCATGTGTGTCCTGTACATTGGGTAATGTAACCTAAGATTCTCACTGAGTTGATGCCGAAAAGACAACTGAACACGGGAGACCAACAAGAGGATCACTATCATCACCATATATATTTAAATGACCAAGTAAGGAGGGAGGTCAGCAGATGAGGCTACATACTCTACATGAGAGCCATGATTTAGAGGCTGGCTTCTCTGTTTCTTGCCTATATAGTAGAGACTACAGTAGTATCGCTTCATTGGACTGCTATAAAAAAAATAAATGACTTGTCAGGCATAAAGCATATAGAACAAGAATCCATATTCTTAACTAGGGTTGGTGACTTGTTTAGCTAAGGGATCCTTCATTTGGGAGATTATCCATGTACCTTTTACATGACATGACATTCTTCCACAGATCACATGGGAAAAAAAGCCAGCTTTGGTCTTTTCCTTCAGGATTAAATATTGAGATATTACTGGATGAAAGCAAACTGACACCTTCTTAGGTTCAAAGGATGTGCTGTCCCTCTTCAGAGAGAGACAGCTGAATGTTGTTAACTGAGAGGAAGCCAAGGAAAATCAGAATAAACAGAAAGCGACCACTTCAGAAACAAGCTCCGGGGAACACTTCTTCCCATTAAACCCAGGCTGCTCTGCCAAAGATGGCTTAGATGTAGAATTCCTGGGTTGTAAGGACCACAACAGCATGTTCTCCATGCTTGACGGTTTCTTTGAATGTACACACTTTATATCCTCCTGACAGAATCATAATCAAATCCAATAGCAGCATCTTTTCCAGGTACTATGACCAAACTCCTCACGAGTAGCAAGTGAGGCTCCCCTCTGGGCTCACAGGTTGAGAAAATAATGGCATCACAGCAGTCACCAGTCAGCTCTATGGGCACAGGACCTGGTAAGGCCCACCCCTATCTTCCCAGAGCAGGGGACAGAGAAAGGAGATGCTAACACTCACGGGGCTTTCTTCTTCTGTTCAGTCTAGACTCACAGTGCAGCGATGCCTCTCTGTGATTACTGAGGATGTGAAGGCCTAGGCCCAAACCCCAGCATTAGACGTGGGTGACAAGAGATGGCAGAAAGCATCATGCGATGTTTGTGTGCAGAGATTCTTTGGTTAATTTAGCCGTCCTTAGCATTCTCCACTGAGCTGTGTGTGAAGTTACACTCTTAGTGCATCTCCACCTGGGTGCCTTGCTGGGTCACATGCAGGCACCAGGTGAGCAGACGCCCTTATGTTTAGCTCTGAAAGAAGCCAGAACAAAGAGCTGTACTGCCCGGGGTTCCTCACTGGAGCAGGTATGCTGAAAGCTGCTAACGCACCAACTTCCACTTGATTTGGAATCACCTAGGAAACACACCTCTCTCTGTATGAGGGCTTCTCCAGTGAGGCTTCGTCAAGAACTTGAGAGTCTTCTGCTTCAGCCATCAACTGGGATTACAGACCTGAGTCATAAAGCCTGGCCCCTGTCATCTCAGAAGATTTAAATACCAATACAGCTTCTTTAAAATGGAGGTGCGTTTATCTGAAGTTTATCTTAATCTTCATTAAAATTTAAAGGACCCATCAGAACAGCTCAGAGAGCTGTGACTGGGGTAGTGATTAAATCACCTCAAAGCCCTTCATTAGTAAATAACATTGCCCTAATAAGCCATGACTGCCATCTCATTGCTGATTGGTTGCTTTTCCCAACCATTCTTATTAACATAAATCTTTCTTATACCTCTCAAAGACAGGCAGGATGGAATGGTTTCTCAAGATGGAACTTGTCTAGGTAGCCTTCAACGTTCCCAAACGTTCATAAGTTGGCCACATAGTGCCAGCTGTGGGGGAAAGATGAACCCTGTATTCAAAATAAAAACCACTACCATCCACTAAACCTCTTGTGCGCACCACTGTCCTGGGCACTTTATAGGTTATCACATCAATTTCATATTCAGGGCCCTAGAAAGCAGGTACTCCATGGCTGTGGCTCTCAATATACTTGAGGAAATGTGGATTTAAGGGGATTGATTCGTGTGGCCTAGGTCACATAACAGGGCTGAGCTAGAAACCAAACCCAGGCTGTTTGACTTTATAACAGAAGCTGTGCCCATCACAGCAGAATTTAAACTAGAAATAACTTAATAATGAACGCCAACCTTGTTTATTCATTTAATAGTAAGGATAGCTGTGATTGTCCTTCCTAGTCCCTGACTGCAGTACGGCCACCTGAAGTCACAGGAAGGTGCTTTCGATATTAGTAGGTTTTAGTAGTTGCCTGCCACAAAAGCCACCCATAAAACTCTAACAACAGAAGCCCAATTTAAGACCCATTAAAAATTGGTGTGTGATGGTGCAGTGGGGAAAGGCTCTTGCTGTCAAATTTGATGGTTCAATCCCCAGAACTTATGATGGAAGCAGAGAATCAACTCCTAAGTGTTGTCCTCTGAGATCCACACACCCGTGAGTATGCACACACACACCTACCTACCCTTACACAAGTAAAGAAGTGTAATTAAAAATCATAAGTAAATCTTTAAAAATTTAGTAGACGAATTTTTTAATTTGTCAACATTGTAAGACTTGGGGAAGAGGAATTCAGCTGTGCTTCACAACCCAGAGACTATAAGACCAATGGGCATTTTTTTAAAACTACTGTGATCATGACAGTGCAATACACAGCAGCAGAAAACTGATATAATGCCCATGATGATTTAGACAGCTGAAAAAAAGAATAATTAATGCCCAGAGTAGGAAAGGAAGGTGTGGACTGGGGGACTGTTTAAGACACGCCCCACAGTGTACACAGGTCTTAAACCACACCCACAATCCCCTGGCTATAGGTTTGGTATCCATATGCCTCATGGAACTCATAGATCCTGACCACAGAAGTGACACAGAGCTGCTTCAAGGGTAGGCTGGCAGGACACTGCTCTGTGGGACACTCACTATAGAAGCCATCTCTGCAGAGTTGAGCATTCCTTTTCAAGCAAAGCGTAAGTTTTCTATTTTCCACCAACTATTTATAGATTGTCTATGTACCATTTCTTGTCAATATATGACCCTTAGGGACTTCAGGAAGGGCAGGATTTGGCCACTCCCAGAGTCTTTAGCCGCAATCCCATCATGCTGTGCCATTAACCTCTGACATGAACCAGCTAAAATAGTGGTGTCAGGAGCAGTCAAGATGATCTAGGAAGACAGGGTATTTAAATATTTAAGCAGGAGGGTTGTCAATTACCACTTGAAAACATGCCTTTTGCTCCATTTTATGCTGTGGAAAGTTCTCCCAAGTTTCTATTATAGTATAACACGAAGCAATCTATCTCACTTTTCAGCCTCTACATCGCTAGTCTAACCAACTTCAGAAAGAACAGTTGGCTGATGAAATATCCCAGCCACTATGTCTTCTCATGCTGATAGAAACTTTGATCTTGTGGATCAAAACCAACAAACACTTGTGAGTAAAGTTCTTTGAAGTACAAAGACAGACATAGTCCCTGCCCTCCAGAAGGTCATGATAAAAACACAGGCTCACCTATATACAGGGCAGGTTAGGGACAGTTCTGTTCACAACAGGGGTAAAGAGCAGCTGAGGGCAAGCCAGAGTTGCACAAGTGATTTGCACAATCTTTCCAAACCCAGCATTTCTGTTCCTTTTGCCTGTATCTGTTCTAAGCCCCAGACCATACCTGAAATCATTCTAACCATTACACTGTAAACTTTGGTTCCTCCCTACAGACTAACTCTAGCCCTTTGATTGATAGATAGATAGATAGATAGATAGATAGATAGATAGATAGATAGATAGGCAGACAGACAGACAGACAGGTCCTTTGTTCACTCCTAGAGGAAGGCAAATGGCTAGTTCCACTGGTAGGACCAGCAAGGTACTTTCTATCTCAACCTACCTTACCCTAACTTGGAGGACTGAATAACACGCTACATTTCAACCTTGGAGGTAAATATGCAAGATTTACATATGCAAATAGATATAGATATAATCTTCATTTCTGAATTTCTCTGCTTATCATAAATGCCACTGATATAATGGGGAGTGAATTTATATTTTGTAAATGAAAGAAGCAAAAGTACTGGAGAAGTGGTGGGATTTCAGCAGCCGCAGGGAGGAAAGCCACCGCCACAGAACAGTCTCAGGAAGAGTAGACTGAACGGCACATATAAGCCAGACGGTGAAGAGAGGTTACAGAAGTTATACTCCTCGTGTTTACTGGCGCCTACTCGGATAATAGCAAAGCTACCTCTGCCTTCTAGTGTTTTATCCTCAAACACTGAGAGAGAAGCAGAAGCTATAAGCTGCTGAGGCTCCGAGCACCCAGCATTACCTTTACCCCTCTGCCCCAAGGCCTAGTAAACCACCACTCTGGATCAATCCATTTGCTCTATATTAATTGAAAGACTATTCTATAAGCACAGAGAGTATAGGCATTACTAAAGCCAGCCTTTAGTGGTCCCTGATGCTTTCCATGCTGTCACTCCGCAGAAGCTATTCTAAGCCTTCCAGGGTTCCCACTCACAGCCACACAACCTTGTCTTCGGGTTCACCGAGAAAATGGTACTCTCTGGGCTTGAAATACACATGCTGCTGCCCACGCCTGCCTCCACTTCATCTCTGCACTCAGGCCACACACTGCCTCTTATACCCATCAGCTCAGCAATCCTGCCCCATCTAACAGCCCCTTCCGATCTTCATATAAACACACTCAAAGTCCGGTTTTAAAGCACAGTGAAAAGGAATAACAAAACCACAATGCTCTCAGCACCCAAACACTCTCCGGCTGCATCTGGCTCCTAACGGCCAAGCCTCGGGAAAAAGCCTGCTGCCCTATTCCAAATTAACAGCCTCGTGCACGCCACCCCACCCTGAAAACCACTCACAGCCACATGACCACACAAGCCCCAAGTTCACAAATTCAAGTCACCTCTCAATTCCTCCTGGACCTGCCCTCTCCACAGCACCTGATACTTAGCAACTTCCATCTTGAACTGTCTGACGCCGGGTTCTTATGACATCACCGCCTGGGCGATGCTACTTCTCCACTTAAGAATGCTCTTGCTCAGTCTTCTGGTCAAACCTTACATTTTAACATTTTCCCAGGATTCTATTCTTGGCTTTCCTCTTCTCAAACTCAACTCTCCCTGGGGAGAAGGAGCGGCAAAGCACTGTTTACACTATGAATTATCCCACATGCCCATAAATCAATAAGACAGAATCTGAGTCCACTTGCTTCCTCTCCCGGCTCATGTCCTCCTCAGTGCTCACCTCTGTCACAGTCCTTTCTGTTTGCTTACCTGGCTGTCCCCGTGCTCTGTGCACCTAACCACCAGACACTAGTGTCAGTAGCAGAGATTTCTTGTTGTGAGGGTAGAAGTATGGGTAGGTGTGATGACTTAGCAAAAGCAATGCATCCCAGGGGAGCTACAAAGTGTGTCACTGCATGAGGAACCACAGCAGCTCCCTGAACTAAGGAAAATCTAGAGGGAGATTTACATATGCAAATACACATATATAAATATACCAATCTTAAAATTTTCTCTGCTTATCATAAACACTGGTGATATAACGGGAAGTCAATTTATATGTTGATTTTGTAAATGAAAGACACAGAGGAATGGACAAGAGGAAGGATTTCAACGCCACAGTCAGTGAGGCCCAGCATGCCGCAGGGCAGGGGGTACACAGCATGCAGGCTGCAGGGCAGGGTGTGGAAGGCCAGCATCAGAACAGAGAGGGACTGTCCATGATTTTATGACTGAGTGGGAGATGGAATTTGCAGGTGATGGCGAACAAGCTAGTCCCCTGAATCAATGCAGTTTTTCATTAAAAAGAGACGGGAACAGAAGGGCCCTCTCCAAGAGTCCAGTGATGAATGACCTAAGTGGGGAGAAAGGGGAATCTGAACTCCAGCACCTGCCTGCAGTTGCAGCTGAAGTGAGGGTAAGGTAGGAAGTGTTGTTCTTTAAGACTGCAGAGAAACAGCAAAGGGTTCCTGTATTTGAGAACGTTAGAGTCGAGTGACAATTAAGGGGAGTAAAACCTTTAAAAACACAAAAATTAAAGAGTGAAAAGGAAAACAAATCTTGTCTGTCTGTCTGTCTGAAACACAGTCTCATTGTGTAGCCCAGGCTGCCCTGGAATTCATGGCAATCCTTCTACCTCAACCTCCCATGTGCTAGGATTATAGATATGAGCTACTCGTGTGTGTGTGTGTATGTGTGTGTGTGTGTGTGTGTGTGTGTGTGTGTGTGTGTGTGTTTATTATATATGAATATACTTTAAATATACATATTCAAAAATATATACTTGAAAAACATTTACACCCAAGTTTACTGAGCCAATAAACGGATCATATATTTGGTGTTAGAATGTAAAACATTTATCAGAGTTCATTGAGTCACAGAGTGTAAAACATATTTATCAGAATTGATTGTGTCGGTAAGGACTGAATTGAGCATCTGCACATGCATAGAAAAAGCCTCTCCACAGGCCCCGAACAGGGACCATAACTGTACCTACCGTAAAGCTGTTGTTGGCATTTTTTGTGCTTGCTTCAGCGACACTGGCATCTGAGAGGTCAACTTCATCAAATATCAAGGACTGTTGACAGACAAGATCACAAACACGTTATGCAGAACCCCAGCTCCAGGCTCTTCAGAATGCTTGCACCATCAGCCCATGACTGTAAAGGTGATGGCAAGAACTAGGAATCAAAAATGAGAGTTAACTTAGGAACACCACACGACTTGGTCTCAAGAAGAATGAGTGAAACCGTGAAACATGGCTGCCTTATGAAGCTATGCAGTTTCCACACAAATGACTAGGGTTTTGTGTGTCAACTTGACACAAGCTGGAGTTATCACAGAGAAAGGAGCTTCAGTTGAGAAAATGTCTCTCTGAGATACAGGTATAAGGCATTTTCTCAATTAGTGGTCAAGGGCAGAGGGTCCCTTGTGGGTGGTACCATCTGTGGGCTGGTAGTCTTGGGTTCTATAAGAAAGCAGGCTGAGCAAGCCAGAAGAAGCAAGCCAGTAAGAAGCATTCCTCCATAGCCTCTGCATCAGCTCCTGCTCCTTGACTTGCTTGAGTTTCAGTTCTGACTTCCTTTCATGATGAACAGCAGCATGGAAGTGTAAGCCAAATAAACCCTTTCTTCCCCAACTTGCATCTTGGTCATGATGTTTGTGCAGGAATAGAAACTCTGACTAAGACAAATTGGTACCAGCGAAGTGGGGTATTCCTGTGACAACCTGACCATGTTTTGGGGAGGACTGTGGAACGACTTTGGAACTTTGGGCTAGAAGATCCATTCTGTGTTAAGAGCTTTGTGGGAAGTTGTGTAGGAGCTTGGAAGATAATGTTGAGAACAGCGCAGAAGATGGAGGCCTGGCTTGTGAAATTTCAGAGGGAAGATTAAAGATCCTTATCAGGGCCATTGCTATTTTGACTGTGAAGATTCTGTGGTTTTGGTTAGCTGGGGCTGAAGAAATCAGTTGTGATTAACAAGATACCAGAACTACTAAAGCAAAACCATTGCATTGCTGGGACTATTGATGCTGGTTAGCTGGAGATAAGATATTAGTGGTGATTAAGAAGAGACCAGCATCATTGGGGTGAAATCTTCTGAGAAGTGTTTTCTGAGAGCACAGAGGCCGAGTTCCAGAGATAGCCAGGGTTGTACCTTGTGCGGTGGCTGGACTTGGTTATGTGTAAGAGTCACCCAGGTGGTACTGGTTTTGAAGGCATGAAGGAGTCATGAAGAGCAGCTGAGGCTTGGGCACTGTGAGAGGCCACAGAAGGCCATTGGTGAAGGTGCAGCCTCAGTTGCAATTGACAGCCCAGGATTGAAGGGGTCAGGCAATGGAGGTGAGGCTTGGCATCATGGTAAAGCCTAGTTGCAGTGGAAGACAGCAGTGTTTTGGAGATACTAGTACCATGAGATGACCACCAAGAACAGCAACAGCAGTGGAGTACAGGCATCTGGAGTCTAGAAGACAAGGTTTGTGCTACAAAGGGCAGAGCTGGAGAAGTGACTCAAGCCCTTGG
>CM052708.1:41320749-41342745 GCA_028551405.1 Uromys caudimaculatus | reverse complement strand
TAAGAATTTACAAAGACTGTGGGACTTTTAAAGTTATTTAGATCTTAGGGATGAATAAGGAAGTAAGGGTCGAGGCTTATTGGTGATGTGTTTGTGTGTCAAGTTGACAAGGGGTCAATTTGACTGGCTAGTTTTGTGTGTCAACTTGACACAAGCTGGAGTTATCACAGAGAAAGGAGCTTCAGTTGAGAAAATGCCTCTCTGGGATACAGGTATAAGGCATTTTCTCAATTAGTGGTCAAGGGCAGAGGGTCCCTTGTGGGTGGTACCATCTGTGGGCTGGTAGTCTTGAGTTCTATAAGAGAGCAGGCTGAGCAAGTCAGAAGAAGCAAGCCAGTAAGGAGAATTCCTCCATGGCCTCTGCATCAGCTCCTGCTCCTTGACCTGCTTGAGTTTCAGTTCTGACTTCCTTTCATGATGAACAGCAGCATGGAAGTGTAAGCCGAATAAACCCTTTCTTCCCCAACTTGCATCATGGTCATGATGTTTGTGCAGAAATAGAAACCCTGACTAAGACATCCTCTGAAGGCCTATCTGCCATGGTTATGGAGCAGGAACTGAGGGACACACACACACACACTCACACACACACTCATATACCCCCACACACACTCACACTCACACACACACTCACACACACACCACACACACACATACACACCACATACACACACACACACACACATACACACACACACACACACACACACACACCACACACAAGCTTGTGGCCCACAGGTTTGTTGAGTGTAGACGGAGAACTAGCCTTGGCTCAGATCTTGGTGATGTACTGAATGGTTTAGACCTTGTTGTCCTTGTCTACTAAACTGTGTCTACATAGGATGGTGACTGTGTTCAGCAAACAGAAGACCCTGTCTGCTTCTTTCAAACTCTTAAACATTATTTTGATCAAAAAGTGTCAGTGGCGAAAGCTCTAGAAATAAATGACATTTCTAAAAAATCAATTAAATTAGTCTTAGTAAATACGAGTAAATAGATATTATCTTTCCCACTTTTAGTGAGTTAGTCATTGCTCAACTTTCAAGCCAGTGAACTTCCAGCACAAGTGGAGTAAGACTTCACCTCCAAGGCTGCAGAGAAACATCTTTCCCCTTTTTCTGATAGCTTCCACTCTCCCAGATCTCCAGGCTGTTATGTTGTGTACTATAATTTTACTAATTTACTTTAATCCCACTAGCCTTGCTTCTAAAGCGGAAGAGATATACAATATGGCCAGTAGATGACAGAGGCAAAGCTCGCTGTACTGCAAGGTAGCCTCTTCAATATGGAGGCCTGGAGTAAGAAGGCAATGCTGTGCAAAGTCACCAATGATGTCCTCAGCAGAAAACAAACTTGTCATCTCACACATGGGACTATCTGAGGGCCACTTAACTGGCCATACAGCCAAAGTCACAGGCAACCAAGAAGTTGATGTTTCTACAGGGGAATGTGCAAAGACACGATGGAGCTGGACCAGTAACAACAGTCAACATCAGACTTTTAAAATAAGATTATTTTGTTATTACTTTAACATAAGCATTTAGCTATTCCTTCTACTGCTGTTCCACAGACCAACAATTAGGTTTCTTGACTGGTTGGTTTTTCAGCTAACAATTAGTTTTCTTGACTGATTGGTTGTTCAGCTTCTACTAATGACTCTACAGATTATATCAGGAACATTGAAAATGGAAATGATTAGGTCTCTGGCATTCTAATGTCTACTTTTCAGGCAACATTAAAATATCAGTTTTAATAAGGATCTTTTCCCCTAACTACATTATTGTTTCATTCAACTGTTACATACATACAAATTAGTTTATCTCAATTTTATTACAATGTGTTTTTTACTCTTAACTGTCACCATAATGAAGGGATTATTTATGCCCGGGATTCTGAAAGCACTCAGCATGCAGGGTCTTAAGCTTTCTCTCAGCAGCACATGGCAGTCACAACCACATTGTGAACTGCATGTGAGTTGGGCTGGGAGTTTATATCTCACTCCAGAATGTAAATTCCTAACAGCTATAGCTAACGTCACTCTCTTAGAGTCAGAAAAAATTTAAAAGGGGAAAGGGAAAAAAACTCAAAGTTTTTCATTTATTTTAAGTTGTTTATATTTTATTTTAATTAGGAGAAGAAAGGGGAATCAAACAATATTAGATAATCTTAGGTCCCCACAAGATTATCCCTCAAGAATAGGACTGACTTGATAGCTCCCCCTTGTGGTGGGGTGCAAGATGACCACATTTATAATAAATCCATTATGAGGACAGTTAAGCTATAACAAGGATCCAAGACAAATGCAGATTATACAAACGGGGCTTTAGATCTAGTCACAACATGCAGTGCTTGAGAGCAGTCTTCTTAAGTTACCTTGGAGTCTTTCGCATAATAAAGTGTGCGGCCCCGAAGCTTGAAGTATCTCTTTTTCCACCTTTGGAAAGAGCTGGTTTGCTTCAGCAGTTGTCCTTCCTTAATACTGGTCTGCAGACAAAACAGAAACATAATGACAAGATGAAAATGAAACCCCAAACCAGATTCCACTCGGAATCAATGACCCAAGCTCATTAGCAGTCTACACACTGTGGCTTACACCTTAAAAAATTACAAGAGAGAATATTTTGTTCCTATCACAGGTCCATCAAGAGAAGATACAAAAGGTACCAGAAAGTAAAAGTGAATTTGGCATGGTTCTCAAATATTATTTACAGGTAGAATTGACTACTGACAGCTTCTGGGAGACCAAGAGTCTTCAGCTGTGTACTGCCTCGGGAATGCACCAGGCTCTGCTGGACAGGGTCACAAAACAAAACAAAACAAAACAAAAAACATGTATGTGAGAAAGAGACTTGTTGGAAGAGATGGCTCATTTAAGAAGAAGATAAAGAAGGTAGTGGTAAGAATAGCCAGAATTCATCAATGAAACTGTCAAAGAAAAAACATAATTAAGTTAACAAGAGAATTCATAGACAGTTTAAAAGGTGCATGCACACAAACTGACATCTGCAAGAGAGTGACGTTCACACTACTTACATACAGTGAGGACGTTAGAGGTGCCACATCATTAGCTGATTATTAAAGTAAATGGCCTCTGGGGTAAGAAACATGTTTAATTTCTAGCTTCAATACAGGCAACCGATGACCTGACAAGTCTTTAATGTCCTCATATTCATTTGTATAAAGGGTACATTGCCAGGATAGAATGGAAAGCCTAGTATAAAACACAACAGGTGATTGTTGGATGTCCTCGCAGCCAACACAGATACAAAGCACTACGTGTGGTAGCCCAGAGAAGAGAGCATCAGCAAACCTAAGTGGGAATCAAGGATGACCTCCTGAGGAAGCCTCCGCACAAGGCCTTGATCCAACAAAATCAGCCTGTTGGGGTATACAAGGGTAGAGAGGTTGGGATCTGTAATGTCCCTGAAAGGCTCACACATTGAAGGCTTGGTCACTAGTGTGGCAGTGATTGGGACAGGCATCAGTCATGAGAGCCTGAACTTGACTAATCCACTGATCTATTCCTGAGCCATTAGGAGACAGAAGAATGGGGCCTACCTGGAAAAAGTAGGTCATTCATTGGAGAAAGGTTGGGGGGCAGCAAATGGATACATTTTGTCCTCAACCTCTCTCTCAGTCTCTGTGTCTCTTTGCTCGGCCATGTGTTCCTTTCCACAATACTCCAGCTCACCACAAGACACAAACAATAGACCTGAATGACCACCTGCCGAAACTTCTAAAACTTGTGAACCAAAATAAGTCCTTTCCTTCTCTCAACTGTCCTCCCCAGGGATTCTGTCACAGCAGTCGAAAGCAGATTCACACAGACATAAGACAGTCCAGACATCTGGAGACTCTTCAGAGAGCATTCTGTAACAAATGCTCCAACGGGGCAGCAGGAGATGCGTCTGGGAGAGGTGGGCGGGCCTCTGGGACTCTGCACTGGATTCTGCTGAGTGCTTTACAGAATGTCAGTTCGTTTCCACTGTCTGCAGCAAAACACTCGAACTTCTCTAACCGCACACAGCTAGTCTCCGACCCCCGCTTGGACCTTCCATTCACAAGCCCCCTTTGCTTTTACTTGGGAAAGCATAGCTCAGGCGTGGGTATAGCTACTACCTGGGCCTGTCCTGCTTGTCCCTCAGCCATCTGGTTAACTCTTGCACTCCCTTCAAGTCTTTGGGCCAGGGGAGGATGTTCACATCCATTCTAATACATGTGTATATGCTGATTGTGCACATATGTGTGTGCACGTGTGTGTGCATGTGTGTGCATGCATGTAGAGGCCAACTGATATTTGTGGGTGTCATTCTTCAGGAGCCATCCACCATCTCACTGGCCTGGAGTGCACCACACAGACTAGCCTGGCTGACCAGCAAGCCCCAGAGGTCCTTCTGTCTCTGTCTCCCTCACTCTGGGATTACAACAGCACACCATTGGGTCCAGGTCCCTTCAAGCCTTGATCTCAGTGAGACCCATCTCAATGACCACCAATTAGACACTGCAGTGTGTTCCTGTTCTCTGTGTTTCCCCACTGTAATCTTACCCCACAAAATAAGTTCCAATTCACTTATTTTACAATCTGTATTAAAATATAAAGACCCAGGGTTTATTTTATGTAATGAAATTTTAATGTTTCACTGTAATTGGAAGAAAACAAGAAAGGAAGAGGAAGGTGGAATACCGTGAAGCCCAGCTCTAAGACTGTCCTGAGGAGACACATCACAACAGTCTGCCAGAGTGAGTGGCTCACACTTATTCTGAATTCAACAGGAGAATAACAATGCTACAGTGAACCTCTAAGGCAAAAACAATGCAGAGAGCCAAAGGTCTACACCGCCCCACTAACTGTACATGGGAGTTAGCTCCCAAGTAATAACGAAGTCTTTATGAATGGCTGAGATGAAACCTTGTCCAATTTCAAGACTTATTTTCAAGCTTTATAATAATGTCTTATATTAACCCAGGCTGGCCTCGAACTTATGATCCTCCTGCCTCTGCCTCCTTCAGCAAATCCTCCCGGTGTGTGCCACCACAACCGTTTATGCCTTACATTATCAATGAGCTAGAAAACCAGAGAAAACTTTCCTGTTCGGTAAAGTAATGAGGTCATGTTCATGTTTACTTTGATTTTCAGTCAGATGTCCACTTTGCAGTGTGCTCTAAGTGTCCACTGGGAAATCACTACAATTTAATGGTAACAAAATACTTCTGAAACTTCAGTACCGGAGAAAAGGGTCTAGAATCAGCCAGATTTCAAGCCAGGCTCCATGACACACTAACAGCACAGATCTAGGTCACTCTACTTCTTTACAGCCACATTTTCTATCCAAAAAAAAAAAAAAAAAAAAAAAAAAAAGGCCAGAACAATACCAATTTTACAAGCTTGTTGCTCCTAGGTTCATGAAACAGTAACATTTGGAGAACACTTAGCACCATATCTGGGTTACAGAAAGTCTCAGTAAGCAGCACCAAGTGTTATGATGATATCATTATGCCATTAAGTTCAGACAGTATTTTCCAGGCATGAATTCTAAGAGCTTCTTGGAAAAGGTAAATAAGTGTTCGCCAGCCGCTGTCAGGACAAATAACAGCTGCAGCAGACAGAAAGGATCAAGACATGAAGGTTCAGGAGACGAGAGTCAGGATCTGCCAGCCCCAAGAGAGGACCTGCCTTTTATTGTAAGTGCAAAAGCCTAGTGAAATGTTTGAAGCAGCTAAGGAGCTTCTACGGGATATGCTCAACCACAGCAAAGCCAGGAGACTTCATCCCAGGCAGCTAAAGGCAGAACATTGGTCAGAATGTGGCTGGCTGTAAGGAGAGTGGGGGCTGGGGGCGGGGCTAAGTCCCATTTTTACATTGCTAAGGAGTACAATGAAAAGGCTAACACACCACAATGGACAGGTGAAAACTGAGACTCCCCCCTGAAGTTAAAACCTCCCAGGAACAGCTCTGATCTGCTCTCAGAAGCCAGCATGTCAAGATCAGAGAAAGTGGTGACCATACACTAGGGTCTCACAGATCTCCACCAGATCTGACCAGCCCACATTCTGAGCCTTCTTTGTGTTGCACAAGCAGGTGGCTAATCTCAAAAGCTCTCCCAGGTCCTGTACAGAATGTTATAAACCATGAAGAGACTCTCGCTTAAGGAGATGACTCTCGCATGACGAGATGTAACAGGTTACATGATACTACAAGACACTCATCCCCTCAAGCTCTCCCACCTGGTGCATCTTCTTCCACCTCTTAGCCTTTCCCTTCAGTCAACCAAATGGCATATATAACTTCTGCTAAAATCCTAAAACCCTACTGTGAAGAACTATAGCCTCTCATCAAAAACCTACTCTGGTTGAAAGGACAGACACTTTTCATGCTGTACTTTAGAAGGTCAGATTAGGAAGATTTCGAACAAATGGTCACTGGTCATGAAACACTCCTTCTGAGAGAGATTCCAGAGTTGAGACAGAATCCCAGGCCATTACCAACCACAGAGGTGGCCAATGAAGCTCTAGGGCTGAATTGACCCAGAAGGCTCTGTACCAAGCTCACACGGAGGACACACCTTCAATGGCATACATCCACCTTTCTTGAGTCCCTGAATCCCAAGGACACTGCTCAACAATCTCTCCGAAGTTGCCACAGACACATTTTCCCAATGAGAGGACACGGGCTCTGCCTTCTCTTCCATGGAAACCTTGAGAGCAAATAGCTCCCCTCTCCCTACTTCTGAACTGAAGCTCTAGTTATGAGAGAAGGGATACTGATGCAGCTGGGGATACAGAGATGGGAGGATCCTTGGGGCTCACTGACCAGCCAACTTACCACAGAGGCAAGCGACAGGTCCACTGAGAAACGCTGTCTCAAAAACTAAGATGGTGAGCACCTGAGGAAGACACCTGACACTGATCTTTGGCCTTCACATTACCTGTGATTACACACACACACACACACACACACACACACACACACATCAAACAAAAAAAACATAATGTTTTCACTCTGCATTTCCTATTTGTCCTGACTTATTTTAAATAGTAACTAGCCATGTGGAACCTTCTGGGTAATCTGATTTTAGATTGAGACAATGGAAGGTCTTACTTACACCTTAATAGCTTACAAGTGCTGAACAAGTTTCCAACCTTAATCTATTCCGTTTCACGGCTTGGAGCTTCAGAAGTATAACTATGACTCACAAAAGGACAGCACCACGAAAAGGTTAAGAGAGAATATGGGAAGAAAGATATTAGGCACTACAATAGTGTGGTGATTTGAATAAGAATGGCCCCCATATTTGAATGCTTAGTCATCAAGGAGTGACACTATTTGAAAGGATTAGAAGGATTGGAAGGTATAGCCTTGTTGAAGGAAGTGTGTCTCTGAGGATATGGGGATGGCTTTGAGGTTTCAAAAGCCCATGTAAAATCCACTGTTCAATGCCCCCCCCCAGTCTCTCTTTCTGCTTGTAGATCAGGTTGTAGTTCTCAGCTGCTTTTCCAGCCTCATGCCCGTGTGACACTATGATCTCTGCCATGATGATATGATGATAATAGACTATAAATTAGTCCTAATTAAATGCTTTCTTTCATAACAGTCACTGTGGTTGATGGTGTCTCTTTACAGCAACAGAACAGTGACTAAGACATGAGGGAAGAGAACATCAGTGACTACACTTATGAAGGCTCCAGTGGGTGATTTAGGGTCAGTCAGTCAGAAATGTTAACTCAGCATGTGTTCTTAAGATGGAAGTGTGGCCTACAGCGAGTTGCTTGCATGTTTCATAAGCTTTTCAGTGGACACATGTTCTGCTTCACAGTTCATCTGGTCAGAGAACATCCACAAAGCCAAAGGACTTGCATGTTTTCTCCTCTGTTCATGATAGAAGATACAGCCTTGTTTTGATTTGAAAGCAAAATGTGCAAAAATAAATGCTTCATGGCTTATCTAGAAATAACATGGAAAATATTGTCATTTTAGTGAAGAAAATCAATTCTGTATAGCTTATTTCAACATAAATAAAAAGTGAATTACTTTGAAAACTCTCTGGTCTGAAAAGAGTAGGAAGTATTAGTATACAAGCAAAAAGACGACTTTGTGCAAAGACAGAGAGGAGATGCGAGGGTGGGGATCCCACCCTACTGCTTAGCTATCCCTTATGCACTCATTCAGGGTAAGAAGAGAATCCCTGCCTTTCAGTTGTGTGTCCACTGATAGCCAGGCTCCAGTGGATAACCGAATCCAACAGCCACATGGATGGCTGATTAAACACAGATCACACAACCAAAGCAAATGTCACAAAGAGGACCAGTAGGGAGGAGGGGCATTGATAGGGCTGGGAGGAAGATAAGAAAGGATGGGGAAGAGACAGGAACCAGGATGTGTGTAGAAACTGCCAGATGGCTAAGTAAAGGCCACGTCGCTAGGTGACGTAACTAGACTAAGTACTACTGCAATGTGTACTGAGTGTTAAGGTGGGAGATTTTATGTCCTGTGATTTTTAGCAAAATAAAAATAATTTTAAATTTAAAACACAGCTAATAGTCCAAAAAGCCATTGGAATAATAATGCCCTTGGCAAAAAGGCATTATTCTCGTAAAGGGGCAATGCCTGTGTCTATTTTAAAACTGGTAATAGGACAGAGAACAAAACCACAATGAGGGACAAGAGCCACCTCTCTCTCCAATCCAAGCCTAAACACTCACCCCATGGCGTCTCTCATAGGGCTGCCTTTCAGACCTGACAGGGCCACTGTGGAGGCCAGGCAGGATGGCTGTGGGCCTGCATTAGTTACTGCCAGTCTGTCCTCTTGAAATAGTTGCTGTTTCTTTTGCATGCAAATTATTTGCCTTTCACCCTAAAAGTGTTTTAATGCATACAGAACAGCCAGTTCCTCTGCTACAGTCTCACTTCCAGACACCTGGAGGAGACAGGACAGTCAATCCTTCGGTTGCTACCTAGGGTAAGATGGAAGGAAGGGTACTCAGGGAGTACCATCCTGCTGAAGCATCTCGACTCACTTGTGGTAGAATCCTAGAATCCTCGAGTATAGACAGTGCTAAGACACTGTAAAAATCTAATTTAGCCTAAGAATAAATCATTGAGAAATTCAAATTGGAGCAGTGCATGTATTGGGGTTTTTGTAAAGTTCTGTTTAAGATAATGAAGAACTAAATACAATACATAATTGAAAGGTTTTTTTTAAAGATAAAGAAGTCACTAATAGATCTATTTTTCTTATACAAGAACTATTTCACGAAGACACAAATAACCTACTTCATCCTTCCAGGGTCATTAAGGTAATTTTCTAAAATGAAACCCTGAATATTTTATGTGTTTGATGCCTGCACTACCAAACCCACACCCCCACAGCCATCAGAAAAGGCCGAGTGTGATGTTCTCCAGCCTCTTACGTGTGACTTCCAGGCTCCTTTTTCTTTAAACCGCCTCCTTTAATTTGTCTGTCTTGACATCTGCCGATCTCACCTCTGAGCCGCACCATGGCTGCCTGGAAAGGCTTCCAGACCCTGGAGGACGGAATCACCTCCCCACCTGTTTCTCTAGTTCAACTTCATACCGTCTATGATAGCTGCTCTTACTCTAAATGGCACTGACATCCTAATGGCTCCTACTCTAAATGGTTGACTTTTCTGAAGAGAAGGCACCAATGATCTTACCCAGAGATGGGCCCTGTGCATGTGCAGTACTAACCTGCTATGCAGAAGTGTCTCCTGATGTAACTACAGCACAACTGCTGCAGGGTAACTAAGCACTTCCTGATTAGACTTGAAGCCTGCTCCCACAGGAGGGACCTACTGCTGAAGGTACCATCATCCCAGATTACACTACAGAGCTCTAATAATTAAAACAGCATGATCTTGGCAGCAAAATAGACACGTTCATCATGGAAACAAAATTGAAGACCCAGACTTAACTCCATCCACCTACAGGCACCTGCTTTTTCCAAAGAATCCAAAAACACACTGGAGAAAAGATAGCATCTTCAACAGACAGTGCTAGTCAAACTGGCTAAGTGCATGTCGGAGAATGAAGATAAATTCTTATCTAAACAGAGCTCTCAAAAGATGAAACACAAATCGTGGAGAACCAGTTGAGATCCTTGGACAACAGGGAAATGCAAATTGAAGCTATGTTGAGATTGCATCTCCCCCCAGTCAGAATGGCCAAGATCAATAAACAAACGGCAGCCCACGCAGGTGAGGATGTGGGGTACAGAGAATACTCATTCATTGCTGGTGGGGTGCAAACTGGTAAAGCCACTATGGAAATCAGTGTGGGGGTTTCTCAAGAGGTTCATCTGCATGTGCCTCCATGGGACCGGAACCTACCACAGAGCTGGGCCTTCAAAGCAGCTTAGAACATAGATTCAGTGGCCAAGTGAGCCGGAGCCAAGGCTGGCACTCAGATAACACTGCTGAAACCATGTGGGGAACGAGCTGTGGGCTGTCTTAGGAGCTGTTCAGGCACAGCCTGTGCAGGAAAGCTGGCCACACTCTGAGGACTGGAGCCAGCGTGCCTGCTTTGTAGCCAGCTTGTCTGTTTCATAAGCAAATGCCCCTGTGGCCGGTGAAAGCAGTTGATTGTTGAATAATCTGAAGTGTATGGCAAAATTAGAAGCCATTCTGTTTCTCTGCACTACCGGGCCCATCAAGGGAAGCCATCTGTCTCATCAGCACTAATATCGTCCTCGGACGAGGTATAAAGGAGCTATACCTAGGAAGTGTGGAAGTTATACAGTCACCGCTGGTAGAAAACCTACAAGGGAGGAGAGGTTTGGTTTGGCTCAGTGGAGGATAGTCTGTCATGACAGAGAAAGTCATGCCACGAAGCTTCGGCAGTTCCTGCCATGGCAGCGAGAGCAGTGGCCGCAGGGACTTACAGCTTGTTCCTATCTCAGCGCACCAAGAAATAGAGCACTGAGCAAGAAGCAGGGTTTGAGCCAGGAGAGGTGGCAAAGCCTGTGATCCCAGCATGCAGGAGGCAGAGGCAGGTAGACCTCCATGAGTTCAAGGCCAGCCAGTGCTAACCAGTGAGACCCTGTCTCCCATAAAAGGAGAAGAGGGAGACAGGATGTCCAATACTCACCTCTGGTAACCCATCCACACCAGCCAGGCCCTCTACCCCAAAGTTTCCACAATCTCCCAAAACAATGGCCAGAAATCAGGGTCCAAACACATAAGCCAGAGGCAGTGGTTGAGAGAGGGAGGCATTTTACACTGAAATCCTAACAGGTAGCATAGAGAGGGGACATCCTTGTAAAATGTGTGTGTAGTGACTATCTCATCTGTAAAATGTGTACAGCAACTATTTGTAGATAGTGAAATTAAAAGGATAGTAGAGTTTCTACCCCTCCTTATTCTACCAAACATTTGTATATCCAATATATAATTTTGCTTGTCATGTGGTCAAAGGCAAACTACAAAGGAGCGCCTGCTTCTTGCCACATCTCTAAAACTGGCCGCCTGCCCCTGTGGGGCTGGGACGACAGCTCCCAGGTGCAGAGCGCTTGTGGCTCTTCCAGAGGATACAAGTTTGGTTCACAGTGCCCATGTTTGGCAGCCCACAGCTGCCCGTAAGTATAACTCAAGAGGCTTTGATACCCTCTCCTGGCCTCTGAAGACACCTGCATACATGTGGAATACATTCATATAGACACATGCATACATATACATGAATAAAAATTTTAAAAAAGTTTTTTAAAAAAAGAAATCTGTCTTCATTGTAAGTTTGGACCTGTGTATCATGGTGGGGTTTTTTTTTGTTTTTTTGTTTTTTTGGTTTTTTTTTTGTCTTTCTAGACACTTTTGTGTGGTTATAAAACACTGTTTTTTCCCTCACAAGCACAGGCGCTGGAGGATAAACCATTTGATTTGCTCTCACTCTGAATCCTCTCTCATCAGTCACCGAGAAGCTGCTTCCAGCCTGGCTCTTCCTCTGCCCTCTGAATTTGCCCTTCCCTTCCTTTAGATTCCAAGCCTACTTAACTTTGCACCTTGCAGCCTTTTCTCCCAATTGAAATTTTATCTGCCATTAATGCCCTGCTTTTAAAAAATAATAAATTCAAGCTGTAATTCAGTCGTAGAGCACTTGCTTAGTATTGCTGAAACCCTAGGTTCAATTTTCCAGTACGATACAATAAATGATAGATAGATAGATAGATAGATAGATAGATAGATAGATAGATAGATGGATGGATGGATGGATGGATGGATGGATGGATGGATGGATGGATGGATGGATAGATAGATAGGTGGATGGATGGATGGATGGATGGATGGATGGATGGATGGATGGATGGATGGATGGATGGATAGGTGGATGGATGGATGGATGGATGGGTGGATGGATGGATGGATGGATGGATAGATGGATGGATGGATAGGTAGGTAGGTACTAGCTTCCTTATAAGTGTATGTATATTACTTTCAGTTCTATTAAATATTACAGTTGTTCTGTTCCCATCTCCTTGTTCATCAGTACAAAGAGAACTTAAAATATAAAGAAAAATCTTACTCATCTGGTAGGCTTGAGTCAATAAGTCAGATAGGAATGTACACATTTTAACACCCACTGAGTCAGCCTGACATCTCATGTCTACAGTAGAACAGGAAGGTTACAAGTTGGTGGCAGGCCTGGGTGAGCTCTAGAAAAGGAATAGTGAATTCAGTATTCTGGGTCATTTTCTTTATTCCTGTTATTCAATGTGCGCATTTACTCTCACCTAGCTTTAAGCAATTTAAAACTGAGGTCTGGGGCTAGAGAGACGGCTCAGTGGTTGAGGGTACTGACTGCTCCTGTTGAAGACCTGGGTTGTTGGTTCTTAGCATCTACACAGAGGCTCACAACCACAAGTAACCAAATTCCAGGAGATCCAATGCCCTCTTCCTACCAAAGTAAGATCCTGAACTCATATCACACACACACACACACACACACACACACACACACACACACACACGCTTTAAAATTTTTAGTGATAATTTTTTTTTGACAAAACGCATTCACAGAAAACAACTATAACAACTATTTCTTTTCACCCAATATTTCTTTCTTTCCCTGTGCGGAGCCTAGTCAATGGGATTCTGTCCTCTCTCCACCACCAGTCTGGTTCCCCAACCTAGAAAGGCAGGTGGGCAACTGAGCTTCATAACTGAGCATGCTCACTGGATACAATTCATCCCTTCCTCCTCTTGAAGGCCACCTGCCCACACTTACTAAGCTACACCCAACTACAACTCAGTCCGACTCTGGATTTCCCAGCAGATGAAGATGGCCACTTGTACACAGCAGTAAGAGCCCAACACTGCCACCCAAAGCCAGTGCTGATCCAACCCAAAAGAAAAGTTCTTCTAATGCCGAGTTAACTTTTTTTTTTTCAATCAAATAGCGACAAAGCTGAAGGAAGGACTGTAGTGTGAACCGTGAGGGATAACAACATCCCAGCCCATAGGAGAAGTTCCTGGAATCAATACTCAATGAAAATGGAGTGGGGGATGATACAGTACTTTGTCATTTACAGTATCACAAGCATTTCCCTGCTTTTAAGCTACATTTGGTGCAGTGTGCTCAAACGGTTTTGTGCATCAGAACAACTGGGGTGCTTTTCCAAAGGTGTATGGCTAGGCAGTCTGCAGGGCTGCCCCACATCAGGGACAGCTCAGGTTTCCTGCCCAGGATATAATCTAGGATTCCTACAGCTCTGTGCAACAGAATTCAAAAGCCAGAGTCAGACAACATGTATTTATAGAATAAAATTAATGTTCAAAATAGTCTTGTTTTATGCACATAAAAATATAAAAACCATGGTTTTAATTTACTTGAAATAACTGCTTACTTTTACACAGAAAACACACGTCACTGTACACTTTCCTATTCTGGTTCTCTGGAATGTCTGTGATGACAGGAATCTGTGGTCCGGCCACCAGAGGGCTGTAACAGGGTCCCTCCAAATGTGCCTCACACAGGCGACTCAGGAAGGGAAAGCAAGTGATGGCCTGCAGCTCCACAGGGTTTCCTGGCTGTGGGAATTCCTATGACCTCATCTCTATTTAAGGAAAAAGTTCAATTTGCAAAAACACAAGCCAATTATACCACAGACTGGACAAACACAGAGGGGTGAGGCATATCTACCCAATACCGGGGCATGAGGATCTCAAGAAGGCAGGGTAAAGAGAGTCTCCCAGCATCCAGGGGACTCTCCCCACCTCTAAGTAGATCCAAACGACCTACATCATTTTGTATGCAATATTATAAACTGTTAAAATATCTGTGCTTAAATGCAAATTACTATGTTCTAAAGCAAAACAATAGTGACTGCATAATATAGTCTAATTACCCTTTATACAAAATGCCCAGTAATTTCTAATATATTCTTTTCCTTACACAGGTTTATAATTTTCTTTTCTTAAGAAAAGGCATAAAAGTTAAATCACTTGGAAAGTAATGATATTCTGTGAATACTTATTTAATCCCTAAAATTAATCATTCTACTTTTAATATGTACCTTCTTTATAGAGGTTCATGAGCATAAATTTCTAATTAGAGAGATAAAACTGCACGGTTTTATAAAGGGTTATTATATTGAGAAGGTACAAAATGTCCACAATGTCTCCTTATAAACATCCTCTCATACGTTACAATGAACTGCAAGACCTTACCACAAGGTGGCAATGCTGTTACACTAATGCTCAGTCCTGTCTGGGGAGATGGTGACCTTTCCTGTTATGTAAATCTTTGTCTGTGTTTCATGGATGGCATAAGGGAATTGTTAAAAAGGGTTCTAAAACCTTGGCTGGGTGTGATGGCACACACCTTTAATCCCAGCACTCAGGAAGCAGAGGCAGGCAGATCTCTTGAGTTCGAGACCAACCTGGTCTACATAGCAAGTTCCAGATCTGTCAGGACTACATAACAGGTCTCTTTTTAAAAGAAAAGCTCTCTTAATTCTGAACTAAGTTCTTCTTTATCAAATGCCCCTACTCATTTCCAAGAATAATCTGTTTTCCCACACATGACATTTTGATGTAACCACTTTCCCATGTGGCCACCATGATAAAGCTACTTGGAAGGGGGCACATGGAAGGGGCCTAAATTCACTACTAAACACTGGGTCAACTTTTTAACTAGTAACTCACGTGCAAAACAGATGACTCCTCACCATTCCTGGCCCTCAGTAAACCTGGCACTCCCCATGCTCCCAGGTCTAGTTCAGGGCGAGGGAGGGGCTTGGGGTCACCAGTGTGATCAAGAACAGGACGGAAAAGATTGAGGTACAAGGAGCCAATCCATGGTAGGACCACGTGCAGCACCAGGAGTCATGTGTTACCATTCATAGGGACGTCAGGAAGAGCCAGTCCTCTTCATACGTGGGGTGTGTGTGTGTGTGTGTGTGTGTGTGTGTGTGTGTGTGTGTGTGTGTGTATTATTTCTGGAATTTTAGTCAAGTATTCAATATTCTCAAGGTTTCTAGTTCTTGCCCAAGAGAATATCTGAATCCTGATAACACAGGAATATTCATTTAGACATCTGCCAACTCTCTGAATTCAGAGTCACATGGGCTAATTTACACACAAATACACACTCAGTGCCAGAAACTCCACTCAGAGATGATTTGCATGGACAAGATTGATACCCCCAAAAGATAAGATTTGTTTTGTTTTTAAGTACCATAATTTCATACACACACACACACACACACACACTCACTCACACACACACACACACACACACACCCCACAACCACAACCACCACCACTACCACCACCACCACCGCCACCACCACCACCACCACCACCACCTCCACCACCACCACAATAGAAACACATTCGATTGTCCTCTGTATTTAAGATGGGACAGAGGAAGTCTGAGCAAATTACTGGATTAAACAACAGTAAACCCACCCAGATCGCCACCACAGATTCTAGACTGTTGACAGCAGCATGTTCCCTTACGTGGCTCCATCCCCGATGTGCTGGCAAGTTTTATGTCAACTTAACATGAGAGTCATCAAAGAGGAAAGTCTCAATTGAGGAAATGCTTCCATAAGACTTGGCTATAAGCAAGCCTGTAGGGCATTTTCTTAATTAGTGATTCATGGGGGAAGGTCCAGCCTATTGTGGGGAGTGCCATCCCTGGGCTGGTGGTTCTGGGTTCTATAAGAGAGCAGGCTGAGCAAGTCATGGGAAGCAAGCCAAGAAGCAGCATCCCTCCATGGCCTCTGTGTCAGCTCCTGCCTCCAGGTCCTGCCTTGAATTAGTTCCTGTCCTGACTTTCTCTTCAGTGGTGGCTATGACAGTGGTTCTCACCCTGTATGTTAAGACTACTTTGGGTGATTGAAAGACCTTTTCACAGGGGTCACCTAAGACCATCAGAAAACACGGATACCTACAAGTCATAACAGTAGCAAAGTAATAGTTATGAAGTAGCAATGAAAATAATTTCATGGTTGGGGGTCACCACAACATGAGGAACTGTATTAAAGGGCCGCAGCATTGGGAAGGTTGGGAGCCACTGGACTAGGATGTTCAAGTGTCAGCAGAATAAACACTTTCCTCCTTTCCTGGCCTGTGGTCATGCTGCTTCTTTACAGCAAGAGAAACCCTAACTCGGACCCCTGTCTCCTGCCACTCCCACTCAGGGACCTTTGCTACTACTCCATCACTGTCCAGAGAGAAACTCAGCCCCTGTGCTACTTCTCCACAGTGGCCTTATCTCCAGCTTCATAGCCAATGCAGTCATTTGTCTTAACGCCCAGAGGTGCAGAATCCTGACCCGGCTAGCTGCTGGAGACCTTGAGCAAATTGCTGACTCTGAACCTGGATCTACTCTTCTTATGGATAATACCCACAACCACAACCACTAGCACGCTGAGGTGCTGCACGTCCTACGTGTGTTTCCTGCATCTCTGCACCCTGAGCACCCACTGCTCTACTGACAGCTCAGTGGATGCTATAGTTTGTTAAACCACCCTGAACCCTTCCTAGTGTCTTCAACCATCATTCCCTCTCCACTTACTTTCCTTCCTCTTCATAAGTATTATATGAAAAAGTAAAAACCTTGGCTCTGCCCTGTGTTGCAAGCCAAGGCTCCTTCTAGTCCAGCAAGCCTAAGAAAGGCAGATGCTCTGCTGTTCTGTCTGTCACCTGTCACCACAGCACACGTGGGCTGGGACTGTTCCCTCTCCTTCCACTTCAAGAGAATGCTCCACTGGCCATTTCCAATTGTAGCCTGTGTGCAAATCTAAGTGAGCTCTTTCCACAAGGCTCCAACCATCTCTTCTAAATATCTGTGCATTCACAAAATAAGTGTCTCTCTCTACTCACAGTTTTCACGGCCTGCACACCACCACCACCCCTGGGGCTGCTGTCCCAACTTAGACTCAACAAGCACATTTTATTCTGTGGTCTCAGGCTAGCAGAGAACACTGGCTTCAGGAAGCCTCAACTCTAATTCCAAGCTTCCTGTAACTCAGCAGGTACAAGATGTTCTGTGGAAGAACCTCCTGCAGCCACTCTGCCCATCTGCCCGGGACCTCAATACCACTGCCCAGCCGTCAATACCATCACCTCCCTGAGCACACAAACTCTGCAACTTGCAAACAACCTTTTATCTTCCTTGCCCTCTGGGCCTTAGAATGCCATCAAATTGATGCCTGCCCAAAGATGCTGCAATTTGTGTAGCTTAATTCTTTCTGGTTCAGTGAGGAAATGCTCCTGTGAGCAGAACCTGAGGAAGGGTCTCCTGAGGCCAGTGGAAGCTCACCACACACCACCTACACTAACCCTCATACACAGGCCACATTTCCTCTCAAGTTGGACCCACACGTCTGAAATGAGTCTACTTTTACTTTTATATTGAAATTTCATTGTAAGTGATACATAAAAAGTACACCTTTATGGGGTGTTTCAATACGTGTGCACTTTGTGAAGTTTAAGTCAGACTAAGCCATCCAGCATTGCAAACACCTCCATGATGAGAACGTAGGCTCTGCCTCCAGCTCTGCAAGGCTACGGAGCACAGGCATTCTCCGTGTCACCTGACTGTGCAATGGCATGCCAGGACTTCCCGACTGTCCTCTAACTGTTTAACCACTTGATCAATCCTCCTCCTACCCCGTGTTACCTCTGAGACACCCCAGCCTCTGGTAGCCATCATTCTTCTGAGGTCTACTCTTAGATCCACACGCAGTGCTAGCCTGCAGCACTTGCCCTCCACGCCCGGCTGGTTTTACATAAGAAAATAAGCTACAGCTCCACCCACGTGCTACGAGTGACAGGGCTTCACCCTGTTTGTGGCCGACTGTATTCCACTGCATCCTTCCTCGTACAACGCTACTCGTAATAAAGTGGGGGGAGGAGACTCAAACACGATTTTACTAAAGGGGCAAGAAAGCATGTGGTTGTCATGACAATCAAAATACCCCTAGTCCTCCATGCCTGTCAGCCCAAAGAGGGTTGCTAATGGCTTTCTGTCTCAGGCTGTCCAGGAGGGGTATACCAGGTGTTCCCCTAGAAGCAAGGAGTGTAAGCACAGGGCCACACGTTCAAGGTCTACACACAAATCCTAGAAAACAACCTCTCTTGATCCCCTACTCCCTATCTGTGCTGGTGTGAATAGGAATGCCCCCCACAGACTCATCTATTTGAGTGCTTGGCCCATAGGGAGTGCCACTATTAAGAGCTATGGCCGTGTTGGAATAGATGTGGCCTTGTTAGAGGAAGTGTGTCACTGTGGGGGCAGGTTTTGAGGTATCCTGTGCTCAAGCTATGCCCAGTGTGGCACACAGTCCCTTGTGCTGCCTGTGGATCAAGATGTAGAACTCTCAGCTCCTTCTCCAGCGCCGTGTCTGCCTGCATGCTGCCATGTTCCCCTCAATGATGATACTGGACTAAACCTCTGAAACTGTAAGCCAGCCCCAATTAAAAGTTTTTCTTCATAAGAGCTGCTGTGGTCATGGTGTCTCCTCACAGCAATGAAACCCTAACTAACTAAGCACTATCTACAGCGTGTTCCCATAGCCCGTTCCCCACAGAATTAGTTCCTTGAGTGAATGGGCCTCACTCAAGCCTTACCACTACCCAAAAGCCACCCCTATTCTCAAAGGACACACTTCCTTACCACATATGCCTTGCTTTCTGATCAACACCCTTGACTTATTTTCTGAGACCCAGAACTGCTGCTTCCCTCCAGGTCAGCTTGCAACCCCACTCAGGGCACTACTGCTGCTGGCTGCACGAAGCATAGCATCTTTGTGCCCTGAGATCTCTCTTTAACTACCTTCCCACAGGCCAGAGTGTTCTGCCTCAGGGCTCCTCTTTCCTCGTTGCTTCACTTAAAATCTTGGTTTCTGTGCCTATTCCTTTAAATGTTACCCAGACAGAGTTCACCCACCTGTACTTCCAAGCTCTGTGGCTCCATTCATGACAAACATTAGACTCTCACAGGTCACTGGCCCACTAAGGATATTTACCCTGGAGGCTTACATTCTCATTCATGTCCCTCCCCCTCCTCCACCACTCTCCCTCTCTCCTCTGCAAAGTTGGGAAATCCTCTCTGTGCGTTCTCCTCGGAAGGTGGAGTAAATAAAGATGATTTCAGTTGGATGCCTGAGTAAGGCACATCCAGACCTGGCCGCAGTTCCTAGCACTCACATCAGTGGCTTACAGCTTACCTGTATCTCCAGTTCCAGAAGATCTGATGACCTGGCACACACCTGATACACACACACATACATGCCAGCACTCATGCATACACATGAAATAAAAGAACGTAATTTAAAAACAACGACAGCAAAAACAGAAATCAGAAGTCCTCTGGTCACTTAAAAACATTTTTAGCTTTCAAGAGAGGGAAAATTTTAGACTTAAAACTTGGGACTTAATTCCCCGACTACCACCTGCCACCCACTCCACGCACAGTAGGCCTCTTCTCTTGGCATTGTCAGCTGCTCCCTGCACTTCATTAGCCAATGGACCTTACTCCTCAAATAGGGCCTTTTGTGGTTTTGGTAGTCACCTGCTCTAACTCCAGGTTTCCAGCAGGTTCTCCTTACTGTCACTGAGAATGCTGCACAGCCCCCAACCTCCGGCTCTGAGGGCTCAGCGCCATCATACCGGGAAGGACTGGCCTTGGCATGAAAGACTCACCAGCAGCCCCTCTCCTGGCCCATGGAAATCAGACGTGTGTTATTAAGAACGCACAGCTGTGTCCCTCTGTAGACTTCTCTCGGCAGGCAGGCAGGCAGGCAGGCAGGCAGGCGTCACTACAGCAAGCATTTGCAGGATCCAGCGTCTCTAAAGCCTCCAGAGACTGCAGATCAAGTCCAAAGAGCCAGTGCCTCCTCTTATTAACTTTCCATGCAACTTGAGGTAAGCCAGACTCATTCCTTTCCGACTGGACCTCAAGCCACATCTGGCCATCTTCAAGATGTGGTGCTGGGCCCTGGCCTAGCACTAGGTTCCATCCCAGGCACGAGGTGGGAGAGTGGGAAACAGCATCAGGTTAGGGCCTACAAACCTCAGTTTGGCCCTGTGGGTGTTGCTACCACATACTGTTTGTTCTGTTTGCGGCATTTGGGGACCTCAGCCCAAACTTAGGCAGAACTAAACCTATTTCAACAACATCCCATTACAGTCCTTTTCTCGGCATCCGGCGTGTCTCCCTCCTCCTCCATATTCCTCTTCCAATGTCTAGAATAAGTTGTTTTTCCACTGCCACATTTTAAAACTTGCCTTTAAGAATGCTCTTTTCCTCACCTCCCCCTCCGCCCCACTGCTCTTCTCTCTCTCCCTCTCCTCTCCGTTTACTGGGCTGTGATCTTTCCTCACGCACCTTGGTCCTGCAACCATTACTTAGGCTCTTGACTCACAGTACGTATCGCCCCTCTTCGTACATCAAGCCATTCTTTCTGAAGCTCTCTTCCAGGAAGTGGTGTCAAGCCCCGCCCACCAGGTCTCTCTGTAGAACGGAGACGTTCCTAAAGGATCCTAAAAGCGTGGCTACCGGGGATGGTGGATGGTGACACAGAATCTGAATTTTCTGATGTACTCAATTAATTGGTTTTCATTTAAACAGACACGCTTGGCCGGCGATAGGAAAGCTCTCCAGTCAGCAAATGACCCAGCCAGTTTCGGTCCAAGTTCATTCTGAATTATTCTTGTAAGAGATGGTCTCTTCTGTTTTGGCTTCTGGTTTTCTGGGAGAGTGTTACAGCCACCTCAGGCTGGCCTGGAATTTAATATGTGGCTCAAGTTAGCCTCAAACTGTAGCAAGTTTCCTGCCTCAGCCTCCCGAGGGCTGCAATTTACAGAGGAAGCCACCACATCCAACTCTAAGAAACTTTCCTGAACTATACATCCTACAGGACTGTCTATCAAGAATGTGAAGAATTTAAATTAATGAGCTGAAGAGAACAGTCTGGGCTTGGGAAGCAATGAACATACGCAGAGCATAATTAGTCATTGGCAAACAATCTATACATGGAGGACAGGATGAGATGAGACTACACAGCATGAATACACAGAGGGAAGGGCAGGGGTTAACGGAGGCGAGGAGCTGATGGATGATGAGTTACAGGGAGATCATAAAAGTTAGGGGCAAAATTAAAGGGGTGACATAGAGAGTAAGGAAGACGATTACAAGAAAAATAAAGGTTTGCTTAGGCTCAAAGCTCTGTGACGGCTCACAGTTGATGGCTGGGCCTACTTTCCCACACAGCAGGGTTAGAGCTGCAGGCATTTAGTTCAAGGTTCAAGAAGAGTCTCTCCTTTAATCCCAGCAGTCAGGAGCCAAAGGCAGGAGAATCTCCATGAGTTCAAGGCAAGCCTAGTCTACATAGTGAATTCCAGGAGAGCCAAGACTAGACAGAGAGCCTCAAAAATGAAAACAAAAACATCCGTGTCTGTCCAGTACAGTGTGTCAGTGAGAGAGGAGGAGAGGAGGAAGGGAGAGGAGGGGAGGGAGAGGGGAGGGGACAGGAGGGG
>CM052708.1:41301476-41320649 GCA_028551405.1 Uromys caudimaculatus | reverse complement strand
GAGGAGAAGGGAAGAGGAGGGAGGGGAGAAGAGGAGGGGGAAGAGGAGGGGAGGAGGAGAAGAGGAAGGGAGAGGAGGGGAGGGAAGGGGAGGAGGAGGGGAGAGGAGAAGAGGAGGGGAGGGGGGAGGAAGCAGCGATGGTAACCTGAGAGTAAAAGGAGATTTTCAAGTAAGCTTGGCATCAAATTCTCTGTCTATAAGAGCTGAGATATTTTGTTCAATTCCTCTTTAGGTTAACATGAGTCAAATCATTCTTGTAAAGTCAATCAATACAAACAAAACTGTGCTGAGGTCCAAGCTTTTCCCCAAACATAAGCTACACAGCAGCACCAATAAGTCACGTGGGTGGCATCCAAGGATGAACGTGTAAGTGTAACGCATGATCTGTTTTGCCAGTGATTTCAAAGAATACTAAGAAATACAGTTCCAGCCTGGTGTGGGATGCACACCTGCAATCCTGGCATGTAGGAGGCAGAGGCAGGTGGAGTCTGTGAGTTTGAAGCCAGCTTGGTTTGCATAGCAAGCTCCAGGACAGCCAGGGCTACACGAGAGACCATGTCTCAAAAACATATAAATAAATAAAACAGTAAGATAAACTTCCGAGCAAGCGCTTCTAGACCCCATGGTGTGCTTCTGTGGCCTCGGTGAGTTCTGGGAAAAATCCTTAAACTTCAGATGACGGTGGAAGACCAGCCAACCTGTCTGGTCCTTTTCCTGTTCACACAATACCTCTAATCACCATGTGGCACCAACATATTTGTCTAGTTAGGGTCCCTACCCATGAAGGCAGGGATTTTCATGTTTGGGTAATTTCTACATTCAGTCACAAAACAGTTGGTTGGCACATAGTTGACCCCCCCAATAAATATTTGCTTAATAACAAAATATAGAGCTTTACCCTTGCTGACTAGAGCTGTTTATCAAACAGTGAAGCTGCTCTCAGCCTTTGCACTTACCTATCGTGATACTAAACCACACTCAGCAACTCTCTGTCGTGTCAGGTTGTCAAGCAAGTGCACTGACTAATCCTTGAGGCTGTCCTAGAATTCTGGTCAAAACACGATACCCAGCACATAGGAGGGTTCAAATAAAAGTGTGGAGATGCTAGAAATGGATGAGCAGACTGGAGGCATTACATGGGGTCACTAAAAAGCCTTCATAAAGGGAATAAAGACACAGTGAAGTCGAGCTAGAAATGGCTAGGAACGAGTCAGGGACTTACTGGTTACTTACAAATCTATGTAATGGTTACTTACAAATTCTATGGGGGGATGAAAAGATGAGGAGCTCAATCTTAAATAGATATTAGTGACAAAGGCAGCCCACAGGCAGTGACAGCAGCCATCCCAGCCGCCATGGCTTCGTGCTTCCATTGCTTTTACAAAGGCCTACTTCAGATGAAATACCACACGTAGATCAGGAAGTTAACAGTTAATATTCACATTATATAACATACATTTGAGATTCTGCAGACTTTTTTTTTTTTTCATCCTTTAGGGAGCATTAAAACCAAGCCCACATAGATGCCGATAACTATCACAGGAAACCCTGTGTGCACACACACAAATGTTTGTGTATTTATCCAAAGGGAAGTGAAAATACAATAGAAAGGTTGCAAAATAAAGTCAAGAAATCTCGTAGGAAGCACAATGAAAAGGCAAACATGCTAGAAAATGGGGAGTTGGGGAGAGACTTGGGAACATGTGATGACAAATCCAGAAGGGCCAACATCCAAACAATGATAATACCAAACAGAATAAGGAGAACAAACAGAAGGAAGAAATAACTCAAGACGATTTCCCAGAACTGAGCACTGAATGGGGAGAAGCCCACACAGTCGATGAAAATAAACCCACACTGTGAATTCTGCTGTGAAGTTACAGATCCCTGAGGAGCAGAGAAGATCCTGAACACTCCCAGAGAGGAGGGTGGGGGAGGCGCTCCACAGCACCACATAGCCAGACTGCAAAGGCTTTCTTGGTGCTGGGAGCTAGACAGTGGCAGAGGGTGGCCTCAGTGCTGCTCCAGTGTTCTGAGAAGAGGCAGCTTCCCACTGAGTAGGGTTTTATTTGTTTGTTTTGCTTTGTCTAACAGCATGCTTTCAACTTCCTGCTTTTCTTCTTCTTTGCTGGCATACATCATGATGGGCGCCACGAAGAATTTCTTTCAGGCTTTAGCCCACTTGAGAGAAAAGTCCAGCGTGAGAGGAAATGGTATCTTCAAACATGGAAGACCACACATGCATGGCTCCCTCTTATTAGAGGCTCAAGCCATTGTGCCTCAATAATTTTTGCATACTTTCCTTTCTCAGATAGTTCCTTCAACTCCACCTCCAATGCTTCCACCTTAAAAATGGCCCCTATTCAAAACAGGAACATCCTCTCCCAGGAAGACAGCATGCTTATCAAGAGTGTAAATCGCACAGAGCCTTGAAGAATACTTTGTATCTCTATAACTGAAGGGAAAGAGCTGGCATGACTGGAGAGACCAGGCAGTTTACCTCATAAATAAGATACATATTAGTTACTTTTCTAATGCTGTGATCAAGCACCTGATAAGAAGCAAGGTAGGTTGCGAAAAGGTTATTTTTAGCTCATAGATTAAGCAATACATCCATCCTAGCAAGGAAGGCCTGGCAGTGGAAACTTGACACACTGGCCACACAGCCCGGACAGTCAGGAAGCCGAAAGGAGACAGGAAGTAGAGGCATGCTATGAGTCCTCAAGGCCCACCACAGAGACCTATTTCCTCTAGAGTAGCCCCACCTCCTCAGGTTTCACCACCTTCCCCTACAATGACACTAGCTGAAGACCCAGTAACCAAACATGAGAACCTGAGGGGAACATTCTACATTCAAACCACAACAGGATCTGAAGTGATTCTGACTTCTGAAAAAGTTTCTTGTGATCTCAAACTGCTGAGTTTACACAAATAGAAACTTAACTATTCACAAAAATAGAAAATCCTACTATGAAAAAAGTGAAACACAAAAATAAATGCAATTTCAAAATAACGATGACATTTACAGGTGTGTTTCTCTTCTTCTAGCTTTAGGCACAGATTTGCTTCACACAGAAAGATATTATTCTAGAATATCACCAAATGAATAAATGGCCTGCCAATCACTGAAATGTCAAGTCAAAACCTTAATTAAGGTGTGCCAATTATAAAAATTGTTAAGCTGGTGGTTTTATATAGATCCTGAATTAATTTTATAGATGTATACATGTAAAAATATATAGATTCACACCAACATAGCAATAGCAACATTAATTCACACACACACGTGCACACACACACACACACACACACACACACACACACACTTATGCACAAAAGAATTGGTTTTTTTCCAAGGGAAAGAAACAGAAAGTTGAGAAGTATAAAACAATGACTAATTACTGGGGTCTAACTCAAGTTAGAAGTGCATGAATGTCGTTAAGAGCACAACCACCATGGCCATCACTGAATCTCTTCTTCTGACAAAGATTCCCAGTTAAGTGAGCACCTGTGCCATTTCTGGAGCCCTGCTCCTCACTGGAGACAAGAAAAAACTCTGAAGTCCTTGAGAAAGCCCACACTGGCACCGAGGTCTGTGGTCTCCCTCCTTCACCAAGTTTCCTGACAAATTTCAAGGCTGCTTCTAGCCAGGGAAACTGACATCATAACTTCTATTTGTTTTCCAAGAACTTTGTACAGATTTTCTTTAAATGAATGTTAGCTATGTTATGTTCCAGAAGTATCTTGCAAGATATGGAGGAATCTGTCTACCTCCTTGTTTACCGGAGACTGTAAAATAACCAAACTCTAGGCCTCTCTCTTCATAGAAACTTGACAGAATGAAATTGTAAATCTTTTCAGAATAAGTCTGTAAAATTACAGTGCTGTACACTTGGCTCTTAATGCCTGCCAACTGAGAGTTCTCAGTTCATTATCACATCTGTACATTTAAGACTTAAAAAGTGAATACATATATACTTACATACATACATAATGCATATACATGCACACATACATATGTCTGTATTATTCACACACAAACCTGTGTGAAGCAAGACTGCACAGGTAATGGGACCAAGGTCTTTGAACTCTCTCATGTTTCATACAAACCTATGCCAAAGCTCAGTATTTTCTCCCAAACCCAATTGGAAAACTCTGACAATCTGGAGTCAAAGTGTGCATCTGAAGGCCACCTCAAATCCACAGCCATATGCAATGCAGAGCTGTTGACCAACTATTGCCAAGTACTATGCTGAAGATGTATTTTCTTTTTATTTGTGGGGTGTGTGTGTGTGTGTGTGTGTGTGTGTGTGTGTGTGTGTGTGAGAGAGAGAGAGAGAGAGAGAGAGAGAGAGAGAGAGAGAGAGAGAGGGAGGGAAAGAGAGAATATACCACATGCATGTAGGTGTCCTTGGGGTGTCAAATCTCTTGGAGCTGTAGTTACAGGTTGTGTGTGGCTCAACCAGGGTGCTGTGAACCAAACTTGGGTCCTTTTGAAAGAACAACACAAACTCTTAACCAGCGATCCTCCTTTCCAGCCCCACCGATCACTGTAACAGAGCCTTCGTATACTTTCTATGAGTTTCTTTTTTATTGCAGTAAAATACAGATAACATAAAATTTGCCACCTTAACCAATTTTCAGTGAAAAGTTGAATAGCATTAAGTTATTGTACAACCTGCCTCCAAGATTCTTCATTTCGCTAATCTGTAACTTGCCAGTCACTGGGCAGTTCTGCCTTTCCCCTCCCCTCTCCCACTTGACCTTACAAACTTGACCACTCTGGGTAGCTCACTTAGGTGTTTATCTGTTTCCAGGAGACTTGGTTCACTTAGCATAACGTCCTCCTCTGTGTGAGTCAGTTTCCTTCCCATTTAAAATGACGCAGTATTGTTTCTTCTTTCATCAACTCTTGGATTTCTTCAACCTTTCAGCCATTATGAACTCTAGTATACAAACGTCACTTCGAGACCCTAAATTCAACTGTTCTGAATAGTGACCCAGAAGTGGCACAGCAGGGTGGTGATTTTTGAGGAACCAGCAGAGTTGCTGAACCTAAGTCACAGTCCCTCATCTGTGCACCGAGTCCAATTTTCTCACATCCCGTTCCCCTTATTTGCATCCATGACAACACTTCCCCCCCCCCCTTTTCTTTTCTCATTATAGGAAGCATCTAAATGCATATAAGACCATCACCCATTTTGGTTGGTTATGTAGCCCTGGCTGGCCTGGAAACTGCTGTGTAGACAGACCATGGTAGCCTCAAACTCCTATAGATCCTTCGTCTCCCTAGTACTGGGATTAAAGGTATGAGCAACCACGCTCAGCCCACTGAGGTTTTGATCTGAAGCTCCCCAGTCAATGAGGTTGAATGACTTTCCATGTGTGTACTGACAACTGGTGTATATCTCTTCTGCAGTGCTATCTACTCTTCTGTGTATGTGGTGTGCATTTGTACACACATTTGTGGGTGTGCTCAAGCACAAAGGTATCTGACCTCTTCTTCAGTCACTCTCTGCCTTATTTCATGAGCCTAGAGCTGGATGTATTCATTGGACTGGCTGGCTAGCGAGCCCAGGAATCCACCTGTCTCCAGACTGCCAAGAGGATTTTACATGAGATCTGGGGATCCAAACTCAGGTCCTCATCCTTACCCAGGAGCCTCCTCCCCAGAGTCAACGTTCAGTTGTGTAGTTTGTATTTTTGTTGTTGTATGTGATGTATTCTGCTCATCAGTCACTCACCTGACATATGACTTAAAAATATCTCCTCCTATCTTGTGGTTACCATTCACTCTGCTAAGTCTGCTCTTTAACCACCGGGGTTTTTGTTAGTGACGGTAGTGATTGTTTCCATTTTTTGGTTTTAACTTTACTGTTTACAATGATATTGAGTACATTACATCTCTGTGCTCCCAACACCACTATGTATTTTCCCAGCCTCTGCCACCATTTCAAACGGAAACTCGAGACTCTTTAAACATTGATTTCCTACTCCCCCTACTCCATCCAGCCCCTGGCAACTGCTAAGACAGAAGAGTCCTTGGTCTCTGTGACTCTGTCTATTCCAGTACTTCGTGTAAGAATATAATACTTGCAATTGAAAATTTTTATATAATCTAATTTCACATCTCCTCCTTTTATTGTTTATGCTTTGGGTATCATATCTACAAAATTATCAGCAAATCCAATTTCCTGAAACTTTTCTCCTGTTTTCATCTTAGAGTTTTATACACTGTAACTCTAACTTTGAGGTCAGTCCTTGAACAAATCTGAATTGATGTTTATATAACTGTCAATAGGGGTTGCAAGGATTGCTTTCCCATGCAGGCATCAAGTTTTGAGTTTGTTACAAACTGCCATTTGCCTTCTGAATGCTCTTGACATATTTGGTGATTTGAATAAAAAATGGTCCTCACAGGCTCATAGGGAGTGGTTATTATTTGAAAGGATTAGGACTTGTGGCCTTGTCAAAGTAGGTGTGGCTTTATTGGAGGAAGTGTGTCACAGTGCATGGGCTTTAGGGTTTCAAATGCTCAAGCCAGGACCAGTGTCTCTCTTCCTGCTGCCTGCTGATCCAGATGTGGAACTCTCAGCTCCTTCTCCAGAACCATGTCTGCCTGCATGCTGCCATGCTCCCCACCATGACGACAATGGACTGAACCTCTTAACTGTAAGCCAGCCCCAGTTAAATGTCTTCCTTTGTAAGAGTTGCTGTGGTCATGTGTCTCCTCACAGCAATAGAACACTGACTAAGACAGCATCCTTGCAGGACATCCTCTGACCAACACACACAAGCTTCTGGGTCTTCTTTCCCCGCAGTTTATATGTAAGTACCATGCTGTTTTCATAGCTCCAGCTTTGTTCTAGGTTTTGGCATCACAAAGTGTGAGACATACAACATAGTTCTCCTTTTCATGAGGGTTGCCTATCTGGGATACCTTGAGAATTTACATGACTTTTAGAAGACATTTTTTTATTTTTGCAAAAGATGCCATTGGGATTCTGAAAGGGTTCATGCTGACTCTGTAGATCACTTTCAAGATAGTAGTCTCAACAGTCTGAAACCTAACAACCTCAGACCCAAGATATCTTTGCTTTTACTTATGCTTCGTAATACCCAGCACACATGTTTCTCTCACAGTTTCATAGGAAGTACCGCTAGGAAGTCCACCCTCATGCACTCAGCCCACTTACTGCTTCTATTAACTGCTTCAAAATTCCCTTCATGCTTTCTACATAGTTAGGTTGTCTCTGAGTAAAGGCTGTTTTCTTTCTTTCTAAACCATACTTCTCACCTTTTTGACTCACTGCATTAACCAGGACCCCCAGCATAGCGCTGAATAAAAACACTGAACACGCATCCTAAGGCTGACATCATTCCAACTGAGGCTTTATCATCAGTACCTCAGCAGGGGTCCTGTTAACTGTTTTGTGTGTGCTGATAGAAGACAGATACCTGGTAAAGGAACCGGACCTTTGTTACTCTCAACACACAAGCAGAAAGATCAAGTTTCACTAGTTTCTTTTTTTTTTTTTTTTTTTTTTGATACTTTATTTACATTTCCGATGATTCCCCTTTTCTTTGGAAACCCCGTGTCCCCTCCCCCTCCCCGCCTCTGTGAGGGAATTCCTCCTCCCACCTACCCACCCACCCATTCCCATATTCCCACCTTGACATTCCCTTTTACTGGGGCCACTAGCACCCTCAGGTCCAAAGTCCTCTCCTTTTCTTCACAGTGGTGTGGGGAGGCTCAGACAGATGCTCCTGCATGCAGGAGCCTATGTTACTGAACAGTCAGCTTTGGGTATCCACTGCTTTATAGTTAGCACCAAGCCACCCTCCTCTGTCCCACAGACAGACATGATCACACTCTTCATAATTGCTCCCTGCAAATACTCTGAGAAATTATTCTGGTTAAAAGTGTTCAGGTCATGTTTAGGAAGTCAAGTTGGTGAGATTTCGTGGGTGAAGTTTCTCTGACATTTCTAGGAGATGTAATTTCACAACAAACGTCTGTTCTTCTGGCTCTTACAATCTTTCTACTCTCTTTTTCCAAAATAATCTCTAAGCCTTAGGTACAGGGCTTGTGTTGTAGATCTTTCAGTTGGGACTGTGTTTAGACATGTTAACATGGAAAAGGGCAAGCTCATGAGGCCTCAACCAAGGACTACAGACAACTAAGAAATGCGGACAGCAGGAGAATCAGCCTCCTCGGAAAGAGCACAACTGGTTATCCAATTCATATGGTCAGCTCTGGAAACACACACGCAAAGTACATTATATAAAGTGTGTGTGTGTGTGTGTGTGTGTGTATTATTATTATTGATATTAAGTACATTTCTCTCATGGCATCCCCAAAACCACTATGTACTTCCCAACCGTGTGTGTGTGTGTGTGTCTGTCTGTCTGTCTGTCTGTATCTGTGTAATTACAATTGAAGAAAAAAAGGCATGATTTTGAATAAGAGCAAAGAGGGTAGGGGGAGTTGGAAGGAGGAAAGAGAAGGAAAGAAATGATATGATTATATTATACTATCAAAAAATCTAAAAGAAAGAAAAATTGATTTTAAAAAGATGTTCAAGACACCACAATCTGCCATAGCAATAAGATGCCCTAGAGCACAGGAAATCCATGGAGCACCATCTCTCTCAACAACAGATTCTATTGACCATATTGGTTTCTGGCAATGTCCACATTACCTTTGACATCCACTTAGTTAGATACTCTAATCAGTCCACCAGAGATTAGAACCTAATCTGATCAATTGGTATCATACAACATTTAATGAAAGCTACTGTCCCAAGGAAGCCAACTTTAATACTGACCACAACTGTCCCTTCTAGATTCTTAGACTCTCAGCCTTAGGGGATCTAGGAGCAGATCCTAGATAACCCGGATGTAGTCAAAGGGCAGGGCAGTCTGTTACTCTTCAATCCTATACAATGGAGTTTTAAATGATCTGCTGATTTTGTAACAATCAGTGGGAGTGACAGGTCAAAAGCAGCTTCCACACCCACTGAAGAAATATTGCATGGTCCGCTCTCCCCTGTGTATACACAAACATGAAGGAGCACGCCACTGGAAGATTGACTCTAAACTCGATTTGTATCACAGTGACAGCGACAGTGGCTTATTTAAGCTGCTGCCCAGGCATGGAGGTCTGTTGAAGCCACACAGACAGCAGCCGATTTTAGACTTTTGGAGTGACAGGAAGGGCAAATGGATTTATATTAGATTAAGACAAAGAAGCTAGAGAGATGGCCCAGTCAGCAAACTGCATGCTCCACAAGCATGAAGGCCTGGGTTTAGAGCCCTGGCATCGATGGAAAAGCCAGGAATGGTGGCTAGGGCTCCAAATCCCAGCTAGGGGATAGGCTAGGTAGCTCCCTGAGGCTCATTGGCCAACCACTGTAGACAATCGGGGAGCTGTAGGTTCAGGGAGAGACTCTGTTTCAAAAGATAAGGCAGACAGCAAGAAAGCCATCCCTGTGGATATCTGGCTTCCACAGGTACAAGTGGTCCTGCATGTGTACGTTCACACACCCATACTAATACAAACATATCACACATTCTCGCTCTTACCACCCCAAACCAACACATACATATCTCACACACACACACACACACACACACACACACACACACACACACACACACATTCTCTCTCTTCTCTCTTTCTCTCTCTCTCTCTCTGTCAAATGCAGGTAAGGGAGAAAGAAACTTACAACAAAGCATGTTTATAATTTAGGCTCCTGAGCCTCTGTTGCTGACATCAGGCACAGCAAGCAGCTCAACTCTCCATGTCAATACCAACTTTTCTGACCTTGGAAGTGACCAAACTGATGGTCAGCCAGCTGTTACTTGTCACAGAGATTACACTATTATTTTCCCAGTTGTATCAGGAAAAATAATCATTTGCTCCAAATCCTTAACTTCTTGGGATCCAGACTTTTCCCTCCCGAGTGTCAACACTGCTTGCAGCTCCAGAAAGCAAGCCCCCCTCCCGAACCTTCTTTTCTTGTCAGCTTCTCCGGGTGCTTCCTTTACTATTCCAAATAATAAATTGAAATTGTGATTTCTTCTCTGGCCCATGGATTACTTTCTTTGATTTCCAGGCATTTGATGGTTTTTAAAACCCTATTTCTGACTCCTCCCCCCACAACCACCCCTATTTCAAGTCTCATAAATTCAGAGGATATACCTGATTAACCACTGGAAGTGCAAGAGACTGATGACCTCTTTGCAGAGTTCGGGCCCCTGCATGACACAGTGCAATAAAGTTCCTGTAGATTTAAAGTTCGCTCCTCAACTAACCTTCAGAGGGCAGTGAATCCTGGATTACCAGCATAACCACAAGGGTCTCTACAAGCAGAAAGGGGAGCAAAACAGAAAGGACCAGACAGATGGTGGTTTGAGAAAACCATTGCTACTGCTGAACTGGCTAACCTAGAACAGCAACCAAAAGCGTGAGCAACCTTTGGTAAGGGCCAGAAGACAATCTTCACCTACAGCCTCCAGAAGGGATCCTGCTTTTCTGATACAAGATTTTAACCTAACGAGACCCAGCTGGGACGTTTAGGCTTCCAGACCTGAAAGATAACGCATGCGTTTTTTGCTAAGCCATTAAGTCTGTGGCAACTGTCACCACATCATAAAAAATGGGAACACTAAAGACATCAGGACCTGTTTATTACCAGAATATATGCTCTGCTGGACAACGCATTTACAAAGAGTATCCTGCCATTGGGTTGAGTGCTCTGCAAATATCAATTAGTCCAAGTTCTTGAAAGATGGTGTTCAGTCTTAATGTTGTTGCTATTGTCTATTGGGAAGGGGTGTGGAAATTTAGAGATATAACTGGAAATTCCCCAGCTTCTAATTTGTCTTCCTTTACATACTTTAAGGGTGTTTTACCTGTCTATGCAATTGGAACCACGATATTCTTAAAGAATTTCTCATTATTCCTGATAACTTTTTCTGAATAATTTTTAAAGATTTATTTATTTTTATTTTATATGGAATAGTGGTTCAACTTCATGTATAATATGTGCACTACATGCATGCTTGATGCCTTGAAGACTAGAAGTGGGTGTTGGATCGCCTAGAATTGGAGTTACAGGTGGTTATGAGCCACCTGATGTGGGTGCAGGTCCTTTGGAAGAGCACCAGAGCTCTTAACCACTGAGCCATCTCCCCAGGCCGCCTTACTTGTCTTTGATTAGCATTTGCATATTGTAACTTCTTATTGTTTTACATTTAACATAGATGCATTGATAAATTTGACATGGATTTCTCGTAAGACAACAATAATTAAATTGTACTTATTTGCCCAGCCTAACAGGTCATTCAAAAGGGAATGTTTTAATCACTCACAATCACTATGGCTACCAATATTGCTGTTGGTCTCATCTGTTCTTTCTTCCTTTTAAATTTCTTTTAGGATTCAATATTTCCACAATTAGAGGGTTTTTTGTTTTATTTTGGCTTTTGCATTCATTTACTTTGTGCGTGTGCCTATGAGGAGTGGGGCACACATGGGCCATGGAGGTCAGAGAACAACTTGCAGGAGTCGGTTCAGTCTACCATGTAGATCCTGAGATTTGAACTCGAGTCACCAAACCTAGCAGCAGGCACCTTTATCCCTGGAAGGCATCTCACTAGTCCTGTGATGGTTAGTTTTGTCAATCTGACACCATCTAGAATCACCTAGGAAGAAAGTCTCCCACGGAAGCCGACGGGGATTTTCCTTGGTTGGGTTCACTGAGGTGTAAAGACTCACCCTAGCATGATGTGGGTGGGGCCCAGGACTATAAAAGAGTAGAGCAAGTGAGCTGAGAAGTAAGCACACATGTATTCATTCTGTCTGCTCTTGACTGGATGTAACTTGCTACTTCAAGCTCCTGCCTTCACTTTTCAGAAATGGCAGGCTAGAACCTGGAATTCTGAAGGGAAGGCCATCCAGAGACTGCCCCATCTAGGGATCCATCCCATCTGCAGACACCAAACCCCCACACGATTGCTGATGCCAAGAAGCACTGGATGACAGGAGCCTAATATGGCTGTTCCCTGAAAGGTTCTACCAGCAGCTGACCAATACAGATGCACATACTCACAGCCAGTCATCAGACTGAGCCCAGAACCCCAATGGAAGAGCTAGGGGAAGGACTGAATGAGCTGAAGGAGATTGCAACCCCATAGGAAGAACAATATCAATTAACTGGACCACCCAGAGCTCCCAGAGACTTAACCACCAACCAAAGAGTACACATGGAGGGAACCATGGCTCCAGATACACACATAGCAAAGGATGACCTTATCTGATATCAATGGGAGGGGAAGCCCTTGGCCCTGTGAAGGTGTGATGCCCCAGCAAAAGGGGATGCTGGAGCAGTGGGGCAGGAGTGGGTGAGTGGGTGCAGGGGCACCCTCAGAGAGGCAAGGGGGGAGGGGGAGGATGGTACGGTGGCGTTGTAGAGGGGTAACCGGGAAGGGGGTATCATTTGAAATGCAAACAAATAAAATGATTAATAAAAACTTACTTTTGCTGGAATATTTTATCACAGCAACAGAAATGGCACTAGGACAAATATTCTCTCTGTTACTGGTTGACCAGTCATACTTTTGGCTAGCTTACTTGCTCTGTTTTTAGAGGTTTCGGTATTTTTAAGTGATTTCTCTAAGGTTTACCTCATTACCACAGTGAACACTCACAAAGTACTTCATTTGCTCGGACAAAGTGGTAAACATCTATTTCCTCCACCCCGCCCCCACCCGCCCCTTTGTTCTATTGTTATCTCAGATTTTATCTCCACTGCTTTGTAAGTCCCAGAGTGCATGGTTAATCTCCCTTTAAGGGCTGGTTATCCTCTAATTTTGAAAATCAGAGAAGATGTTTTATGTTTAACCACAGCCTGACTCTCTCTACTGTTCTGCAATCCGTCTGTATTTCTAGATCTCAGGTGGGACAGTAGCCATTCCTTGACCTCCCTTGGTTATGTTTTTCTTTAAGGTCTGTGGGTTGGATTTTCTCAGGTGTCAACTGTTTGAAAGTTTTCATTCACTCTTCAGAAATTTAGCTATACTTGTGTTGCTGTGTGTGTTTGGGGACTGGGGTAGGAGGACACACAGCACAGCAGTCCCATGGAAGTAGCCGATACCTAACTTTCAGGAGCCTCTGCTTCTGCTCTGTAGGTCCCATAGACTGACCTCAGGATGTCAGGCCATCCATAGGTGTCCTAGCTCCTGAGCTATCTTGCAGGCCATTCACAGGAGATTTTGGCTGGGGATGTACTTCTCTAATTCCGTAGCTTCTACCAGCAAATGCCTGCTTTATTTCTGGCTTACTCTCTGCTGAGAAACCTGCCTGGCTCTTATCTTTGCTCTCCGTGTGATTGACCCCCCGGCTGCACTTAGGAATGACTCCTCACTGGTTTTCAGCAGTTAGATCCTGATGGGTCTTCACGTTGTTTCCTCCTCAATTGAATTCCTTAAAGATACGCATTTATAATTATAAAATTTGGGGAAAAAGAACTGTGCCCATTCTTCCTTTTGTTTGAAGATAAGACCTCATGTTTCCTAGTCTGGCCTTGAATTTGCTATATAACCAATAGTGACCTTCAGTTCCTGATCTCCTGCTTCTAGACCCCAAATATTAACTGATATACAGCTAATACTTCTTCAAAACTGTTTTCTTTTTGGGTTTTTTTTTTTTTTCATTTTTTTCCCTTTTCTATGGGGACTCCAAACTACTTATAGATACATAATTGTATATATGAGGCTTATTGAAAAGAAGAAAACCTGAATCCAAGCCTCATGGACGCTCACTGAGGTCGACCAGTAAGTTCCCGTCCCACTCTGTTTCTTCATGGTTTTACTTTGGGAACAGCTCTCACTAAACTGCCCAGGTGGCCTTGAAATCCTTACCCTTCAGCTTTGTCCTCCTAAGCAGATGAGGTTACAAGCATGCAGCGCCAAGCTGCGTGTCTATTGGCTCTCTTCACAGCCTATGTTGTCTAAATAAGTGTATTTTCTTTTGCGGTATTTAATCTACAATTAATCACAGAGTATTTCAGCATTTAAGAGAGTACATGTGTTAACCTCCAACTATCTGTAACTATAGTTCTAGGGGATCTGATGTCCGAGGCTAGCCTCCACAGGTACTGAACTCACGGTACACAAACATACATGCAGACAAAACACATATGCACATGAAATAAAATAATTTTAAAAATTGTAAAAAAAAAAAAATAAAAGAATCTTAGTATGATACTGCAAGGTAAGAGATGGCAAGGCAGGCCTGCCCACGTCATGCATTGATAAACACTTTTTAAATGCCTGTTTATAACTCGGGAAATGCTTTAGGCACCGAGACTGGTACAGAGATGCCTACAAAGAGCCTGTTCTTCTTGCTCTTATAGGAAGCTTAAAGTCTGGGCAGTGAGATAAAAATGTAGACATCACAGATTCAGACGTATATACAATAGGACATAATAAGCAGTATATGATAAATACTATTAGAAAAGTTTTTAAGCTGTATGACCAATGACAGAGCAAAAGGAGTCCTCAGACACGTACTTTAGGTATACCTAAATAATGTAAGAGTTAAAGTAAAATTTAGGAGCCATTTACTTAAGCTTAAAAGTTCCAGCTTCCCCGGCATCAAGTGCCAAGAACAGGATGGTGTCTCAGAGTCTGACTCTTTAAAAATGCTGCTTCTAGAATGGAGCACGGTGGAACAGATCTTTAACCTCAGCACCCAGGAGGTAGAGACAGAGCATTAGAAGCTTAAGCCCATAGTTGCCCATATATGATAGTGCATTGAGGGCTAGCCTGGGCTCCACGACACCTTGCCTCAAAAGGAAAAAAAAATTAATGTTGGATGCATTTACTTTGTGATTTACCACAAAAATGATCCAATCTCGCATAAACAAAAGGCGCCCTCTGCTGTAACCCTGCCATGTTTGTTGGGTTACTTCTTGTAACATCACAAGGTGTGCCTGTGCTGAACCAGAAGGCCTTCAGAGGTTTCAAGCTGCCTACTGCCACAAACTCCAAACCACAGTCACAGCACCGACCCCTAGTGTCTGTGTGCCTCTGTATTTTCACGATGCTGTGGCCATCCTGGAGTTTAGGAAACTGTTCAAAGGTAAGATGACCATGGGTCAGGGGCGGGGTTAAGCAAGAAGTGAAGGGAAGCCTCTGAGATGTCATTCGACTATGTTTCACAAATATGAAATTTATTATGATCCACACATCGCTGTCATATCCTCAGCTACTGGGATTATTTTAATATTTGTTCAGTTTGAAAAAAGTCTTTAGTCCCCTACTGTGCTGAAGCTTACACGTGCTAGAACACGTTCTTAGTGTGGCTGGGGAGGCGGCTCCATGTTTGCTAAGCAGCGTGAGGCCTGAGTTAGGACTCCAGTGCCCAGGGAGAAGCCAAGCAGGACAGTGCTCATCTCTGACCCAGCTGTGGTGGATAGGGGTAGATAGAGACCCAGCCCCAGAACCCCTTGTGTCAATTTCAGACAATACAGCCATTACACAAGCTCCAGTTTCTATAAGAAACCCTATCTGAACAGAAAGTGGAGGGCAACTGAGGAAGACTCCGGATATGTACTTCTGGGCTTTACATGTATGTCCACACACGTGTAAGCAAACACATACAGTCACTACATGCATTCCAAAACACCAAAACACACTTTTTGGTAACGACATCCTATATTTATGTAAAATTGCCCTTAGTGTCATTTTTTAATCTTGAACCTCTCAGGATGAATAGAGCTATTGTGGATAACTTCCCTCCGCCCACCCCACCCCCCCAAAAAGAATCTCATTGTTTTAAATATTTGTTACACCTCAGCTAAGACCTCACAAGCGCTTACACACAGCACTGAACAGCAGATGGGATCACTTCCTATGCTGCAGTAGCGAAGAAAGAGCAGACTGCACTGTTTATGTTGGCACAATAAGGGGACGAACAGCCAGCAAAGAACACCCAAGAGATACCTGTGAATAAACACAGCCCAGACAAATTGTTTCTTATATCCACTTTATGCCTCAAGTATCTGTAAACACATAAAGAACACATATGTGCACATATCTTCATGCCACATACTCACATGGACACTGATAAATGGGAGTTCTTTTATTACTGAGAACCATATCTACATTGGGATTAAGATTTATGAGCCATCTGCAGCTATGGCTCCACTTCAGTCTGGGCTTGGATCATTCATTTCCTTCCTCTACCTGGACTGCCCAGCACTCCTCCCGTCTCCCTCACAGTTCTTGGTACTGGTTTTAAAGTTTGTCTGCCATTGTTTTTGAGTGTGTGTGTGAGCCTGAGAGCTTGTGTATATACATTCCTGGAGGAGGGATTCCTGGAGGAGAGCATCGGGTCCGCTGGACTGAGTTACAGATGGTTCTGCGCTGCCATGGGGAGGCTGAGAACTGAACTTGGGTCCTCTGCAAGAACACTAAGTACTCTTAACCACGGAGATATCTCTGCATCTCCTTCATAGTGGGCTTAGTATCAGATCCACTTTTATTTGTCTTGAAAAGGTCTAAAAGAGGGAAAATAGCTGGCTATAGGGTATTTTTCTCTCTTTTAAGAGAGATGGAACTTGTTTTGTTTCAGAATTTCTCTTAAGCCTTTGGAGACTGTTCTAGAAATCCAGGGAAGAAGGTGTCCAAGAAGAAAAATCAAGAAAAGGAGACCAGGAAATAAGAGGGTGTAGACAGTGGGACAAGCTCGGGGTGGCGGGGGCAGTTGGCTGGTGAGTGCTGGAAGATGTGCAGAACCCCAAGTCAGAGCAGAGTAAAGAGCTCAGTGCTCTCCCTGGTGGTGCTCCTCCCCTCCCCAGCAAGCAGTTCATCCCAGCTCCCTCCGTGGCTCCCTGGCTCCCTCCATGGGGCAGCTCTCACTGGCCATGCCCTGTAAGGTGGCTCTGTGAATCTGGCTGGACCCCTGCATTACTGCACAGCCCAGTATGGTTTCTCCATCTGAGTATCGCAGGTGAATAAAATAGAAGGGAAGGGTAGCCTGCCTGCAGGGCACTAAAGGAGAGGTGTGGCCCTGTCCTCTCCCATCTTACTGCCTGGTACCACCACCTTCCTTCTGTCACAACAGGACAGATCATCCAGGGCAGATCAACTCTGGATTTAATTTGCAAGTTCCTTGAGGCAAGATCTCATTCTCTCTTTAGTAGTTTGCTTTGTTTCTTTCATTTTGATATTTGGTTGTTTATTTTTGTTTTCTATTTTGCTCAACCATTTCTAAATGCTAACAACCGGCAGCATATTTACTGAGTGTCATCATTAAAATAAACATCCTCTCTGAATTCATTAATCTTTAAAATTCACGTGATCCGAGCAGTTTTTGTTTGTACGGAGCCCTGAAGTACCCCATATGTTCCTGAAATTCCTACTGTTGCTCTAGCTGAGGTAGAAATTTCTAGAATTCATTTCCTAAAACTGAAATAGAAAGAGACTCTCAGCAGTAAGAACCCCTGGCATAAACAGTTTTAGCTCTCCATATTCCCAAAGCTCTAGAACTGGCTGACTATTCATGCCCACACTTTTGCTCACAAGATTCAGGAAGTCCTGTCCGGGCCCTGGGGATTCTTTAAAGCAAATGAGGACAGTGTGGAGGCTTTAGTGCGAAAACAAATGTAAACTATAAGTGTAAAGAATCTGGGAATTTGGTGACACTCCCCTGAGAAGCCCATAGCCACGCTTGGTTATGTCTTAAGTCTTTCTCTAAGCACCTCTGTATGGACCAACCTCTATCCTCAAGTCTATGTTGAAATTTCCTTTAATAAACAAGAGAGAGAGAGAGAGAGAGAGAGAGAGAGAGAGAGAGAGAGAGAGAATAGAGAGACTTGCACTGCTGTCCTTAAGAAGGGCATCAAATATTGGCTGCTTTTCTCTGAACGGAGTGGTCTAAAACTAGATAAAAGATTATTTGAAAATTTTAAGAGCCATGTGTGGAGGCATACGCTAGCACTTAGGATTAAAGGCCAGACAGGTTATATAGCCAGACCCTAGTCCAAATATACAAAATATCAATTAACGCTTTGGATACTAACATTAGTTTGCAGGCATTAATTTTGCTATAAGACAAGCAATGGGAGTCAATCATGTACAATCTCAGACGCAGGCAAAGTAATGTGAAGTTTAAAAAACCAGCTGCTTCAGAAACTGAGTAACGCTGGAGGAACAAGTCTCTCTCAAGAGAACAGAGCTGGGGCTGGAGAGATGGCTCAGTGCCAGCACCCACAAGGCTCACACCAGTTTGTAACTCTGGTTCCAGGGGATCCAACACCCTCTTCTGGCTTCCTCGAGCACTAGGCACACAAGTGGTGCACAGACATGTGCAGGCAAACACTGCACTAATTTTTAAAATAAAATTTAAACAAATAATAAAATAACAGGGGAAGGAAAGTGTTTACTCTAACTAACACTGCAGACCTGGCTTCTCCTTCACCCTGAAGCACTCGCCCTCAGAATCTCGCTCTCACAGGAAGATTCCTGGAGACCACTACCAGCAATGAAAACAGCTCTGTGTTTCATTATGCCATCCGTGACCCTCACGCTACAGATTTTATTTGAATATTGCCCATGTGTGGGCTTCTGAAATCACAGTGTAAATGCCAGAGATGTGGGGAAGGTGGAGGTCATTTATCTGGGACTCCTATCCCAGAAGGCAGAGCCCATGTCCCCACAAGCACTCAGCTACCTCTAAGATAGGTAAGACAGCACTTTCTAAGAACAGAATCTGAACAACCAAAACTGGGCCTTTCAGCACCTCCCCTAAACCCCTCCATGTGATCTGAAGCTGCTCCCCAGACCACACCCTATCAACAAGCTGAAGCAGCGGGGCGCAGAAAGGTTGGAGGGGCCTGAAGTATAGCATGCGGCAGCACTTAATTTTTCTATTTGGGTAAAACAGACATTAAGTTACCAAACTTCAGGGATGAAGAGACACAGTATGGAAAATCAGGTCAACCCAGCAATTCTCAGCAATAAAAAACCCAACAGACAACAGAACAGACCTCAGAGAGAAGAAAATAGGATGGAGTGTGAGGAGGCAGGAAGTCATGGCTCAGTGGACACCTCCCGACCAGCCTGAGATCCCTGGAACATACACGGGGGGGGGGGGGGGGGGAC
>CM052708.1:41288166-41301376 GCA_028551405.1 Uromys caudimaculatus | reverse complement strand
AACTGATCTACCACTCAGCACTGCCCTAGACCCGTCAGTCATTCATATATAGTAATGACTGGTAGACATTTTCAGTCCAAAGGAAGCAAAAACATAATATCCATATACCCTTCTTATTTGTTTTTTGTTTTGTTTTTTTCAGGACAAAGGGTTTCTGTATAGCCCCAGCTGTGCTGAAACTAACTCTGTAGACCAGGCTGGCCTACAGATCCTCTGCCTTCTGAGTACCCACTCACATAATCTTTGTGAAAGTGTTACTCTGCAAGTAACTAACTGAGCCCAAAGCCAGGTGTGTTGCTGCATGTCTTTAACCCAGGAGGCAGAGGCAGGCAGAACTCCAAGTTCAGGGCCAACCTGGTCTACAGAGTGAGTTTCAGGACAGCCACAACTACACAGAGAAACCTTGCCTTGAGGGGAGGGCAGGAGGAGGGAGCAAGTCCAAACAGCTCAAAATACGCGAGGCTTCCTTAGGCCCTGCCATCAAAGGGACAGGCTCGAAAGATGTGACTGAAGGAAAAGCCGTGTTCTGACTGTTCGGCAGTGTGTCTGGGTGCAGTGACCAGAATCCATAATACAGAGTGTAGAGCTGCCCTGTGGGGTGAGGCACCTTTGGCAGTGGTGGGTGCACTCTTGGAAACAGCAGCAGCCTCCGACCCCAACGTACTACTGCAACCCTACTGTACTGACTGACCGGGGATAGCCTCAGACCTACACTCATCTAAGCTTCTCAAGGGTTTTCTGAGAACCCAGTCCTGCATCAAAACTTCACTGACGCCATATCTTTTTTTTGATGCTTTACAGTGGGATCATGTGAACATTGCAAAAAGTCATTTTAGCTTAAGAAAATAAAATAGAAGCACCTCTAACAAGACAGTCATGGTTTTTAACTCTGAATTACGAAACTCACTTGAAATTCTATATCATTTACCCCAAAAAACTCTTTTTTTTTTCCACAGAAATAGAATTATGTTAGCCACAGAGGGAGCAAGACTAGAATCAGACAAACCCCTTAGAATCCTCCAAGAACCCCAGACTCCCCTTGCAGCCCACACTACAACTGGTAAGTTTATCCTAATTCTATTTGGATGAAGTAGAAGAAGACTACATTTAATGTGAGTGTCCAGCAGTCACTGCTGCCTTCTTTAGTCAGAACAGAAATGAGCTCCTTGAACCCGGAGGCAGTCATGCACCGTGTCGCTCAGCAGGCTGACCTAATCTCCCTAACATTCCCATTAAACAGATAGAAAGGTCAAGACTGCGGCCATGGCCAGAGAGCTGCTTTCCAGCTTTGACTCTGCTTTTCACGAGCAATATTCTGAACACCACATCTGTCGCCCGCTGGGTGACACATTACTAAGCCTCTTCTGGTTTCTGAGGTAAAGGACTATAGCCCTTCTTGGCTTCCAGCTGAGCCAAGAGCCACCAGTGAGAATCAATACCAAAGCATCCTAATGCCTTCTCTGATGACGTATTTTCTGCTCTGAAGTTTCCAAGGCTGTCCTCTCCAGTATTAACCTCTGCCTGAGATCTAACCCACACCGGGAAAAAACAGTACCATTTTTAGAAATGTTAAATTCATAATAGGAGCAGAATACTAAAGCAGCCTGTGTCTTCTACATACATTCCTCGAGGGCTAGGCTGCAGAAAGATGAACCGTCTGGTGGAATGACTGTCACAGACGTGTTTTAATGGCACCAAGAAGAGCCGCTAAGCCAGACTGCTGAGACCGGATAGGCATGCAAAAAAAAGGATGCAGACATTTTTTTCACTTTCTTTTTTTCAAAAAACATTTACCTAAAGTTGCTTTATTTTTCCAAAAAAATAAATACGTAGTTTAATATCCTATAAAACTCCATAGGAAGAGCTTTGAAAGCTTTTATTTTAATGGAATAAAAGTCTTAGCTGTAACTTATAACATCACAAACCTCTTAAAACACACAAATAAAAACAATGTAACAACCTACAATTTCTTTCTTGGTATCCTAAACGTTTGGTCTGTGTCAGATTCCACCCATGAGCCCTAAGCAGGTTCCCTGGGATGAACTGTGCTATCAAATCCTTTTTTTTTTTTTTTCTTTTAACCAAATCAATAATCTGTTGCTAACATATTCTGGGAAGAGCCACATGATACTTTTGAAACAAAATAATCAAAGAACCAAAATTTTAACATCAGAGCTCTATAGTCCCAGAGCCAAATATAACCAGTGATTAGGCGGAACTTAAAGAGTTGGTAAGATTTCTGGAAAAAATGGGAAGTAAAAAATAATTCTACTGCTTTCTTACAAAACACTATTGCTAACAGTAATGTTTCTTTCCTTTCCAGCCCTGTGTTTCAGGCTGACTCTCTTCAATTGGTCACTGAGTAAAGGGCAGGCAGGCAAGGTGTCCTGAGCCTAACAATACAGCAAAACGTTCACACTCAAGGTTTTATGGTAAGTCTTCCATTGTGTGGTCTCACCAGAAATTGAGCTGTCTTTTACATTCTTTTATACTGTGCATGTTTTACCCACATGCCTGACTATGCACCACATGCGTGCAGTGCCTTAGAGGCCAGAAGAGGCCATAGGATCCCCTGGAACTGGAGTTATAGAAGGTTGTTAGCCACGTGGATGCTGGGAGTTGAACCCAGGACCTCGGAAAGTAGAACAAGTACTCTTATCTGCTAAGCCATCTGTCCAGCCGTGGTTGAACCGTCCAATACTGCAGGCTGTTACATAGGCAGCCAACAAGACTAGTACTTTCAATCAGGGGAAAGAGGGAAGGGGGGGTGCAGACACAGACAGACGCCATCATGTGTGTGTGGGGGGGTAGGTGTGTACCAGCTCATCTGCATTTTATTTTAGAGCGCGGATCTCTCACTGATCTTGGAACTCCTCATTTCAGCTAGGCCAACTGACCAGCAAACCTCCCGAATCTTCCTGTCTCCTTCCCCCACACTGGGGCTATAGGAACACACTATTTCTCATTCTGGCTCTTTGCCCCACCAGTGGGTGCTGGAGAATCCAAGCTCAGCAAAGCAAGCACTTTACCCACTGAGGCATCTCCCCGGTCCCAGTCAAGGAACATTTTGTAACTTATCCTAAGTCCCTGCCTTGATGCCTTGAGACTTTTTTTTTAATTATAGACTAACTTTTGAGAACTTTATTTACAAAGGGCTTTTGGCATGATATGAACACCAATCTGGAATTCTCCGTCCGAGACCCTCAGCGGATTGCAAGTGACAGTGCATAGTGGAGCCGCATTGCAAGTGGCCTCCTTGGGCAGAAAAGCGACTATTGCATGAGATTTAAAATTGTATAAAATTGCTCAAGAGATTTAGTTCCTTCAAAAACTAGGAAGTTTTGGTTCAAGGCACAGAAATCGAGGGTGGAATGAGGTAACGGTGGTGCAGTGGAGGTGAGGAGTCTGTGAAATGAAGAGAGTCCAAAAATAGGAAAGAGTAGGAGGAAGCGGCTGAAGCAGGTAGCAGCCAGTGCTTGCCATGGTAACCACGATCAACAGATGAGCTTCCATCACAGCATGAGGCTTAAAAGAGTCCTCATCTGCGCTATACTCAAATTTCAATTTGTGGGTACACCTATCAGTAGACATTAATAAATAACATTTAAGTAGACTAAACTCGCTGGTAGCAGCAATACTGACTAGCGGACATAGCTGTTATGAGCTAGAGGTCCCCTTTCTGCAAATTAAGAGAGTGACGGTATTTTATTTATAGGCTAACCACGGCACACAAATAACGCTGGTGAAGCCGAACCTGGGATTTATAGCACTTTTGCACACACATCTCATATTCATTGATGTCCTTGGCCCCAGGAGACATGCTTTGGTGATGAAGTAAATATTTTAGTTACTGAGTTCTATCCCTTTAGATCAGTGAGGAGCTATGAAGCAGCATAGCCACCACAAGTCTGCCAGCTCAAAATTCATATTCTAAGGGTTTTGCCAAGTCAGAGGGATTAGCGAACTGTCAAACACTACTAGCCAATTTATACTCAAGCATAACAAATGTCACCAACTTGACCTAAACCAGGAAAAAGTACGAAAGAGACAGCAAGATTGAAGTGCACTGTAACGCTCCTCCTTTGGTCGGCATAACAACCGTGAAGGAGGAATCTGATGGTCTCGGTTTCAAAGGCTTTTGCAGGCGTCAAACAGTTCACCTTCTATTATACAATTTCTATCCATAAGAGGTGAAAGTGAGACCAAGGGTGTAGGCCAGTGGTAGAACACTTGATCGGCATGCACATGGCCCCAGGGACAACCTGAAATACCTTTCCTACAAAACTTTGACAAGAGGCAGAAAGTCTCTCTGTCCTAAACACCCATACAGCTCCAGTTCCCATGCGCCGTGATTCCCCAGCTCAGTGACAAAGGCTCAGGCTATGCCCATTTCAAGAGTGGTGTATCCTTGAAAATATTTCAAGTCTGAGGTGAGCCCTGACCCATTTAGTGAGGCTTTGTTTCAAAAGATCAAACAAATAGACAGAATAACTAAATAGTGAAATGCCAGTATGTTTAATTAATCTCTGTAATTCTAGCAGTTGAATAAAATGCAAGCTCAAGGTTTTAGGGAATGAGGGGTGGATGAGGTGGGTGGATGGATGGGGGACTGCCACCTCTGAGGGTCACACGATTCAGGGACCACACAGATGGACTTCATACATTACAGCAGACAGACGGCAGCCTTCTTGAATTTCTAAAATATTAAATCATTTCAAGAGATACCTTAATATTTTTAGTGTGGCACTGATAAGTAAAAATTTTGCAAGTGTTTCCTTTATTTAATTTAGTCAAAGGGAAAAAGGATGGAAGCTAGGTGCTTTTCAGAATTGATTTTGGGGGAAATGACTGAATTTCCATAATTTCAGAGTAGAAATGAATAAGTAGATGCTGGCAGAAGACAAACTGTAAAGATGATTAGGTTTGTTCTGTGTCTGTGCAGGAGTCCAGGTAACCACATGTGCTCAAAGACAGAGAACAAACTTAGCCCCCCACGCTGTTTTTCCTCTACCCGTGGAAGATGTTTTATTAGACGAAGATTCTTTTTCCTTTGCTTAAAAATCCCCTGGCTGAGCCATAACTGTGTTCTATAAGGTGGTGGTTATAAAGAAAACTCCCTATGTATCATCGTCTAGGCCTTCATCCTGAGATTTCACAATCTGGCAAATTCAGAAACCATCTAAAGCAGAAGTAATAGGAGGCCACAGCCTTACGAGTCGGCATGTTTATATTTCTTTATAAAGGGCAGAATTTCCTCTCCCGCTTATACGATTAGGGTTTGTGTTAGAGGCTGAGTTTATTTTAAACACTGAACTCACTGTGGTGCAGCCTCTGTTTTCTTTCAGCATAAATGTAACAACTGACCAGTTCAAGTGTCGCTGCGTTCCAGCCATGCTTCTAAATACCTGTGTCGTTTAAATCCTCGCAACTGAGAAAATTCGGTTATTATCCTAATTTGAGAGATAAGTTTTGTTTGCAAACTTAGACACTTAGTTCCTCTCTCAAATAAAACCCATCACGGCACTCCCCTGCCCCAGTCATATTCCACAGCAGCACTTCAGCATACGCTTAGTGAGTATTCTGAAAGAAACTCAACTCAAAACAAACAAACAAACAAACCCAACTTGACTCAGAGGGACCCCTCAGGACAAACGCCTATATTGCAATACAGCCATTAAGCAATTATAACTCACAGAAGCAAGTGCAGCCTCGATTTTTAAAGGTCGTCTTGAGAGCCCACTGTAGACACACAACAAGCAGTGGTGTCAGAAGGATCACGCTGATGGGAGAGAGATCAAATGTATGGTGAAAACCAAGGAAGCTGCGTGCCTGCCTCCAATATCACCTCTGAGTTGTTCCATTTCCATTAAACTGACATCTCAATGAAAGCTGTATTACTGATTGCTAGGTCCACTGTAGCAACAATGAATAATTACAACGGTGATTAAGCACTAATGAAAAATGTTGGCGCTAGCACACATGATGATACACACACACACACACACACACACACACACACACACACACACACACACTTGTCATCTCAAGGCTTCCTGGTCTTTCTGGGCTAACAGCCATATTCTACTCTGTGACATAAACAGGTTACGTCAAAGCCAAATGTGTATTTAATGTTGAGGAAAAATGGGTCATCTTAATGAGCAATTCTGTGTTCCATCTCCAAAATTCTTTTTTAAGTACAGAAAACTAGAACTTTCAAACATGATGAAGTATATCCAGACGTACTATTCTGCCAGAAAGACTTTTTTTTTTTATGTGCTATTCTGATTGACAGGTTTTGAACTAATGGGTTTCAACATGAGTACTTTTTCACAACACTTTCCCTTTCAAGTAGTTTCCCAGGCAACTGGTACACATTATTTGCCACCGCTGTGTTCTAGAAGATGGCTGCCATCACTGAAGGAATAATACTGAGCGCGTAGGGATTATTTTCCCCTGCAAAGGCCTGGTCACAATTTTAACATCCAATCTAAAACCTTAGCAGAGGGATGTGTGTGTGTGTGTGTGTGTGTGTGTGTGTGTGTGTGTGTGTGTGTGTGTGTGTATACATACACACACACATATAGATATATACATAAACATATATATGATTCATGAGCATTGGACTTAGTGCTGAAAGTGCTATAACTCAAGCCTAAAAAAAAAATCTCATCTTATACACATTTTCTGCATAAGACACCTCACGGTTTTCTTGCTTTTAGGAGCATAAGACACACATTAACACTGCGCTGAGGGCTATTTGAAGCAGCAAGAGCATGGCTGAAATGGTGAAAATAGGATCGCACCTGTGAGGTGATGCACAGGACATCTGTTTACAAATGAGAGATGAAAGGGCGGCTGAACACCCCCTGGAGCACCTCAGGAACACGTACATGTAAGGAAACTCGGGCTTCTCCTTGCTTTAAACATGTCCACAGGTGACATGAAAACACCGGAGTTGATTCTGAAGTTACAAATACACCTTACTGAGAAGGCGAACTGGAACGCTGGGAAGACATGAATGGACGATCAACTGTGTAAAATGTCAAATCATCCCCATAATGTTTTAATTATATGGGAAAACTCCACTGAATACTGTGCTGAATTCAGTTAACATGGGCAGCTGTACTGAAGGCCACCTGATGAGGCTAAGGAGACAGCTCAGTAGGTAATGTGCTTGGTTTTCAAGTGTGAGGGCCAGCATTCAGATTCATGGAAAAAGTCAGGCACAGAGGCTGGAGAGCAGAGCAGCAGTTACGAGCACTGGCTGCCCTTCCAGAGGACTTGGGTTCGAGTCTCAGTCCCAGGGAATCCAACGCCCTCTTTGGCTTCCAAAGGAACTGCATGCACATGGGACAGACACATGCAGGCAAGATATCCATACAACAAATAAATTAATAATAATAACAACAACAAAATCCAGGTAGGATAGTGCCAAGGGGAGGAGGCTGGTGATGCAGGTGGGTTTCTAGAGCTGACCGGCCAGCCAGTCTAGCCAGCCAATGAGCTCCAGCTTCAGTGAGAGATTTCAACAACAACAACAACAACAGAGAAGCTGAAAGACCTTCCCATTGGTACACCTCAGTTCATGAGGTGGCCTTCTTGAGGCTTTGAGTACCCCAAGGTTGTCTGGCTGATGAATATCTGTGCTTCTTCCAGAACTACCTGAGATCAAAGTGACCCTAGCGCTTGAACATACAGACCAGGACAAACGGACATATATGGACAGGGCATACCCAGCAGGCTTGCAACTTGAGACTCGAAGGATCTAATGCACTAATTTCAAAGAGGTCCAGATTTCCTTCACAAAAATTGCATAGTGCACAGAGAACCAAATCCAGAGAACATTCTAATGCCAAGTGTGGGCCAGTTAAGCTGGCTGACTTTGGCTTAGCCAGAATCTACAGCTAGCAGACGGCCCTCACACCTGTGGTTGGTACCATGCCTCTGGAATTCTTCTATAGTCTACATATGCAACTCCTGTGGACACGTGGAGTGTTGGTTGTGTCTTTGCAGAAATGTTTCAACAAAACTCTCTCTCCGGTGGACATTCTGAAGCTGACCAGTTAGACAAAATCTGTGATCAGATTGCCCTGCCTCCAGAGGACCAGTGGCCTGGAAACATATCTCTCCCCAGAGCCAGTACAGTCCATGGTGACAGAGATGGAGGAGCCTGGAGCACAGTCCATCTGGAAATGCTGACCTTTGAAGCACACACGCAAGCCTTCACCTCTGAGCCCTGCATCCCCGTGATCTACCCAGAAGGACCGTGATGCAGAGATCAATGGGTCAGATGCTGTCCCCAGCTCTGTCCACTTCTGTGGACAAGATCAAGAGCTCTGCCTTCCTCTGAGGCTCTGGGAAGCCCTCCAACTTTTAACCTCTTTAAATGACACCCCTACCCCTCCTTCTGAGGTGATACCAAAATGATACAAAAACATCTACAGCACAGGTCAACCTTAAGGTAAATTCAACTGACAAATCAGATTACTGTATCTAGAAATAACTGATAAATTTTAACATACTCTTTTTGAAGCCACTGGCTCTATTACCAAGATTTAATCCTTTACTTATAATTTTAAAAATTGGCTATACAGACTAATTTCAGCTCTAAATATCTCGGTGCCATCTTTTCTTTCTAACAGTAAAGAAGAACTAGGCTTCTTTACTCTTATTTTTACAGAGACTGTAAAGTACTGAATTAGGGCTAAGGTACTTGCCACCAAGCCCGACAACCCAAGTCCATTCACTGGGACCCCTCTATTCCAGATCCTGCAAGTTGTCTTCTTTCATTCCCAGGCATGCGCAAGCATACTCACGAGCGCAAAAAAAATAAACAAAATTAATATCGTTTTTATTTTTTTAAGCATCGAATTACTATTATTCAATTGTTCTTTCATGTAGAAATAAAACTTAGTACAGTGTTTGGTGAGCAATTAGTATCATTTCTTACTACTCCAACAAAAATATTTAATCTCCCTCTAGAAATATGAAGCACTGTGTAATCTAATTACTAAATGTTTTAATAATACAGCCAATTTGTGTTCTTGAGTGGATTGAAAAATACAAATTTTCTTTTTGCATTTTTTTGCAATAAAATGAACTGTATCCAAATTAAAAAGCCAAAGTTTTTATTACAAAAACAAATATGTTGCCAAAAAATTAATGGGAATAAGCAAAGTAAAGAAATAAATGATAAATATTTATGGTACTGGGTGCTTACAATATAAGCACACAAACTTGAATTGTACCCCCAGAACCCACATTAAAAAGCCAGAGGTCACCGGGGCAGTGGTGGCGCACGCCTTTAATCCCAGCGCTTGGGAGGCAGAGACAGGCGGATTTCTGAGTTCGAGGCCAGCCTGGTCTACAGAGTGAGTTCTAGGACAGCCAGGGCTACACAGAGAAACCCTGTCTCGAAAAACCAAAAAAGCCAAAGGTCAGAAGCAGGCAGATCTCTGTGAGTCTGAGGCCATCCTGGCCTATAAAGTGAGTTCCAGGCCAGCCAGGGCTACATAATGAAACCCTGTCCCATAATAATAGTAATAACATGAAGGAGGAGGAGTAGGAAAAAGAAGAAGAGGAGGAAGAAGAGCAGGAGGAGGAGCAGGAGGAAGAGGCAGAGGAGGAAGAGGCTGCAGCAGTCTCAGCAGAAGCAGCACGGTAGCCTGCACTAGTAATCTCAGCACTGGGAAGCTGAGACAGGAGACTGACTCCCTGGAGCTGGACCTCTATCCAGCCCATTCAGGGAGCCTCAGGTCCCAGCAAGAGACTGAGAAAAACAAGGTGGATGGCTAGCTCCTGAGGAATGACAGCTTAGGCTGACCTCTGATCTCCAAACACAGGAATATGGCGCCAAATGCGCAAAGCACACTCTTCCCAGACCATTCCCAGTGTCTGTGCTCCTACACATATGTAATAAGAAGAGGGGTGTGGAATCTCTTCTGTAGAAGTCACAAATTTTACCTTCTACATCAACATGAGATAAAATAAGTTTGTTATTTCAATCTTCTACTTACTGAAAGCCTTCAATCTGTGAGGCATTTGATTGAATAATAGATTTTTTATAATATGTATGTACATAATTCATCTAACCATTTCCTTGTTACTAGACATTTTTATCATAAACAAAATAATAAGAGATATCTCTCGGGTTAATGGTTGGAAGAGATGGGAATTTATTGACTGTGTGAACAGATTCATGATAAATTTCAATATGTCAGGATATAGCAAACTTTTGGTTTCTGTTTGCTTTTTTGTGTTGTCTTTAAACTTCCTGCCTGAAGTATACAAATATTTCTCTCTTTGTAATTAGGCTAGAACTCTAATGATTCCATATATTACAAGTCTGATCATTAACCCAACCAAAAAAAAAAAAAATGTAATGTGAGACAAGCAATGTGCTTTACATTTTTAACTAAATGTTGACCCGGTTACCACTGGGTTGAAAGACTTTACTGAAAATATACATTTTTTTTTTCCAGTTACAATCTATTTTTTCCATATCTAAGCCTAATTATTTTTACAATCTGTTTTTTGTTTTTGTTTTTGTTTGTTTGTTTCAGACAAGGTCTCATTATGTAGCCCTGGCTAGCCTGGAACTCACTCTGTAGACTAGGCAGGCCTCAGGCTCACGGAAATCTCTGCCTCTGCCTCGAGCCCTGGGATAAAGGTGTGAGCATCCCCCAGCTCTACAGTCTTACTCTGTTTTATAATGTCTGGTTGGCTAAGAAACTCTTCACCACTGTGCATTATGCAATTAGATATTGTTTGATGACATTTTAAGTCATTTCAGTAAGTTAGGTTTAAAAAACCCAAACATTTGTTTGGGAAGGGCACTCACATGCCACGGTGCACATGTGGAGGTCATAGGGCAATGTTAGAGAGCTGCTTCTCTCCTTACACCATCCGGTGCAAGTGCCTTTACCACCACCACAGCCACAGCATCTGAATAGCCCAAGTCAGGTAAAAGTCTAATTGATGTAATTATACAAGACTTACAAATCAACTTGACAATACACTTTGTTCTTCAGTAAACTTCTGGCTTAATTTCTGTGCATTTCTGGGGTTTATTTTCCACCTTTACATCACTATTGAGTTTATAAACAGCCACTCCTATACTTATGTTCCCATAATTTATAAGAAACATTTTTAATTATGGGGAAAAAACACATAATAAAATTACCATTTTAACTCTCAGAAACTAAGCTGTTTGGGGCGTGGAGTATTGTTGAGCAGCCATCATGACCATTCATCTGTCACATAACTCTTGAATCTGGAAGTAAAACCCACTAAACAGTTACCTGCTGGCATTCTCTCCTGACAACCACTATTCTTTCAATGCCTAAGATTTTGACCTAACTTGCTGTTCCTTCATGACTGGGTTGTCTCACTTGGTCTAATGTTCTCATCCACACAGATAACAGAATTTCCTTCCTGTGTAAGTCCAAGTGATACCCCACTGTATGTATTACCACATTTTATCTATTCAATATCCATCAATACACACTTGAGTTGTTCTTTTGTGGGGGTAGTGCTGACTAGTTTTATGTCAACTTGACACAAGGTAGAGTCATTTGAGAAGAGGAAATCCCAACTGAGAAAATGCCTCCATAAGATCAGGATGTAGGCATGCCTATAGGGCATTTTCTTAATTAGTGATTGATGGGGGAGGTCCCAGCCCACAGTGGATAGGTACACTTGGGGGCTGGTGGTCCTGAGTTCTGTAAGAGAGCAGGCTGAGCAAGCGATGGGGAGCAAGCCAGTAAGCAGCACCCCTCCATGGCCTCTGCATCAGCTCTTGTCTCCAGGATTCTGCTCTGCCTGGATTCCTGCCTTGACCTCCTTCAGGGATGTGGAAATGTAAGTTGAAATAAATCCTTTCCTGCCCAAGTTGCTTTTTGTCATGATGTTTCATCACAACCTTAACTAAAACAGGGGTTATACAAATAATACTTTTGTAGGTACAGAGTTTTACTAATTTGAAACTTGTATGCTTAGCATATCACATGTTTCTATCGTATTAAGCTCTTCCGGCTTTGTCAGTCATGGATGAATAATCATGCCTCACAATGAAGACCAGAATCCACTGGCTATTATACCACTCTTATTCACATAGAACCCTAGTCTCTCCCATCCAAGTACCTTCCAGGAAACATCTCCCTCAGCCTCCTACTGTTCAAGGAAGCCAAGCATCTGTGTTAGCTTACTTGGTCCAGCCTCTGGATTACCTCATACACACAGGAGTCTCAGAGAATAATACCATTAGTGACATCTTTCCCTGGCCCTCCATTATAACTACTCTCTTTCCCACCCCACAGAAGGAAAGAGCAGAGCCAACAAGCAAGGGTGACTTTTGCTTTAAGCAAACAGCCATGACTGTTCAGATGACTGTGACAGAAATGGATGGCAAGGAGGAAGATGTGTTTATTACTACAGACAGGCTGGATCTCCTTCAACATTCTTTTCTTCTTACTGTGGAATCTTAACAACATCTATGATAAAAAAAAATTCTGTCTACTCCTCAGATGAGACCCAATCTACAAAACAGGTTTACAATCAGAATCTCAGGTTTCTGGCTCATCAGAGACAGACAAGAATTCTTTGCCTATGGCTGTGAGATTTCATTATGGCCCTCCTCACTTGCAATCTTCTTTAAAAAGTGGGTGCCCTGCTGGGCAGTGGTGGTGCACGCCTTTAATCCCAGCACTTGGGAGGCAGAGGCGGGCAGATTTCTGAGTTTGAGGCCAGCCTGGTCTACAGGGTGAGTTCCAGGACAGCCAGGGCTACACAGAGAAACCCTGTCTCGGAAAAAAAAAAAAAAAAGTGGGTGTCCTACTGGGAAAAGTGCCATTCGCCTCAAGATTTCTAACATTTGGCTGCTGGCATCTACTGGGTGCTAGGCGTGAGCAGAGGGCTTTTTCTCGTCTGTGCACAACATCCTACTAGGGTTTACATGAGGAGACACTGGGGCCTTCAGGCGCTATCCAGCTTGCCTAATAAGAATTGGAACCAGCAAAGGACACTGTCAATAGGACAAAACGGCAACCAACAGATTGGGAAAAGATCTTAACCAATCCTATGTCCGATAGAGGGCTAATATCCAATATATACAAAGAACTCAAGAAGTTAGACTCCAAAAAACCAAATAACCCCATCAAAAAATGGGGAACAGAGTTAAGCAGAGAATTCTCAACTGAGGAAATTCGCAGGG
>CM052708.1:41270957-41281623 GCA_028551405.1 Uromys caudimaculatus | reverse complement strand
GGAGGGAGCAACAGTGTCAACTGGCCTGACCCCCCCCCAAGTCCTCCTAGAGGCTGGACCACCAACCAAAGAATACACATGGAGGGACCCATGGTTCAGACCACATATGTGGCAGAGGAGGGCCTTGTTGGCCATCAGGGAGAGGAGAGACCCTTGGGCCTGAGGGTGTTAGAGGCCCCAGTAAAGGGGAATGTCAAGGTGGGAATATGGGAGTGGGTGGGCAGGTGGGTGGGAGGTGAATTCCCTCATAGAGGGGGGAGGGGGAGGGGATAGGGGGTTACCAAAGAGGAGACCTGGAAAGGGGAAAACATTGGAAATGTAAATAAAGTATAAAAAAAATTTTAAAAATTAAAAAAAAAAAAAAGAATCAGTGATGTTAAATTATATCATGGTAGTCTGATAGTTCAAAGACAGGAGAAGGGGGCTGTTACCACTTCTGTTCCTTTAAAATCAATACCAGAAGTTAAGAGTGCATAGCAATCCTGCAGAGGAACTGAGTTCAGTTCCTAACATCGATGGCTCACAAGTGCCTGTAACTTCAGCTCCAGGGATTCAACACCTTCTTTTGACCCTCCAGGGCATCTGTACTCAAATGCATCTATCCAAACACAAAGACACACACTCATACATAGAACTGAAAATTAAAATACTTTTTAAAGCATCAAGAGCTGAGCAAGCTCACTCACTCCTGTAAGCTAAGGACTAGGAGGCTGAGGCAGGAGGATTGCTGAAAGTTTGAGTTCCAGGTTGCCTAGGCTACAGAGTAAGACTCTGTCTCAAAATAGATAAATAAATAAAAATAGAAATTTTAAAAAAACACCTATGTAAAATGGCAAAAAACAAAACAAAACAAAAACAAAAACCAACCCCAGAGCACACTGAATGTTAAGTTAGAGCCGTGATCAATAATAACCATTGGCCATCTTAACCCACATGGCCAAATATAAATGTTTCTCAAATGTCTAAAGTCACAGAGTGAAACCACATTTGTCAAGGGCAGCTGTAGTGTACTAACATGTTATGGTCTTTTTCAAAGTCTATTCTTAGATGTAAAACAAACTCTCTTTAATTAAAACCCTCCCTTATAAACAGTTCCTGAGTGAGTGAGGGCCAGCTAATCCAGTATCAGAGCAAAGCCAAAGGGAGCCCCGAACTTTCCTAGCCCTCTCTCCCAGTCACCCTAACCGCAAACATGCGATCTTCCACAAAGCCAAAGAAATCTAAATTTAGACCCGCTGAAGCAATGAATGTTAAGCTCTATGTAAAGGTTTGGTAAACTATTTATGCCTCTTATCTTTAATAATGGACCATCATGTTGGACTTGTAATTAACATGGAAAGAAAGCTGTTATGCTATATACTACTGTACCAAGAGTCAGAGTTTCCAGGCTATATTTAGTTCACATTAAAATGGAAGCAAAGACGCAAACCAAGCTAAAAATAAAATGTTCTACAAAGATGAGATTTTTTTTCAAATGGATTGAAATTCATCTTTATTTGGTGCCCTCTATGCTGATATTTAGCAATGCTTTGACTTTGCACTGCTTTGAGAACCTTACCACACACCAGCTCAGTCTTCTATGGTGGAGGACAGCCTTGGCCAACAACAGCCACAGACCATCTCATTGGCCACATCCTGCCAGCACTTGATTTTTACACAGTCCACAAGCGAGAAAGCATTTTACATATTGAAACAGTTGATTTTTTTCTTTTAAAGGAGTATTTTTAACCTGGAAAACTTCATGACGTTCAAATACCAGTTCTTTAAATGAAGTTTTCCTGGACTACAGGCATACTTACTCAGGTGAGCACTCTACCACGTGACAGTGGAAAAGAAACTACTGGGATGGGGTGAGGTGGTTGCTTTGTTTTGTTTTCTTGGTTGGGGTTGGGAGGGTTCTCTGTGTAGCCCTGGCTGTCCTGGAGCTCACTCTGTAGACCAGGCTGACCTTGAACTCAAAGATCTGCCTGCCTCTACCTCTGGAGTGCTGAAACTAAAGGCGTGCACCACCACCGCCCAGTTTGTTATCCTTTTTCTTTATTTAGGTATTACTGACAAAAATTATGAGCTGATATTGATAATTGATGGCTTCTGGGGAAGGGAAAGTCATTTTAAGGGTGTGGCCCCTGTTAGGTCTAGCATACTCCTGTGGATGGCCCACCACACTTAAGTAAATGGACAGCACCAACTAGACATGGTGGACTGAGGAGGAGGAGGAGGAGGAGGAGGAGGAGGAGGAGGAGGAGGAGGAGGAGGAGGAGGGGGAAGAAGAGGAGGAAGAGGCAGCAGAGGTGGTGCAAAGATGGAAGCAATGGATCATCTGGTAAGGGATTAAGGAAGGAAAGGGAGTGAATATGAGCAAAATACACTATGAAATTCTCAAAAAAGTAGTAAAACATACTATAAACTATAAGATGATCATGGTAGCTCATGACTATAATCCCACCGATTCTGAAGCCTGGGATAGGTGGCCTACAAAATAAAGGTCAGCCTAGGCAACTTAGGAAAACCCTAGTGCCAACAAAACTTGAAAGAAAGCAAAGGCAAACCGTCAGTGAGCCTCCCTCAGTGGTCAAGTCCTTACCCAGTGTGCTGGCTAATTTTATCAACTTGACCCAGGCTAGAGTCACCTGAGAGGCGGGAACCCCAGTTGAGAAAATGCCTCCATAAGACTGCAGGCAAGCCTGTAGTGCATTTTCTTTATTAGTGATTGATGTGGGAGGGACCCGCCTACTGTGGGTGGGGCCATCCTGGGCTGATGGTCCTGGGTTCTATAGGAAAGCAGGCTGAGCAAGCCAATAAACAGCACTTCTCCATGGCTTCTGCATCAACTCCCACCTCAGGATCCTGCCCTGCTTGAGTTCCTGTCCTGACTTCCTGCAGTGATGGACTACGGATGTGGAAGCATAAAGCCAGATAAACCCTTGTATCCTCAACTTGCTTTCCACCATGGTGTTTAATCATAGCAATAGTAACCCTAACTAGGACACCTACCAAGCTCAAGATCCTGGGTTCAATCCCCAGCACTCTGCATAAGTTATATTATATGTTTATGTTATATATGATCATATATGTTATATATGATCTTTTCATATTCGCAACAGTATGAAATCATTGAATTAGCACCATGATAGTTACAACAGAACTTATTCTAGAGTCCAGACCTTTTCTAATCAGTCCAACTGAAATTTTGCACCCTCTGACACACATCACTCCACCTCTCTTCCACCTTCCTTCCTGGCCCAGCATTCTCAGAGCTGAGCAATTCCCAGGGAGTCCTAATAGCCCAAAATGTAACCATCTTTAGCGCTTTGATCTTTAGAAAAGTAGGTAGCCCTCTGCCCCAGATGAACTGGTCGAATGCAGACATTCCTCTTTGCCTCCAACTTGTCTGGAAATCTTTGGTCTTACTTCTCCCTTTTCATCTTATCTGGATCTTGATTCCAATATTTCCACACAGAACAGGGGCTGAAGAGTCTTAATGATACCTTGTGGTTTACTGTTCCTGTTTAAACACTGGACAGAAATCCCCATGACCTCCCAAAACACTGTCACTTACAATTTGAAAATCAGTGACCAAATGCCCTCTGGTCTCTCCCACCTAGAAATCATGATTAAAATAATAATAATAATCTGTAGGGGTAAGTGGGGTTTTTTGGTTTTTGTTTGTTTGTTTTGTATTTGTTTGTTTGTTTGTTTTTGAGACAATGTCTGGCTGTGTAGCCCTGGCTGGCTGGAAACTTACAACATAGACCAGACTGGCCTCAAACTCACAGAGATCCACCTGACTCTGCCTCCCAAGTGGTGGGATTAAAGTCATGCACTACCACATCAGATAATAATGTTTTAATTGCATAAACTGTATCTCATAAAGCAAAGAAAAACAAAAGTCCAAATTGCCCTGCTGTAACACTACAGATAAAATTTCATGATAAATTAAAACCAAGATACTCACCAGCTGACTGTGCTCTGTGTTTAGCACGTTTTTGCCAAATTTAGAGAGCAACTTATAGCCATTCAAAATTAATACATGAAAACACATAAATGTCAAACAAAATAAGAACTCAATTACCTAATCAGGAGACATTTTTGACACACAAAGCTTCCTGACCTTGGCCGAGATAATTCAATGGCTGAAAGTCACTGAGACAGTTCTCCGTTTTCACCACTGTATGACAGTTAGCCATGCCAACTTGCCAGCTGAGCAACAACCTCCGGCCATTGCTGCAGAATGAAAGATTACTGCGCTCACATGCCAAAAAAGGCGCACACACGGTCTTCTTCACGTTCATAACCTAACTGCTCAGAGTTTGTAGTGATGTCCTTTCAGGCCATCGGTACCTATGAAATGCATATGATACGCTCTGCAGCGCCAAGTCTAAAGGGGGACTCCACCCGACAGGGAACAGACGGAAGGGTAAGGAGGCAGCCGAAGACACCAGAGAAGAGACAGACAACAGAAACCTTACTGCTACCGTTTGGCTTTTTCAAGCCAACATCTCTTTCACTCTTGCAGAGGTTTTTTTGCCTTTGGGAAATTAAGTTGGATACAAAATTATCTGTTTAGCTCAGGGGAACCTAGATGTAACTACCTGAAGTTCTACTCAGCTGACAGGAGAAAAGATACAAGAGTTAAAATAGAGAACAAGTAAAGAGGAAAAAGGATGTACCTAGAAACTAGGAAGAAACACGAAGCGGACCAAAAACATCCAACAGATGGAGGTGAGGAGCAGGCTAAGATATAGGCGGTCACTGTCCAAACTACGTTCCCTTCAAAACACATTCTTACCACTGGGCTGGGGCAGCGCCAGTGCCTAGCATGTGTGAGGCTCCATCTTCAGCACCTCTCCCTCCCCCCCCCCCACACTTCTATTCTTTATATTAAAAGTCGGTATGTCCACAACAAAAAAAAGAAAAAAAAATGCTGAGATACGTGTACTGTCCTAAAACGACAATTTCCTTCCACGAAGCTGATTAATTACATGATCACATACCATGGTAGTTCAACCAAAGAAAACTTTCTAAATTTTGCCAATCTTGAACTGCTGAGAGCAATTTGGCACAGTTCATCTGAATGGGCTACTATCACCAAAAACAATGAGGTAAATATACAGAAGGCCATTAGAGAATAGGCCCAGGAGCAGTTTTGAAAACAGTATATATTTGTATGTGCAGTATATGTACTTATATACAATATATATATGTATGAATATCTGTGAATATAAAAATAGGCAGTGATATTTTCTAAATATCTATTTTTTGAGAGAGGGTCTCACTATGCCACCCAGGTTAGCCTTGATCTTGAGGCAATCCTCCTGCCTCAGTTTCCCCAGTGCTGGGATTACAGGTGTATGCCATGATATTTGGCTATCTTAAAGAAATGTATAAATATAAATATATATATATATATATATATACCTAAAGAAATGTGTAAATGCATTACTATATTTATACACATAATATATATTTACATATTCTTACATGTATGTTGTACATATATAATATACAACACTTGTAAGTGCATAGAGATTTTCTGGAAGCACCCCAAGAAAACATTACTTATGACTGCTTCTGAGAGGAAACCAGAGGTCAGTGACAAGATGAGATTTCTTTCATGGTTAGGATCTCTTGTATTGTTAGTATGTGTGGTGGTGTGAATATGCTTTGCCCAGGGAGTGGCACTATTAGGAGGTGTGGCCTTGTTGGAGTAGGTGTGGCCTTGTTAGAAGAAGTGTGGCACTGTGTGGATGGGCTTGGAGACCCTCCTCTTAGCTGACTGGATGCTAGTCTTTTCCTGTTTGCCTTTGGAACCAGATGTAAAATTCTCAACCATTCCTGCACCATGCCTGCCTGGATGCTGCCGTGCTCCTGCTCTTGATGATAGCAGACTGAACCTCTGAACCTGCAAGCCAGCCCCAATTAAATGTTGTCCCTTACAAAAGCTGCCTTGGTCATAGTGTCTCTTCATAGAAATGAAACCCTAACTAAGACTGACTATATACAGGCATTATTGTTGTTTTGAGATACGGCCTGACAAAGTAGGCCAGTTTAGTCAAATTTACCACCCTCTTGCCTCAGCCTCCTGAGTAGTATAATTAGAATACCCATTGCCAGCTTGTACAACGTTTTCAATTAAGAAAATGTCTAGACAGTTTTCAAATGTCTCAAGTAATGCAATATCCATTTTAATATGCAAATCATTTAGAATATTATGGGATATTTAAGAAAAGCATTACAAATAAGGTTAATTACTTAAACTCCAGCCTTTTTGTTTGTTTGATTTTGAGACAGGGTTTCACGCAGTCCGGGCTGGTCTGGGACTGACTCCCTTTGTAAATGAGGATAACCTTGAACTCTTGATCCTCTATCTGGCCAGGGACCCCCCCTTTGTAAATAAGGATGATCTTGAAGTCCTGATCCCTCCCCACCCCACCCCACCCCACCTCTGTGCCCTGAGTGTTAGAATTACAGGTGTGTGCCACCACACCTTGTTCCTATGAAGTGCTAGGAGTTAAATCCAGGGCTTTATGTATGCTAGCAAACAGTCTACCAATTAGCTACCTTCCCCAGCCCAAGCTGCTGATCTTCACTATAAACTGCCTGCCAAACAGAGGCATGACCCTGAGGGCCTTAGTGGGAACTAAAGCCAGTGAGCTTTGTTTCAATGTTAATATTCACATTGCAAGTATTTGACAACTATGCAATCATTCATGGAAAGATATTTATGTGTGTGTGTGTGCGCGCGCGCGCGCACACGCTTGCGAGCAGGCGCACATTTGAGGAGGTCAAGGTCAGCTGTCTTCTTTAATCACTTTGCTCTCTAATTGTTGGACAAGGTTGATCCCTAACCCTGAAACTTGATTAGACTTGACTGGCTTGGCCAACAACTCACAGGGATCCTCCTGTGTCTGCCTCCCAAGCACCTGGCTTTTTTCAAACATGGTAGAGTGGCCTGAATGAGAACGCCCCCCATTCCACCCCAGTCTATGAAATTTAAACATTTGGCCCTCAGTTGGTGGCACTGTTTGAGAAGGTTTAGGAGTTTCCTTTCTGGAGGAAGTATGTCTCTGGAGGGCAGGGTTCGGGAGTTTAAAGCTTCACATCACTCCCAGTTCGCCCTCTCTGCTTCCTGACTTCAGTTCATCACGTGGCGGCTTCCTGCTTCTACTGCTCTGCCTGCTGCATGCTGCCATGCCTCCCCACCAGGATGACCTCTTATGCTTCAGGAAGTAAAAGCCCAAATGATCTTCTACAAGTTCTCTTGGTCACAGTATTTTTATCACAGCAACATAAAAGTAACAAACACACATGGGTAACGGGGTTCCGACTCAGGCCCTCCACTTGGCCAACAAGCACGTCACAGACCGAGTCATTGCTCCAGATGGAAATAATTTCATGTTCTATGAACAATACACTCACCTACGGGCATATCTCTACCTACACTACTCCATCAGGAGCATATTTACACATCTATACGTAAGCATGTAGTATGTAAAGTGTGTGAATGCAGAACCTAAGGTACTATTAGTAATCCTAACCCCTCATACTTAGCGGGTCTTGAAGCCTCTTCAGGATAACTGGGAAAGAACTGCTAGTTGTTGTCTCAAAAACAACGAAGTTTTGAGCTAAATCTGGGGCCTGGGCCTCCCCTCCAGCCTCTCTCATCTTACACCCCTATGGAGAAGATGAGGGAATATCTACATTTTTCTAAGGGAGCTTCTCTTCTTATCTGGATAATTCCCAAAGACGAGGACCCCATTGTTACCTTTAGTAGTTCTACTTGAATTAACTCCCCACTGACCTCACCTTCCCCCCTCAGACGGAGTGTGAGCTAAGAGCCACAGTGATGAGTTTCACAGCACATGTTACAGTCTGGATTGCAGGAGGTGGGGGATGAGGCTGAGGCCCACTAGTCTTGACGACTGGCATCGGATTTTATATCAATACTAACATATGAGCCAGTATAAAATGCAGATTTCCCAATATTCTGAATATTCCTGATATAAATATCAGAAGTATTCCAAAGCTTGATAATTAGCCATAACTGTGATAAAATGTTTATCAGAAAACCAAAATAAACACACTTTCTTACATTTATTTTAGTCTTCATAAACATGCTTTATCCAAAAATTAAACAACACAATCTTTCAAGTTCATTAAACCCACAAATTAATAGTGCTTTCTATCAAATTTTTTGTTCAATTTAATTTCCTCAGTTCAATTTATAACCACCCCTAATTTTTTCAAATGGCATAACTCTTACTAGCCGATCTTGATATTAGTATGCATGAAATTTTGACCATTGCATGTAAGTATATGATGTGCTATTTTTGAAACCTGCCATTTTTCTCTTTAATTCAGTTTTACAGGCTTTTTTTTTTTAGACTAAGATTTCCAATGTTAAAAGCATTGTTAGTAAAGAATCTATATTAGTTAGTTTTGGTTTTCAAAAAATACTCTAAATTCCGAAATGCTATAAAACTCAAAATTCATCTCTAGTAAAAAGTAGTCCCAGGTGTTCAAGTAAACACAGCCGAAGCAACCCTTGACTCTAGTAACTGCTTCCTCGCGGCCATGGATCTCCTTAATTTTAGAAGTCAGCAGGTGCTAAAACAAACACTAATTCAAAGTATTCCCATGTAAGACTCCCATAAGCCTAAGGAAGATAATTTTCATGAAATAACTGTAGAATGAATTACTTTTGCAAATGTGTTTGCAATTTTGAGTAGGGAATTTGAGTAGGGAACTGATTAAAGGGAGCATCCAATAATTTAATCAGTTCTCTGCTCAAATTCTCCCTTTAACTCCTACACTAACACTAGATGTTGAAGACTTCTAAACTAAGAAGAACGTTAGAATATCTAAGTCCGTTAACACGCAGTAGCCCCTGCCGTCTGTAAGTATGTTCAGCATTAAACGAAAGCTCAACTTTGAGATTGATCAGCACAAAACTCCTCCAAAGCACTACCACACCCTGCAATACCCTGAAGAGGTAACTTGTGATGAACAACCATGGATGTCTGAGCTCTGCACTTTGAAGGAATCTGCAACACAGAAGCCTGGCCAGCCTGTGGGCTCAGCACACCAGAGAAACTGACTGAGAGGAGCAAGCAGCTTGCTGTGGGTGGGAACACACGGTGGCTGGAGGAATGCAGCTTCCCGCAGGTCTTCCAGCGTATGCAGCGCAGGGGGTGAAAAACCAAACTCCCTGTAAGTTTCCTAGGTGGGAACTCGCAACCGGGCTTCAACCATGCTCTAAGCCACTTGCTCTGGTGGCTAGCCAAGCGTTCTGGAATACACCCAGGATGTCTCTGAAACCCCCGGCAGGAATCCCTAGGGCACCGTCCGGCCCCCAGCGCGAGGCCACGCCCCATCCAGGCCGCGCCCCCGCGCCCCTCCTCCGGATACCAGTTCCTGGGATCTCCCGGAGCGTTCCCTCTACCCACAGCTCTCCCGCAGGCCCCCGGCCCAGCCTTACCTTGGTCCGGAGCTGTCCAGAGGTGGACACTTTGCGGATCAGCTTCTGGGGTCCCTCCTGCTCCGCTTCACTGTCGGACGAATCCTCTCCCGGTCCTGCAGCAGTGGGGGAAACCGCACTGGCCCCAGCGACCGCTCCTCCCGCGACGCCCTGAGGGTGGTGCTGGCTACCGGCTCCAGCCATCCTCTCTGATTCCTGCAGGGACACAGCAGCGCCCCGAGGGGCTGTGGTCAGTTGCTGGACTCTGCCCGAGCGTCTGAGCCCTGAGCCTAGCTGGCGCCATCTTCCGCGATCCCCGCCGCGCAGCACAGGGGGTTCGGACCACACGCCGCCCCTGCCAAGACCTCCTGGGTCCTCTGCGCGCTTCACGCCTCTGCATCCAACCTTGGAATGTTCTGGAGTTGTTGACCCAGGATATAACCAGAACCGAAATGAGAGGATGGAAGTCACGATAAGCCTCGGACAGCCTCCCTCTTACTCCTCCTAGGGTCTGGAGGGCTCAGAGGGAATGGAGAGCAGAGATAGGCAGGAGCATGCAGCAGCAGGTCAGGCAGAGGCGATGCTCCTCCCATGGTTCTAGACAACAGGAGTGAGGAGAAGGCTCTTGCGGGGAAAGAGCATGGAGCTACCTCCTACGTCTTGGGGTGCACCTCTGGACTCTGAATCCCTCCACATACTAGGGCCTTGTGGCACCATTCCAGCTAAGTAAAAGTTCTCTCTGCCCGAGAGATGAACTGGGTCTCAAGGACCTTCAGCATCACTGCTAGGACCTTACCTCCCCACCTCTGCCCGGGAGTTCGGCCTCCTCTATAGTGCTGTTTAGTTTCAGGCCCACCCCCATCCGGCGCGCACAAGGAAGAAAAGAGCATTGTCCGGGAGGTTCAGCTCCGCTCTGAGAACTTTTGGTTCAGAAAGAGCGATTCCCGCCGGGCGGTGGTGGCGCACGCCTTTAATCCCAGCACTTGGGAGGCAGAGGCAGGTGGATTTCTGAGTTCGAGGCCAGCCTGGTCTACAGAGTGAGTTCCAGGACAGCCAGGGCAACACAGAGAAACCCTGTCTCGAAAAACCAAATGATTCCTTTGGCTAACAGGAAGCTGGGAAGGGCGTGGAGAGAACACAGAAACAAGAGAGGACACGCAGCCCAAGACGACAATATGCTGAAATAAATGTCTAGGCTAAAGTGCATAC
>CM052708.1:41245143-41270857 GCA_028551405.1 Uromys caudimaculatus | reverse complement strand
CAGGGCGGGGGGTAGAGCAATCTCGTAGCAGCAGCAGCAGCAGCGCAGAATGCACATTCAACCTCAAACTCCTACATAGGTGGGGGGAGAGGGGCTGAGGGAGAGGGTGCGGAAAGGACAAGCTTCCTAACAGTGCTGTTCGTGACTTTCCAATTAAGAGGTCCGGGAGGACTCTGGGGGCTCTCCTTGGTAGAGCAATCTTTTTAGCCCTTGCCCTTCAAGTTCCTCTCCTAGTTTGTTACTTGGCCTTGACCTTGAAAATTCCTGGAAACTAAGATTTGGAGTTTTTCTCCAGGTGCAACCTTAAGCCCACCAATGATTCGGCTCAGCATTAGAGAGGGTGCCAGCTCCAAGAGATTTTAACTACACTAAAAATGTGAAACCGTTTCAGTCCTTCAGCATGAGTGCTGCCTTGCTTTCCAAACACAAATGACAACCCCTCGTGCTTCAGTTATTCCCTTCAGTAAAGAAAGCGTGGGGTGAACTGGGCTTCGAAAGTCCTTATGGCCTTATGATATGAAATTCTGTACCTACAAGAACATACTGCTGGGGAGTTTTTAAGAAACAATAACATTAAGTGGCCTTGGCTGGAGATCCAGATCCGTGCCTAGAGAACACAAGGCCCATCACAGCCAAAAACAAAATAATGTCCTTTTAGTGACCTTTATCCTGGTCTGGCTATTTGGTCACAGACAAGTCTAATGATTTGACAACACAAAGACCCCTAGTAAAGGGCCTTTAAAAAGAAAATATTTCAGACTTTCCTTTTAACATAAAGAAGACAGAGGGCACAAGCTGGGACCAAAGTTTTAAAAAAATGTGACTATGATTCTAATGTTCTCTTCCCCACACTCTGTACAGCTAAAGGTCAGTTTGGCAACTATCCTGCATTTCAACCCACACATTAAACTTTCGGGTTTATATAGCAACATTTCCCAGAATCCAGCCAAGAATGACTGACGTGAAAGGTGGTCTAAGGCCCATGCCTATTTGGTGAAGAAGATGGATTCTATCTCTTACTCTCTGAAAGGATGCTGATTGCTTAAAGACGTATTAAACGGCTTCACATCCAGGAGTCAGGCAATTAATTCCTAAAAGTGAGGATATCTGTTACTTATAAAAACTTAGCCTTGCAGTCAGCTCTGCTCTACACAGAATTCAGTAGCCAGCTCCTAAGGCCTGTAACTTTGAAATCAAAGCCAGGCTAAGCCGGTTCCTGCTAAGTAAATGACTGCAACTCCGGCAGCATCTGCAGCTGTAGAGAAAACCCAGGATGGAAGAAAATACTGTGTATGCAAAGAAAGGAAAGCCGCCCCTTTCCCACTAAAGGCAGCTCAGGGGAAAACCTTGGTGGAAGACCATCTCTTCTGAGAAACTTTCAAAACTCCCCAATTTAAAACAGTATCTGACCTACTAACTGCTTCTCCTAGAGATGGGCGTCCAAAATGTTTATGTGATCTAAGTGAAATGCACTTGCCTTCTCTTTGTTTAGTTTGTTTCTTTGTTTTGAGATAGTCCCATAGCACACCTCAGGCTGGCCTGGAGCTCATGACATAGCCCAATCTGACTTTGAATTTATGGCAGGTCTCCTGCATCAGCCTAGATTTCTCGAAATGGCTATTAAAATTTCAAATACGTGGCATATTGTCTCATTTGATTTATAAAAAGTTCCTTGACTTTTTCTTTAGTGTTTTCGATTTTCAAATAATTTCTCCGATGCTGCTCATGAATTCCTTTTTATTACTGTTACTTTGAGATCTTTGTTGATGAACTGTGGTAATGCACACCTTTGGTCACAGAATTCCAGAGGCAGAGGCAGGCACGCCTCTGTAAATGTGAGGCCAGCCTGGGTTATCCAGTGAAACCTTGTCTTGAAGAACAACAAAACAAAACAACTCCATGTGGAACATATCACAAATGCTGTTTAAAACTTGCAGATTGGAGTTTGGGGCATGAACACTGCCAAGAGCTTGAAGCCAGCCTGGGTTACATAGTAACAGGTCCACAAGGGCCACACAGCAAGACCTTGTTTCCAAAAAATCAAAAGCAACAAAGATTCTTGGCCATACAGTTTAGAGATGCTACAGTCAGGATTAAATGGAAAGGAGACAAGCTGACCACCAGTCAGTTTTCTACTTAATAAGGTGTCATACCAAAAAAAAGAAGAAAAAAAAGTACTAAAGAGACATAAGCCAAAGCTGATTAAAACTTTTGAAGACTATATTACTACTTACGGGGGTATTTTGAATTAATCAACTGCTCACAACACGCAGGATCATGAGTCACTTAATGTGTTTAATCCCATGTTCTATGATATTACCTGTGATATAACATAAGGGTTGCATGTCATACCTTGAAAACCGTAAGTGGGTACCTGAGAAGCCATGATCAAGGACTCATGTTCTGGATCAGTACAGAACCCAAGGACTGCAGATTGAACCGGCACAGACTGGAAGGTTGCTGTGACAGCAATATGGAACTGACTCCACAATCACTATGTATTACATATTCAAAAAGTTTACCCTGTGTAAATGTTCTTAATTGTTACCCAGATAACAAAACATTCCAGGAGCAATGGTGCTGTCCATTACAGGAACATCTGTGGTCCTAGCCCACAAGGTGAAACCTCTCATCATCCTGACAGAAGGTGCAACTGTACAACCTCTTGTTTGCAGTGGCCTTTTTGCTTTGAAATGCTTCCCTTTCTAAGTGTCCATTAATTCTGGACTGTTAACTGATACAATGTTAACAGCTAATGCTAATGAGTACAAAACCATTTGAAAATAAAAACCAACTTTAGAGAATGAAGTATATTCAAGTTTCCCTCAACCAAAAAAAAAAAAAAAAAAAAAAAAGGTATTTTGTAAATTCTCCCACATTTTTAAACTGAGTTAGAATTCTGACTACCTATCTGCTACCCACCCCCACCCAAGATTAAGGACTGCTTTGCTAAATATCTTCCTACCCGCTCATTCCCAACAGCAAGATGCTTTGATTCTGCTTACTTATCTATTTTAGTGGTGCTAGGACAAACCCGGGGCCTTGTGCTCATCACAGATCCACATCCAGGCCCCCATCATTTTCTTTACTTGTTTCTGGATACAGACTCTCAATATGTAACCTGTGCTGGACCCACAGTCTGGACCCTCCTTCCTCACCTGGTTGGTGTGAGCACAGGTGAGCAGCATCACACCAATCCCCTCAACACTTTTTGGGCTGAAATTTAAGCTATGCCTGTATTCACTAACACTCAGCTATATTCCAAAACGAGCATCAAAGAAAACAGAGAAACTTACTGTGCTAGCAGGTATCTCCTTTAGGCTCAGTACTTAACCAGAATAATGCTAAATAAAGCCATTATGTACCCAAATGTTCAGGTTTAACTAAACAACTTAATTTCATCCTCACAGAGAGAATGTCAGGAAGTCCCAGAAATTCCCTCTGCTCCACATGAACCTCCAAGGAATCCTTTGCTTTTCTCTCTGAATAGTAGACATCACACCATCATAGTTTAGGCACCATGAGAGAGAGAGAAAGAGAGAGAGAGAGAGAGAGAGAGAGAGAGAGAGAGAGAGAGAGAACAAATTCTTACATGCATGTTATCACATGCCATAATAATACAGTAGTAATCCCATTTAGTCAAGTTTGTATGGTAAAATATTAAATTGCCTATATTTAAATTTTAAAAAAGTTTTTAAAAACAACTCAGAACTGGAATCCTGGGGAAAACAGGTTTGTTTTCTTTGCTGTTGTTTCATTTTGTTTTAAGAGAAGAAGGATTCATTTTGGCTCAGAGGATAAATGCATCTTGGTGGAAAAGGCATGGAGCTGGGGCTCCACCTGGTAGCCAGAGCACGCACCAGCTGCTTGTTCTGTGACACCTAGTAGGAAGCAATGGGGGGTGGGGGACACAGGTATTTCAGAATGAGAGTCTCTGAGCACACAGTCTGGGCTTCAGGAAAGCTGTGATTCCACTGTTTAGATCTCTCTCCCTCTCCTCTCTCTCTCCGTGTGTGTGTGTGTGTGTGTGTGTGTGTGTGTGTGTGTGTGTGTGTGTGTGTATGTGTGTGTAAGACGGTTCCTTAAGGTTATATAGGCTGGCAATTAATGTTCTAAGTATAGTGTGCTGCGTGACTGTCATATAGGTTCGTTTGGAAGGAAACCAGAACTCACTTCATTCAGATTCTTGAGATCACTGAATCAAAGTTAAAGAACCTAATTTTTGAGAACTTCATGATGCCTAGTACTCTTGCTGAGGCAAGAGCAAGGCGTGCAGTCCCTGGTCTGCCTGGGCTACCTAGTAAATCCCAAACCAGCCTGTCCTACAGTGTGACGCTCTGTCCCAAACACAAACAAAACCGATTCTGATGGACCCAGTGTTCCTTCAAAACATATTTAGATTAAAACTAACGTCAACCCCTTTGCTCCCTAAGCCAGAAATATTTAACATTGAAGGCTGTTTCCTCTAATGCAGTCTTGCTTTCTCTTGAATACGCTCCTTTTTTAGTAGTGCAGGTAACTCAACTTTCTTAAGGAATTATATAAAGCATTTGACAATCCTTAAATGTTGTAGTCATTACACAAAGTTCAGAATCAAATCACTAATGAGAACCTTTTTATGACACATACTTGGATAGATTTCAATCGTCAGCTATAAAAATGTAAGCTTCTTGGGGCCAAAGCTTGCCTGAGAGCTAACAGCTTGCCCAACAATCTCAGAACACGATAGGTGTTGGACAGAAAGATCTGCTGAACTAATAAAATGCCTTAGCCACTTAAATACGCCTAGTTTTGAAGAGTTCAGAATTTAGCTAGTATTAGCTACTGCTCCATCTCACATCTCTGTGAAGGTTTTAATTTTAAAAGTTCATGTGAAAAGTCTAATACTGAAGATTTTCTATGAGAATAAGAAAGCACTTTGGTTCGTAGCACTTTGAAGAAGAAAGTGGAGAGCTCTCTAATTTTCTAACTGCAATGAAGTCTTGACATTTAGCACCCCAAAAAACAGATAACTCGGAGTTTCCCCACTGTAAGTGGTGGAAGCTGATTGGACTTTATATAGTAAAGTTCAAAACAGGTCACTGGATTTAATTCCCAATGATCTCAAATGTCAAGACTGAATTGTATTTTTTACCAAGAATAGCTTACTCCCCAATGATGATCGCAATAGAACACGAGCAGATGGGCTACCTAACGTGCAAACTCACAAAAGCAAAAGCAGCTGCAGATGGATCAAAGTCGAAGGACACTCCTGAAAGGTCAGGGAGCAGGAGGCAGCAAACTTACCCTGGCAAAAGGGCTAGAAGTCTACGGGTAAGAAAAGGAGAACCAAGCCTGGCACCTGACCTACAAGCTCTCAACAGGCAGAGGGCCCGCCTGAGCAGATTCTGGAAGTCAGCACCGCAGCACGGATAAAGCCAGAAATTTTGGACCAGGCTTTTGAGAGGGTTCACAACGTCAATCAAAAAGGAGTAACAAATACGTAGATAGGGCATGCAGAGCCAAAAGTCATTGACCGCTCAAGATTACAAGGGTCTACGCGGGACGGGAATCCCTGGAGGGATGGATAACAGAAGGTTCCGTTTGAGGTGCAAGAAATAAGTTAAAGGAGCTTAGGGAGCATATCCAAAGACCCCATCCTCATCTTCTCACACGCAACACTGAGCCCCTAAAATGACTCAAATCTCCGCGTGGAGTGTAATATGAAATCCAGGCGAAAGCGAAGTTGGCTGGTGGCTGGATCCCGGGCTAGGTCCCCTGACCCTCTGAGCAGTCGGGGCAGCCGCGGCCACCGGAGTCGGAGGCGTGGCTCTGAGCTTCTGGCAGTCACCGGCCTCCCCAGGCGGAGGTCCTCGGGAACCAGCGCGCCCAGGTGACTGCCAGGGCGCGGTCAAGAGGTGAGCCCCGTCTCCTCCCGGCGCCACCCGCTGACCGCGCAGCCCCGCTGCCTCCATTCCCGGGGCCGCCGCGCCACACACCGGAATGAAGTGCAAAGTTGCGAAAAGGATGAAGCGCGGAAACGGTCCTCGAAGGACCGTCGCCAGAGGCCCCTCGGGGAAGAGCTCCTGCCGACCGGACAAAGGCTTCCCGGGCGGCGAACAAGGAGGAGCCCGGGCGCCGGAGGAAGCGCTGCCCCGGCTGGGAAGCAGCTGGGGACCTCATCCCGGACCGCTTCCTGAACGGAACCTGGGCCGGGAGGGGGAGGCAGGGAGCAAGGACAAGCGGGAGGGGTGGGCGCGGGCGCGGTACCCACCGGTTCTTCCCAGGCCGGGCTCCGGGCTCCAAGCACAGGGCGCACGTGCTGCGGCTCCATCGCGCCGGCCCGCGCCCGCTGGCCGCCGGAGCGCACGGACACGGGCCCCCGCTGCCGGCGCCGCTGCCGCCTGCGCCTCCCTCGCCGCGATCGCTGTCGCTGCCGCCCCGGCTCCCGGCCGGGACCAGCCACCAGCCCTCCCGCGCTCTCTGGCTTCCGCCGCGCTCGCCCGCCCCCGCGCCGGTCCCTTCCTCCGCCACCGCCTCCGCAGCCGCCTGAGTCCCGCTCCACGGCGCGGCCGCGAGCGCTCGGCTCCTCAAGCCGCCGCCGCCTCCCACGGCCGCAGAATCCGCCCCTCTCTCTCTCCTGTCTCCGCCTCCGACTCCCTCCCTTTTCCTCCCGCCGCCCGCCCCTCCCCCCAGCGGCCCCTCCCGGCGGGCGGCCCGGGACGCACGTGACCCCCCTGCCAGGCCATATAAGGCGCGGAACCGAAAGCGGCCACCGGGTGGTCACGGGCACCGGACGGTGGTGCAGCTGAGAGAGGCAACCTCCCCGCCGGGCCGGGCTCGCCAGGAGCATCGGGGGATGTCCGGGCCGAGTGGCTCGCGCCGGGCGAGCGGGTCCTGGTACCCCTTCCCCTCGGCCTCCCTCGACACGGGTGCTAGTAGTCCCCGGCGGCTGCCTACGGAGCTGAGCCTAGAGCCAATTGTCCAGGACAGTACCTGGCTTCAACAGAGCGAGGCTGCGCTTCGCACCCCTAAGCCGCTCCCAAGCACCCATTCCGGCAGCTGGAATGACTGGCTGGCTTGCCATCTCCAAGAGAGGTTAAGCTTGGGGACCCCTGCTTTTGTTCATTTTCTATGGCTGAAAGGTTTCGTGGAAAGAAAACCAGCTAAGGAGACGGTCTGTAGTCCACTGTGAGTGCTCCACTCAAATTAGGGACAGGAGCAGTTCAGGGAGAGAGCTCAAATGTCAACTGTCTCTCCTGCTGCTCTCTGGGAAAAAGAAAATGAAAATTGCAACTAGCGTTTTAAATCATCCTTCCTGAAATCATCTTTACTGGCAGTGAAGAGGGTTTCCATCTAGTTGCAGCGGAGCAGTGACTGCATTTACATGGGTCATTTCCTCTCGTGGACTTCAGACTCCTGCCAGCACCATTCCCTGGCCCCTAATCTGGTAGACAGATGCATTCACACGTTTTGAAACCGAAAAATCAAAACACTTATTTGATCCAGCATGCCCTCACGTCATACTAATTTCCGAGGCTAATATTCCGCTGAAGCTACACTCATAAAGGTCACCTAAGGATTGTGGAGAGAGCTAAACCACTGGATGCTTTCCAACCCTCACTTTCTATGACTTGACTGACTAGATTTGTATTCCTGAATCTCTCCTTTAAACGGGCCCTTTGACTGTTGCGTCTTCTTTGTTTCTGACTATGCTTTGTTCAGTGGCCTCTTACCTGCTGCCTAAGTAGCCTGTTCTTCATTTTTGTCAAATGAGGGTTAAGTAGGGTGGGTGAGCAGTCTACAAGTTCCTCCCTTGCTTTTAGTTAGCAGCCAGGTAATGATAACTTACAGACATCCATCATTTCTGACTATGCTGCGTTTACCTCAGCACTGGGATTACAGCTGTACAGTGAGGCTCAAATCCAGCCCTTCATTCATGTTAGGCAAGCCTTCTACCTGCCAACTAAGCTATCCCAGACCAGAAGCAAACTTTTCTTATTCAAACATATTTCTAAATTTTTGACTTCTTTTTTTCATTTAGGTGTCTGTGTCTGTGGGTGGGTTTGCGCACACGAGTGCAAATTCTCATGGAGGCCAGAGGCATCCAGTACCCCTGGCGCTGGAGTTATGAGGCACCCAGTGTGGGTGCTAGGAATCAAACGCCCTGTCCTCTGCAAGAACAGTGTGTGCTCTTAATCATTGAGCCATCTCTCCAGCCCAGAAGCCAGCCAACTTCCTAACCAGAAATTTCTACCTTTATCCCCCTGGCCTTGTTTTCAGCCTGTCTAAAACAATGTGCTTTCCTGACAGCTGACTTTTCTCTCTAGTCTTACGTAAATGTCACCACAATTCACTTAGTCATGCAAAGGAAAAGAAAAAAAATTATCCTGGGTTCCTCCCTTCTCTCATTGCTTCCCCTTCCTGTCACTTTCTCTCCCTCACTGCTCTGCCTGCGTTAAGTTCCTTACTAATTTTGAACTTCTTACTCTATTTTTACTTATTTGCCTGTGGGCCCATGTGCGAGTGTGGAGGTCAGAAGATAGATTGTTTCTCTCCTTCGGCCATGTGAGAGCTGGGTATTGAACTCAGACTACCAGGCTTCGCAGCAGGGGCCTGACCGACCAAGCCACCATTCCAGCCACATTCATCGGTTGTGTGGCCTCTAAACTGTGCATTTGCCATCCCTTTTGCTGTGATCCATTCACAATTTGAAGTCCTAATCTTAGCTAGTGTCTACCTCACCAGTCCCTTCGAACGCTGGGTTCCTTGCAGGGGGTTCCCCTCAGGCCACTTGTCTTTATGCTGTGCCCTGTTCTGGAATGTTCTTCCTTTTACTCAGCCCTGTACAACACCTGTTCATCTGTCACTATTCACCCTAAGGGCTACCTTCCTCATAAAAGTATTCCTGACTTTGCTGCATGGTAAAAAACTGTCTGCTCTCTCTACACTAAGTGAGTACACGCCACCCTGTCGTAATGTCTTAGAAGACTTTTTTGAAGTTAGCTTTCACATATCATCTTCCTGGTAGCAAATATTGTAATTGACGTATTCCATCTTCCTGGCCCCGGTACAGTTCTCAGCACACTCCATACTTCTCAAGTTTGTTGAAAGAATTAACTGTGATATAGTGCGAGGTGTATTTCTGAGGCTCTAAAAAATCAGTTTCCCCTGAAACCAAAGCTGAGGTTGCTGATGTTGGTGCTATAACTCAGGGGAAAGGCACTCGGCGCTGGCAAGCTTCTGAAAGAATGTGGCTTTCAGACTCCCAGACCCATCTGGAGAAGGAATACCCCTACTCCAAGAGTTGTGTTCTTCTCTCTCTCTCTCTTTCTCCCCCCCCCCACATAATTTAAAAAAAAAAAAAAAAAAAAAAAAAGATACTCAAGCTGGAAAAGAAGAACACAGCTTGCCCAAGGATCTGTGTAACTCCCAGAGCCAGGGTTATAATCCAGATTGCTTCTTTAACATGGCTACATGTGCAGCAGTTTCTATGGTCAAAGTGTTGGTATCTCCCCCAGTTCCCGTTGAAGTCCTCACTTCCATGAGCACCCAAGGAAGGGGTTTGGTTATGATAGCAGATTCTGTATAAATGGGATTGGTGTCTTGTAGAGAGGTTCGGGGGCTGGAGAGATGGCTCAGTGATTAAGACCACTCCGTGATCTTCCTGAGGACCCAAATTCAGTCCCAGTGCCCACCTTGGCACTCCACCTGTAACTCCAGCTCCAAAACATCCAGTGCCCTCTTCTGGCCTCAGGTAACTGCATAGACATGGTGCACAGATAGACGGGCAGGCACACACACATAAAACAATTCAAAACGTGAGTCAAGAAAATGAATACCATCTCCATTGCCTTATCACATTAAATTCTGTCTTGTATAATAAAATAGCGTTCTCTTTGCTACTGATTACACGGTATAACTAGCTCTGTTTTTCAACTATTCCGAGTCATTGTGTTTTAAGACTGTCTTAAGAATACACAGTTTGACCTCACTACCATCAGGACATCCTAAGTGCACTACTGTTAGCCTGGCTGTTTTTATTCATTATCTGTATTAATCAGACTAAGGCTCTAGGAAAGCCTCGATGCCGCCACCCCTCCCCCACACGGGGTTTCCTTCTCACGGAACAGTACACAGTAGTAGATGTTGGGTGTGTCCTCTGTCCCATATTACTATCTACCTCCTAAGGCTTTGCCCTCATACAGAGGAGGGAAGTGATACGGGGTCTGCTGTGGGAGACAAAAAAGACAGGGAGGGACATGTGTTCCATAGACCTCTACAGACTCTGGGGTGTGTGTGTGTGTGTGTGTGTGTGTGTGTGTGTGTGTGTGTGTGTGTGTCTGAGAATGTGCTTTTCAGTTTCTTTCACCTAAGGCCTCTGAGTCTTGTATTTTAATTTCCTCCTATGCCTGAATCATAATTTCATTGTCTATGGAATTCCACATTGAAAGTAATTAACACCGACCCTTCAAAGTGACTCATCACTTTTGGCATCTAGGGTTGGCAATGAGATGTCTGCTCTCAGTCCAACACGTGTCTGTCCAGCGTATTTTAATATTTTCATTTTGGTTTGGACTAATGGTTCGAATCTAGGTGGATTTTAGGTTTTTTGTTTTTTTTTTTAAGAACTTGATAATCATTTTACCCTGAAAACACAAATCCTTTAAATCTGAAAATGTTTTAAATTCAAGTGTTCCTTTTCTTCATTCCTGTTCCATGCAATTTTCTCTATTTTGAGTTTCTATAACTAGATTTGACAGAGAGTTTTCTATATTATCCTCCAAATCTCAATTTTTCTTTCATAGTCCTCATCTTTGGGTTGTTGTTGTTGTTATTGTTGTTGTTGTTTTGTTTTGTTTTGTTTTGCTAGTCTTGGATAATTTCCTCTGATATATTACCCGATTCCCTAATTTTGTTTGCAGCTGTGTTCAGTTGCCATCGTTGCTTCCTTGTCTTTTTGAGGTAAGGTTTGCTATGTAGCTCTGGTGGTTGGCCTTCCATTCCCTGTAGAGATCAGACTGGCTTCAAACTTGCAGTAATCCTCCTGTCTCTGTCACTTACGTGCTCTGTTTAGCCTGCCTCTTAATTTCTTAATTTGACCATTGACTTTTCATTTGTTTATTTTCCTAGAATTTTCATTTCATTCTTTTTAAAAGTTGTTAGTTCTTTTTTTATATACTTTGTTTTTTCTTTGTCTTTTAAACCTGTGTGCGCACGCAGTGTGCATGTACAACAGGATTGTTCTACATAGCCCTAGCTGTCCTGCCAATCACTGACAGGGTTAGGATTAGGATTTGGCCCTCAAATTCACAGACCTCCACCTGCCTTTGCCTCCCAAATGCTGGGACTAAAGGCATGTGTCACCACGCCCAGCATCTCATTAAACATTTTAAGCACTTTTATTTAGAAATGTTTCTTTTATTTATAGTTGCCTGAATAAATTCTCCCATTTGTGCACATATGGGCCCCATTTGTGTCAGCTTATTTCCTTGCATGCTCAGAAGTGTTTTGCTGGGCAGTTCTCCTCAGCCGCCTTGTTTGTTTTAGTTTTTTTGGGGGGGTTGTTTTGTTTTTGGTTGTGTGGTTGGGTTTTTGTTGTTGTTGTTGTTTACTTTTTTGCAGGGGTGGGGAATAAAGTGTGTGTGTGTGTGTGTGTGTGTGTGTGTGTGTGTGTGTGTATACACATATATAGTCTTTGGAACAATCTGTCCAATGCTCTCTATACTTGATAAGTTTTGATGCTGTAGGCAACCAGAGTCCATTCTTTGCATTGATCCTAAGTGTGGGCTATTTCTTCCCTCTAATGCAGCCCCTGGAGACTGTGGTGAATGCAGCCCCCCAGAATAGAGGCATGTGTATCTCACATTCCAAGAACAAAGAACAGTAGTCTCTACCGTTCCAGCCGGACCAAAGTGGAACATGCTGGAGACGAATACTTTCTCATCAAAATAATCTGATAAAGACTCTACCTTGAGGACTGCCCTTAAGGGAAGCTCACGACAGATTGTATCTTAGTAATAATAATACATCTGACGCAAGAAAGGAGAACTCTGGTCTTGATCCCACTTTATGAAGCTCCTGCAGAGAAGGAAGAGCTATGTTTTAGATATGTAGGCTAATATCATTCCTGTGGGCTTCCTGAGAACGGCCTCTACGGTTCTTCACAGAGTAGAATGGAGCTTTTCCTTGTCCTTCTTTCTTCACAGGTGCTGAGATTGCAGGCATGTAACCACACCCATCCCATATACACTGCTACTTACAGCTCACAACTCAAGGTATGAATTCTACACATGACCTTATTTTCCTATTGTCCTCATCTCACATAATATCAAGAGAAAAAAAACTAAATGTGATTTTAAAATATTTAACCCGGTAGGGTTACTTAAATGAAAGACAGATTTTTTTTTTTTTTTTAAGTACAATATAGGGTTGGTGAGATGGCTCAGCAGGCAGAGGCCACTCAAGCCTAGTGATGTCAGTTAAATAGTTAGATCACTAAATGCACATAAATATGGAAAGAGAGAACTAAGCCTACAAAGTTGTTCCCTGACCCCAGCATGTACAGGGTGGCATGTGCTCATGCATACACACACACACACACACACACACACACATTACTAATAGTAAAAAATTATTAATATTAAAAAATTTTAAAACTGTTAGATATTTTAACTATTTAAAGCCCAATGTATAAAAAATATACATATGATAAAATATGAATTTTTTAATTAGCAGATTATGTCTCAGCATGGTTACTGGTTATTAATGTGCCAACAGGATTCCATAATTGCATGCATTTTTTCCTTCTTTTAGTCTGACATATGGTAAGATCACGTATTTTTTTTCCTGTACAGTATTTGTTGCTTATGAGAGAAGAAAATGATTAATAATTACCAATGATTCAGTTAACAAAGAGATCAGTATAGAAATTTTTGAAAAAAAGTATTTCAGGACTTCGAGATGTGATTGTCAACAATGCAGAGGAAAGGGTGAACTAACACAAGGTTTGCTCTCCACAGAAAAAAGAGAAACAATTGAGTCTAAAATTAATATAAAATGTGACAGATTGAGTTGTAGTTCAAGAAATGGCACATTCTGGGCTGGAGAGACAGCTAACAGTTAAAAGCACTGGCTGTCTTCCAGGAGACCCAAGTTGGGTTCCCAGCGCTCACACAGTGGCTAACACTCGTCTGTAACTCCAATTTCAGAGGATCTGACACCCTCTTTCTGGCCTCTATGCACATTGCACATTCATGGGGCAAAGACATATATTGGGGGCAAAACCCTCATACACATAAAATAAACTTGAAAATAAAAACGTTTTCTTTTAAAGAAATAGAAAATGTGAGGCTCCCTCCAAGTGCTCAGGAGAATCATGGGAAGGCCAGTTCTTGTGATTCCCTGAGAGTCCTTCTAGCAGAGCCCCTTACACAGTGGTAGGACCCAACACTTCAGATTCCAGCTTCGAGTCCAGATCCAAGAGACACGGTTGCCAAGAACTGAGTAGAAAGAATCAACCTAGGTGCTGGGACTCCGGAGAGTAGTCATGGAAGGAGCCAGAAGGTGGATGTAGGTGGCTCAGTAGCCAGCATGACATCTACCAAGGGACACAGGAGTCCAGGAGACTAGAGGGGACCTTTGAAACTTGAGGGCTGGGGAAGGCACTTCAGGAAATGTCCCCAAGCCATCTTGTGCTACAAGGTAATGGCAGTGGATATGGAAGACATTACAGCTCAACACTGGCAACTGTATCTTAGGGGAAAACTGAGACTCTTACACCACAAAAAAGAATTTCAGGACAAGTCCATATGAAGCAAAATTGGAGTTTATTGAGAACAATTTGAGGGGCGGGGTAGTTGTACACATCAAGGTCTTAGTTACTTTTCTATTGCTATGAAGAGAAACCATGACCAAGGTAACTTATAGAAAAAGGAGTTTCCTGGGGCTCATGGTTGCAGAAGGCTAGTCCATGGCTATTACACCGGGAAGCACGGCAGCAGACAGACATGGTGCTGGAGCAGAAGCTGAGAGTTTACATCTGATCCACAGGCCGGAGACAGAGAGCTAACTGGGAATGCTGTGGGCTTTTGAAACCTCCTCCATTAGGCTTCATCTCTTAATCGTTCCCACACTAGGAACCTAGCATTCAAACACATGGAGGCTAGCTATTCCCATTCAAACCACCACAGTGCCCATGGACCACTCAAGAGAGAAGTTATCAAAGTCACATCTAAGTGTCTTAACAACACACACACACACACACACACACACACACACACACACACACACACACACACAGTATTGTTGATCTCCCTCCTGCCCATCCCCTGTAGCTCAGACTAGTCTCAAACTTGCTAGGAAGCTGAAGACACTGGCTTCCTGCCTCCATCTCCCACGTTCATACTAGGCAAGTACTCTACAAACTGAATAGATGTCCATAAACCAAACTTTTGTTTTGTTTTGTTTTGTTTTGTTGAGATGGTGTCATGTAGCTCAGGCTGGCCCTGGACTTGTAATTTTCCTGCATCTCCTTTCTGAGTCCTGGGATATTGATCATGTTTCGTTACGTCTGACTTAAAGAGCTTTTCTTTAGTAAATGAGATTATAAAGTGGTGTGTGAGGCATATTGTCTGTGTTTAAAGGCTGATAAAAGACGCATAGGTCAGAAAAGGTCAAAGGCTCATAATCTACTTAGGTCACAGTGTCAAATCCTGTTTGGTGTGCATGTGTACCTGCGTGTGGACACATGTATACAAGTGTTCAAATTTGTTCTGAGGCCAAAGGATAGCTGCAGGTATTTTTCCTCAGGCACCGAATTCCTAAATGGTTTTGGACAGAATCTCTCACTGGCCTGTACTTGCAGCAGGCTAGGCTGGCTGGCTGGTCAGCAAGTCCCAGGAAGACAGCCTACCTGTCTTAGGGTCCCCAGCCCCACTGCGCCCAGCCCTTTTTAATGCAGATTCTGGGTATCCAACTCCCTTATCCTTGGGAGAGCAGGACTCTGGTGACTAAGCTAGCACCCCAGCCCAGGGCAGGTGTTTTAGGTGTTTCAGCTGTAAACGTGGTTCATAATCTTGTTTGTGAGATTTTTCTCAGAAAATGAATTATAGTTCTTTGCAAGCAATTTATTCTCAGCTACCAATGGAAATAAAGCTGATTCCAAGACTGAAGGGCTTCCTTTCTGTCTCATGTCCCTTTACTATCCCTGCCTCAATGACCCCTGTTGAAGAATCAGGATGGAATGAATAACGCACTAAAAACGCCTGGTTCAGGTTAGATGCTTTTTCCAGGCCAAGGGCTCCAGAAGAAAAGAAAAGGGATTGAAGGGACTGTATCTTTGTTGAGGTTTCTGTTGCTGCGATGAAGAGCCATGACCAAAATGCAAGTTGGGAGGAAAGGGTGCTCATCACTGAAGGAAGTCAGGGCAGGGACTCAAACACGGCAGAAGGCTGGAAGCAGGAGCTGATGCAGAGGCCATGGAGGGATGCTGCTTCCTGACTTTCTCCCCATGGCCTACTTGGCCTGCTTTCTTACAGAACCCAGGACCACCAGCCCAGGATGGTACCACACTCACAATGGGCAGGGCTCTCCCCCATCAATTGTTGTTTAAGATCAGGCTTGCTTTCAGCCAGCTCTTATGGAGGCAGTTCTTTTTTTTTTTCTTTTCTTTTCATGTATGTGGGGGGTGTGGGTGTGGGTGTGGTTTTTATGAGATAGGGTTCTCTCTATGTAGTCATTGCTGTCCTGGACTTACTCTATAGACCAGGCTATCCTCAGACTCAGAGATCTGCCTGCCTCTGCCTCCCAAGTGCTGGGATTAAAAGCATGTGCCACTATACCCAACTTGGAAGCAATTTCTTAATTGAGGTTTTTTCCTCCTTTTGACTGATTTTAGCTTGTATCAAGTTGTCATAAAACCAGCCAGACTGTTAACTTTTTGTCACACAGATCGGCTAGGAGCAGTGTTCCTCATGATAAATGAAGGAAGTCATATACTTTTTGAAATTGGAATGAGGAAACCAATAGATTGACATATTCCACATAAAAGAACATCTTGGAATCATCACAAGAGCCATGTGAAGTTATTATCATTGTCCCCTGTTATAGAGAAGGATAAAGTTTGGGGACTACACAGTAATCTCAAGGTCACAGCACTAAAGACACAGTGCAGGTTTGTGGAATTTTCAGCATGTAGAGACTCCACGAAAGAGAAAAGAATCAGGAAAGAAGCCTGGTATAGTACACACTGGGAAGGCTAAGGCAAGAAGGCCATGAGTTCAAGATCAGCCTGGGTTACATAGCTAGATAGTGAGACCCTTCCTCAAAACGGGATCAGAGGAGAGTCTAAAGGGAAGACAGAGACATCCAAAGGCCAGGAGTGGTGGAGCTACTGCAGGGGCTACCCTTTAGTCGCATAGGGAAGCAAGTGTCGTTTCAGAAAGTAAGGAGTCAGCTGGGAGAAAAAAAAAACCACAACTCCCAAGAGAACTGGAGGACAGGGAATGTTATCTGCACAGGTCGAGAACTGTTTCTTCAGAGCCAAGAAGAGAAAGACAAGGAAGACACAGGCACAGGCACAGTGCCGTAAATGTCAACTGTTGTCAGGACCGAGACTGGAATCCAGGTCTAAAGAGTGTTTTGTCTGTTGTTGCCCCAGGATACAGCAGCTGCCTTCAGTACAAAGGTCTTAAGCTGGCTGAGGCCAGCCTGTTTCTCCCTTTTCCCAGCCTCCTGCACAGGACCCTCCCCCATGCTGCCCTTGGCCGCTTCCTGTGTCACTGTTCTCCATGCACAGGGGTCTAGCAGGTCCATCTGCTGGGTCCCTGTCTCTCATTCTCCACTTTGCCTTGAATGGGAACCTGGGAGGCCATCATCAATGGGCAGTAACACGATCTGACCCAATAGGCATTCCTTCTCACCTCTGCTGTGAGTGGGTTCCAGCTGTACTAGAGCCCAGAACTAAGCCTCCTAGCATGTCATCTGCCCTGTCCTGCCTCACCTCATGCAGCCTCTACTGAAAGGACACTCTGGTAGAAAGTGCACCTGGTGGACCCGCAGCAGGCTGGGATCCCTAGGGTAGAGGACTTTCTTCCTGGTGGAGAGTGTACTCCACAGCAAGCCACAGAGGACAGTATAGTGTCACTGACATGGGCTGTCAAAACCATTTCTTTGAGTTTCTGCTTGTGTGTGTGTGTGTGTGTGTGTGTGTGTGTGTGTGTGTGTGTGATCAAGAAAATGCCTCGATATCTTCAAGTATAATTCTTCACCAGTAAAAAGTTATTGAACACATACTTTGTGGGGATCGCTAACCTTGCCTTGCTCAGAAGTTGTGCTCAACAGTTGTCATAACTTGTCCCATGCTGTAGGATAAGAAATCTTGAGAAGGTGACAAATGGTGACATTGAGGCTACTGTGGTCATTCATGTAGTGTTTTCTTTTCCTAATCCTTTTTATTATTTTAATGGATGTTTTTCTGCATGTATGTCTGTGCATCACACGTGTGCCTGGTGCCCTTGGATTTTCGGGAACTACAGTTACAGGCGGTTGTGAGCTGCCATGTGGATGCTGGGACTTGAACCTGGGTCCTCTGGAAGAGCATCCAGTGCTCCTATCCGCTGAGCCATCTCTCCAACTCCATTCTTTCCATAATTTTAAAAACTGTGTTAAAGGATCTAGGTAGCATCATATATCTTTAATTCCAACACTCAGTAGACAGAAGCAGGTGGATCTTTGTGAGTCCAAGGCCACACTGCTCTACAGAGTGAGTTCTAGGCCAGTTAGGGCTACATACCCTATCTCCAAAAGAAGAAGGGCAGGGATGAGGGAGGAGAAGAGGAGGAGGAGGAAGAAGAAGAGGAGGAGGAAGAAGAGGAGGAGGAGGAGGAGGAGGAAGAGGAGGAGGAGGAGGAGGAGGAGGAAGAAGAGGAGGAAGACTGGTGGTAATGTTTTGGGACAAGATCTCATTAAGCACATAGGTTGGTCTTCAACATGTAATCCTGCTGGTTCAGCCTCCTTGTCAATCAGCCTTGGCAGCTATACAGTTCTGTGGTACAGTGGGCACCAGGACCTGGAAAAACCTGAGGAGTTTGCCCCTAATTATTTATTTATAAGGGGTCAAAGAGAGCTCTTCTATTTCTTTCAAGTGAGATATAGATAGATAGGTAGATAGGTAGGTAGATAGATAGATAGATAGATAGATAGATAGATAGATAGATAGATAGTTTATTTTTTAAGATAGTGTTTCTCTGTGTAGCCCTGGCCATCCTAGGATCACTCTATAGGTCAGGCTAGCCTTGAACTAAGAGATTCACTTGCCTCTGCCCCCCTTCCTCTGAGTGCTAGGATTAAAGGCATGTGCCACCACCACCCAGCTTACAAATTGTTTATATATAATCTATATTATATATATAATTTTATATATACACATATAAAATGTGGTATCGTTATTAGCCACAGCATAAAGAGGTGAGTGTAAGCAAGGGTACAATGAAACCATCAAACTGGACAACTCTGTGGGTAGAAAGAAAGCTTTACTGGGGATCAAACTGCCAAGACTATCCTCTCAGGGCTGGGGGGAAGGGAGAGAGAAGCAAGATGGCATAAAAACAAGCAGAATTTTGTATGACAGTCAGTAGCATGGGGGATTTGAGCTGATAAAGGCTGACAACTAATGCCTTTTCCAGAGATCATTGCCCTTTAGGGGTGGATAAAAGGAGGTTCCCGGTAAACAGAAGCCCACCCTTAGGCTTCTGCTTCTCCAGCCAATGTCCTTCTGTTTAGGACATTGTCACCAGCACTGCCATTGGGGTGGGGACTAGGGGTAGGGGGCATTTTGACCCTAATAGTAAGGAAGAGCTGAGCCTCAGGCAATGAACAGAGAGTGTATTGGGGGGACGGGGGTTCTTCAGATGACAGCGAAGACTGTTCCCATCTTTAATGCAACGATAACAGTGAGCAGAAGACTCATCATTAGATCTTTATAAATTCCAGCAGTCAAGTGAAGTTTATGACAACTGATTCTTATTCTTATCTTGATACTGGGTTTTCAAAACTAAGGTGTATAGACACAATTTTTAAAAGATCTACTTTTCTTTCTCTCTTCCCCTCCCCCACTCTCTCCTGTGTTTATGGAAAGGGGAGGGGAACCAAGGAAGCAACATTGAAGAGGGGAGGCGTTTTGAATGAACTTGGATGCCTCTGACTAACCAGTTTAGCCCCTGAAAAGGTCTAGAAATAACAGTTTCTCCAGGGCGGAGTGCAGAAGGCAAGCCAGGGCAGGCTTCACCACTTCAGGAGAATTTGGGGGATGAGGATGGGAACGGAATTCAAACACAATATTTTCGTTCTTTAGTTTTCTAAGGAACTGCCTTTGCCTAAGGAAAGGAAAGGGGCTAAATGATTGCAGGCTCAACTAGCTCATTGTTAGGATAGGATATTCTTGCCTCACAGCCCATAAATTACATTATCTATAACTAGACATCAAAATGAATGTGCATACCAAATGAACTTTTCCTAAAGAGAAATTTCTTGTTGGAAGTACTGACTAGACCGCAGGATTAGTCATGTTGTTAAATTTGTTTAGGCATCTCATTAACAAGATGGGAGCTCTCCAAAAGCTCCTGGTAAAGGTAAAGGGTCATTAACATTAAATACCCACACAAAAATGATTTATAAAACGAATGTATTGATTATTTCTTGTCGGTATTAAAAAAGTGCCAGGCTGGGTTTCTAGATGTATAGAAAAACACATACAATGCAATAGAAATCTTGGACTGTGTCTGCCTAGGGCCACTTCTCTTCATAGTTCTCCTAAAGAAGCAGTGAAGTGAGCCTCTAGGACTGTCTGGCTGGGGTGGGGGTGGGGTGGGGTGCTTTGACGCAGTCTCTGGCTGAGCTGGGCTGAGCTGGACTGAGGATGGCTACCCTTGCTCTCTCTGTCTTGGAAGCAGGAAGGTTTGTATTCGATCCTTCCCTTTACGACTCCAATCTTGAAAGAGCAGCCTAGAGACCACAGTCCTTCCCCCAATGCTCTCTGCTCCTCATTCATCACCAAGTCTTTATCTTTTCCCGGCTATAACAGCCAGGTTTCGAAAGGTCACGAGCATCTTCCTTGTTGTCAAGCCCAGTACTCAGCTGACTTAACCTTTCCATACTACCTGACACGATTGCCTTTGACCACTCCCTTCCCCTTTGAAATACTTTGTCCTCTTCATTTCTCTGTTCACAAAGAACAGTGAGATTCTAGCTATCTCTTCTTCCTTCCTCATTGGCTCAACCTTTGAATATTGATTTGAGCCAGTGTTCAAGTTCAGGGCCCTCTCTCTTCTCTGTCTATTCTTCTGGGTTCTCCCATTTGTCTATAGCTGTCCTCCAGGATAGCAATAATATGACCTGTGTTTCCAATCCTGTCTTCTTTCACCCTGTATCCTTGTGTATTTGGTGGGAACAAGAGATAGAAACCGGTCTGGCAGTTTCGAGATAAGAAGCAGGAAATGTCATTGGTTTTGTCTTGGTCAGAAGCTAAAAATGGAGGAAAGGAGCTTTGGTTCCTGCTCTGAGGTCTTCTTGTCTCTCTCCTCCTTTTATACACCTAGATGAGCACCATTGCCTAGGACCTATATGTAAGGGTGTGACTGAAATTGAGAGGCAGGTGAGCAGGGCACTGGTGAGCAACTGGCCAGCTCACCTCCCCATGCCTGATTAGTTTCTGCCATAAGTCCTTTAAGAGACCCCAGACCAGCAGATAGATTAAAACCCATTTCTAGGAACCCACTTCTGCTCCCCAGGAGCTCTGTTTGCTAGCAGTCCTCACCTGTGAACCTATAATAAATCTGTCCTAATATCTCTACCTACTCTGTCTCAGAATTTCATTCTTCAGATACATGAGGCAGGACTCAGGAAGCCACTGATTTGTCTGGAGCCTCATGAGCTTTGTATCCCGAGATGAGAGCCTGTGTTGCTCTCAAGGTCCCCTCCTTTCCCTCATATGCTTGACACCTCTGGTAAGATGACAAACAGCAGCATTAAATTTAGCATGCCTTAAGTAGATATCCGCCACAACTCATCTCTCAGTTTCCCCATAATGGTAAAAAGTGTCAGGCTGGCTAGGGGACTCAGCAAGAGAAGGTATTTGCTATCAAACCTGGAGACCTGAATTCAATCCCTGGAACCCACATTCTTACAAGCTGTTGTCCAACAACTTGTTCTCCACACAAGCAATCACCACGCACACACACGCACACACACACACACACACACACCCCTTTTTTTTTATTGGATATTTTATGTGTTTACATTTCAAATATTATCCCCTTTCCTGGTTTCCCCTCCGGAAACCCCCTTTCCCATCCCCCCCCTGTTTCTATGAGGATGCTCCCCCTCCCACCCACTCCCACTTCACTGCCCTGGCATTCCCCTATACTGGGCCTTCGCAGGACCCAGTGCCTCTCCTCCTAATGATGCCAGACAATACCATCCTCTGCTACATATGTGGCTGGAGCCATGGGTCCCTCCATGTGTACTCTTTGGTTGGTGGTTTAGTCCCTGGGAGCTCTGGGGGGGTCTGGCTCGTTGATATTGCTGTTCTTCCTATGGGGTTACACACTATCAATACCCTCAATATTTACACAAAGCTTAAATCAGAGACCTAAAATAAATACTCTTGTATCTTCGGTCCCTGCATCCACTGTGAGGTGGGCTACACAGGTATAGGGAGAGAGGCAAAATACGTAGTGGCTTGAAGCTGATGCAGCCCCAAGGCTGTTTGAGAGCAGCAGGGGCATCTAAAATCATCTGGGAGCAGCGTGGTTGACCAGGCAAAACCCACTGTGCTTCACTTCATTATAGTGGGATCTCCATAGCATCAGTTTGGCAAAATTGCCTGTTCACACCACTCATCTGATACACCCCATCTGAAAATCCTGTATGGGACAGACACCACGGATGCTTCTCAGTAGTCAACTGACTTAACCTTTCCAAGACAGCTGACCTACTTCTGGGAAAATCAGACTGGAATTCCTTGCCTTTCGCTGCTGCCTGCCACCTTAACTCACTAATCTCCTTCCATTAAAGTTTGCCCCCAGATTCCTGCTGCTATCACTCTCTAGAGCTGTCCCTTGCCTGTGTATGTCACCCTATAGTCTTATAGACTTCCTCCTGATTCCTTACTTTATATTGTATCTGAATTCTTTATCCTGTGGTTACAAAAACCCAGAATCATTGGTTGAAGGCCTTAGTCTGGTCTCTCTGAGACTTTATCCCCCCTCCCCCTCCCCCCCAGCTTTCACTACTGGTAACAAAATCACCAGTAAATGCTGCCAACATTGTCTCCAATTTGTGTCTAACCACTCCAGAGCTCTCAAACGCCACTAAGGTAGCAGTCTCCCTTTCTCTTCCATGAACTAATGTGTGTATTTCCTAACTGGGCTTTTGCTCCTACTGCCTGCCTCCTTTTAAATCCACAAACCACATGGCTTAGTCAGTCTTCTAATGCTGTGAAGAGACACCAGGATCATAGCAGCTCTTTTAAAGGAAAACATTTCATTGAGACTAGCTTACAGGTTCAGAGATTCAGTCCATTACCATCATGGAGGGAGCATGGTGGCCCATAGAGACATGGTGCTGCCTTTTCTACATTGGTATCCACAGGCGGCAGGAAGAGAGAGGGTGTGAGCTACTGGGTCTGCCTTGAGTTTCTGAAACCTCAAAGTCCATCCCCAGCAACACACTTCCTCCAACAAGAACACTCCCAATGAGCCTATGGGGGCATCTTCATTCAGACCAGCACACAGTCAGAGCAAGGGTTCAAAAGCGTAACTCGGATCACTGTCCGTTGTCTGATTAGCATTTACCACTCAATACATTTGTGAGGTTGTCTGAAAATCTTCCATTATAAAACTCTCCGGGCCTGCAATGCTCGGTCTCTATGTACTCTGACCTTATCACATACACTCTCTATTCCTGTACTCTAAACGCAGTGCCCTGTATGTTCTGTAGGTATCCCAAGCATCTATCTCCTGGCCTGGGTGTGGTACAAGGTGTTCCCTTTGCCAATGAGGCTCCTCCCCCAGCTGCCCCTTTCCCTTTAGCATCCTCTCGCTAAGAGGTTGTCTCTACCACTGAAACTAAATAGATCTCTCTCCACTTCTCATCCCCTTTCTATATGCTCCGCACTACCTAATGCTATATTGTCTTCTTGCTTATTCATTAGCGTAACCGCTACTTTTAGTATAGAGTGTAAGCATCTCATCAACACTGCTCTGCTTTTGTTCACTGCCTAATTCTCGGTGATTCAGCCTAGGAAAGGCTCAGTAAATTAATGTTAAACAAATGCTTTGTACCATTGTCTCAACTACTGCTCAAAGTGATTACATACATACATACATACATACATACATACATACATACATACATACATACAATGATTAGGTAGGTATGTTTATGTCTTCATTTAAACCACAAAACAACTCTGGAGCCATGTATGAGTATTTCCATATTGTACTGATTAGAACAATGCAGTCTGGAGAGGTCACAGCCCCAGGATGCTTTGGTTTCTCCTGGCAACAACCTACCTCCAACATCTCTACTGCTACTCATGGCAGTTCACTGTGTGGTTGACTCTGCCTGTTTCTAGACTTTCCAAATCAAGGAAAGATCCTCAGCTCTATTAGTATAATACCCAGGAATGAGAGAGAAAGAGAGAGGGAGAGAGAGAGAGAGAGAGAGAGAGAGAGAGAGAGAGAGAGAGAGAGAGAGAATAAAAACAGCTTAAGTCCACACACATCATAAGCTTGGGAGCGGTGGTGCTTTGGTCTCTGTGACCACCACAGCCTGTAGAGGAACAATCCAAAAAGGCAAGAAGAGAGTTCAGTTCAACATAACTAAGTAGCCAATATTGGCTCAAACTTGGGGAGTCGGATTTCAAGTAGTTTATTTGAGTCATATTTAAACTTAGCACAATTTGGTGAAATTTTTCTTGGTGTCTTAATTAGGGTCTCTATTACTATGATGAAATACCATGACCAGAAGCAAGTTGGGAAGGAAAGGGTTTATTTGGCTTACACTTTCACTGTTCATCATCAAAGGAAGTCAGGGCAGGAACCTGGATGGAGGAGCTGATGCAGAGACCATGAAGGGGTGCTGCTTACTGGCTTGCTCCCCATGGCTTGCTCAGCCTGCTTTCTTTTGGAACCCATGACCATCAGCCCAGGCAGGGATGGTCCCAGCCACAATGGGCTGGGCCCTCACCCATCAATCACCAATTAAGAAAATGCCCTCCACTGTAGCCTGTAGCCTACAGGCTCGCCCACAGCCTCCCTCCCCTTAAATGACTTTAGTTTGCATGAAGTTGACATAAGACATATCCAGCATACCTAATGATAATTACCTCAATCCTGTGTGTACAATAAAGCATACATACATTTCCTTGAGGAACAAAGTAAGCTTTAAATAAAGTCCAGACATGACTACATTGAAACTCTCTGTAAAGCACATGTGACAGCTTCCGTAAAGACAGGTTCTATAGATTGACTGAGAAAAAGAAGCTTATGATAGGGGTCTGGGGAAGGGTCCAACGTGGTCTCCCATCATACAGATAGTGCAAAGGTCACCATGCTAGAATGTTCAGCTGCCCGAAGTCTTCTGGACAAATAATAGGTTACTCATTCCTTCTCTTGAAGGAACAACCCTATGTGCTAACATCCCAGGACTCCCTCTTGTTTATCTGCCTCCCACAGTGCATGCCTGTAAAGTTAGCAATTAGAAGGTTAAACAAGAAGGATTCTCATGAATTTGAGGCCAGTTTGGGCTATACCATTCTGATTGGGCTTTAAAAAAGAATACAATGCCCAGGAGGGTATTTGTCCATCCCTGCCATTCTCTAACAAATGGGGGTGGAGAACATAAGGACAGTGCCCACATCCCATTGGCAGAGCTCCACGCTGCACACCTGAACAGGTATTCCAGGTGTGGTCCCCAGAACCCGGTCTCAGTTAGTGAAAGCTCTTACAACAAAATAGCACAGACTAGGGATTTACACACCCTAGGAACTGATTTCTTGCTGGTCCAGAGACTGAAAAGTTCAAGATCAAGGTAGTCTGGTGATTAGCAGGGGATGGCCTGCTCCTGCAGACAATGTTTCTTACTGTGCCTTTCAGAGCAAAGGGGTTACAGCGCATCCTTGAGCTTCCATGTAAGGAAGCCAATCTCTCTATGAAGGCTGCTTTTCCTAAGAGCTCTGTCTCGTCATACCGTCACACTGAAGGTTGCTAGTCAACATATGGGTTTGTGTGGGACACAGACATTCAGATCATAGCAGGGGAGTTCCTCTCTCTCTCTCTCTCTCTCTCTCTCTCTCTCTCTCTCTCTCTCTCTCTCTCTCTGTCTCTCGGGGGTCCCAGGTGTCCTTGTTATTGCCTTTCTGGGTACAGTGTTCAAAAGTACTTCTTGTCCTTTTGGGGGTGCAAGGTTCCTGTCAGCAGGGATTCTATACAATCCATTCTCTGAACTCCTCTACTCATGTCTACTCAGTCCTGAACTGACAGGAAACACCCTTACCTTCCCAGTCCCATGGGGACACTGATCTTTGGTTATTTCCTGTGGCCCTGTTCTGACCTCTATTACCTCAAGTCATGGCCTTTCCTCATTCAGTTTCTGGAATCACCTAAATGGAAGACTGTTTCTTGGATATCAGCTGCTGTCTGTCTGTAATCGCCTTTGTGGCTCTGTTGGTCAC
>CM052708.1:41222958-41237277 GCA_028551405.1 Uromys caudimaculatus | reverse complement strand
TTTCAAGTTCCATCCATTTGCCTGCGAATTTCATGAAGTCATTGTTTTTAATAGCTGAGTAGTACTCCATTGTGTAAATGTACCACATTTTCTGTATCCATTCCTCTGATGAGGGACATCTGGGTTGTTTCCAGCTTCTGGCTATTATAAATATGGCTGCTATGAACATAGTGGAGCATGTGTCTTTATTACATGTTGGTGCATCTTCTGGGTATATGCCCAGGAGAGATATAGCTGGGTCCTCAGGTTGTATTATGTCCATTTTTCTGAGGGTCCGCCAAACTGATTTCCAGAGTGGTTGTTCCAGCTTGCAATCCCACCAACAATGGAGGAGTGTTCCTCTTTCTCCACATCCTCGCCAGCATCTGTTGTCACCTGAGTTTTTGATCTTGGGCTTTGAGATTTCAAAAGTCCAAGTCAGGATCAGTGTCAGTCTCTTACCCCCTGCAGATCAGGGTGCAAGCAAGCTCTTAGCTCTTGCTCTAGCACCAGGCCTGCCTGTCTGCGGCCATACTCCCCACTGTGATGATCATGGACTCTGAAATTCCCCAGTTAACAGCTTTATTATCTAAGTTGCCTTGTTTATGATATTTCATCATAGCAGTAGCACAGTGATTACAGCAGGCAGGAAACACTTTATCTCAGCTTACAATTATAGACCATCATGAACTGAAGCCAGGTCAAGAGGCCATGGAGGAGCATTGCTTACAGGCTTGCTCCTCATGGCTTGTTCAGCCTGCTTTCTTACACCACTCAGGATCACCTGCCCAGGAAGCCCACTTCTCCCAGGCCTTACCACATCAGTCCTTGATCAAGAAAATGCTCCACAGACTTACCTACAGGCCAATATGAGATAATTGTCTCCAACACCTCATGAGGAGGCTAGGTCTATTTTTTATTATTTTGAGGAACCACCATGTTGTTTTGCCTAATGGCTCCACCAATTTACATTCTTGCCTGGAGTGCACACAGCTGGCCTTTGTGGGGCAGTGGACTGTGCCACCAGACAGAGAACCATGACAACCAGTCACATAGCATAAAAACCTAGAGTTCTCCATGGTAATGGGGCATCTAGATAGGCTTCCCTTCATAAGCACCTCTTTCTGTAAAAGGTATTTACTCTCTGGTTCACCCAGAGTAAGACATATGTATCTTCATCCATGAATAAAATAGTTTGGATAAGCAAGGACTGTCTTCTTCATCAAGGACCAGGAATGAGGGGCACAGGGGGCCTTTGTCATACAGAGCTGTGCCTGTCTCCTATAGAGGGCCCCTCTTCTAGACCCTCTGTACTCCTGGCACTCATTTGGAGCTAAGCCAGATTCCCCCATACTGGGCTCATAGAGGGCCTACTGGCTCCCATCCCCAACTCCTCGGGGTCCCCAGAGATGTCTGGGTACACAGGAGGATTGGAACCACCATTTTCACATCCTCGGGATTCCCAGTAGCATCTGGGTACACAGGAGTTTGAAAACCACAGCCTCCATCGGAGCCTCTCTGTTTCCAGCCTTCCCTGAGTGGTGTGTCAGTGGCCCAGCACGCCAGGGGCTAGGAAGAAGCGCAGCCTAAAATCCCTGAGCAGCACGTTGGTGGCATTTCAAACTCCAGCAGCTTGGTCTCCCCAGTGCTTGGTCTCTTTGCTCTGTCTGGGGTACCTGTGCTCACAGTTATGAGGCAGTGTGTCACTGTAGTTGATTTGCACTTCCTTGGTGCTTAGGGATATCAAACTTTTTCATATAAATGTCCTACTTGCTATGATGTATCATCATACATCCTAATAGATTTAATAGTTGGATATGTCAAATGAAAATGGTTTTTCCCCCCATTGGAATTTGTTACTTAGGGTTTCTGTTGCTGGAATACCATAAGAAAAGTAACTTGGGAAGCAAAGAGGTGATTTGGCTTACACTTCCACATCACAGTTCATCAGGGAAGAAAGTCGGGACAAGAACTTAAGCAGGGCAGAAATCTGGAGGCAGGAGCTGATGCAGAGGCCATGGAGGAGTGCTGCTTACTGGCTTGCTCCTCATGGCTTTGCTCAGCCTGCTTTCTTATAGAACCTAGGACCACCAGCCCAGGGATGACACCACCCACAATAGACTGGGCCCTCCTCCATCAATCTAATTTAGAAAATGTCCTATAGGCTTGCTTACAGCCTGATCTTGTAGAGGCATTTTCTCAATTGAAGTTCCCTCCTCTCAGATAACTTTAGCTGGTGCCAAGTTGACCTAAAGCTAGCCAGCACAGAATTGTTCTGGCCAAGGAGTTAATTTTACAATGAAAGCAGTGATTCAATGTGCTCATGTCCCTGGAGTTCTGATATTAGCAAGCCCCCATCATCGGAAACCCCTTAGCAAATGCTAGGTTAGAGAGTGCTCTTAACAGTACATTCTTTGAATCAGTGGCCAAAGTGACTGGTATCTGGTGGTATTCCCCTAACAGCAAGAAGTCCAGGGCCACCAATCTGATCTGCTTGTGGAAGTCACTCTCTAACCCACTTGCAAATGTCTGCAGCTCCATAGCTCCCCATGCAGAAACATTTCCTTTGAAACCTACAAAGCCACTGCAAGAGCAAACCCTGGAGCTGAGATTGCCCTGAATTAATCTTGTGGTGAAGAAGTAAACAGAATGGAGTGCTTCCCCATCTCTGGTCCACAAAGAGATCAGCAAGCATCTTTAAAAGTGAACAACAATGCAAAATAAAATCCCAGGAAAGAAACCACTGGAAACAATTTGTCCTTAGTCAAGAACTGTTTCTTGAATGTTTGGAGAACTATCCGGGACGTCGGCTGTTCCATCTCTTCAGTTGTGAAGACATGATATTTAATGGAAGTAGATGACCGAAGAGAGGTGTCATTCAAAGTTTCAAAAGCCAAAAGATTTTTAATCTCACAGATGAGACCGTAGGCTAGCCCAAGGGTGAAGTGATATATCTTTTAAATTGATTCTCACACCTACTGTATCATGTCACTTGGCTATTTCTCATGGTGCTGGCTGTGGCTGTGTGTAGTGCAGTGGTATCTATCACAAATGTAAAAACGGAATGATTTTTTTCAGTATAATCTACAGATACAAATACAGCAAAGCGGCTGGAGGCTCAGTGGTAGAGCACTTGCCTGCCTAGCATGTACAAGGCTCTGGACTCAGCCTCTGCAACACAAACAACATCAATAACAACAAGCCGATAACAAATGAACCATAAAAACTACACAGCATTGGGCTGTAGAGGGGGACAACAAACTTAAATAATTTACCGTCACAGAAAAAGTAGTTAAGCCTCTTAGGTAAATATTACTGTCATGAGATCCAGGGCACACAAAGATAATAATTAAAAACTGTTTCTGACTAAAATTTAATGTTTGTTATAATATTAACCAACAAACAATAAACAAATTTGGTTCATACCAGGAAACTCAGCTTTTTTTTTTTTTTTAACAGTGGTAGCATTAGGCTGACCTCAAACTCACTGTATGTTGAGGATGACTTTGAACTTCTGATCCTCCTATGTCTACTTCTAGAGTTCTGGGATTACAGACATGAATCACCATACCTACCTTACGAGGTACTTAGGGTTGAAACAAGGGCTTTGTATAATGTAGGCAAATACTCCACCAACTGTGCTACATCCCCGCCCAAAACCCACCACATTTTACTAAAGAAAAAAAAAAAAGACAGGTGCATTTCTAGATAGTAGGCAACAACTTTTTTTACTAATCTGAGACAAGAGTTGGTTTCTTATTTTATTACCAAAATTACTCCCCTGCAATGAGGGGGAAAAAAGCTTAAAATAATATGAGAAAGTGAAAACAGTTGACAATCTTGAAAAGAAAGTGTCTGGTTTGGACTCAGGGAAAAGCTCACTCAGGTAGAGAGCTCCTTGGGTCAGTTTAGGTAAAGGAGACTTGGGTGCCTGGAAGAAGAACAGGCCCAGAAGCTGTCTTCCTGCAGACTTGACAAGAAAACAGAAAAGAAATGCCTGGGTTCCGGGCCAACTTTGCTGAGTTCTTGGAGAAGACCTTTATGCCTGCAAAGGAAAAGGTGAAACCTGAAGATATGGCTCAAAGTGACAAGGCTTGCTCTGAGGCTGTGATAGCTTTTGTAGAATTATGCTCCTCTTAAAGGCAATAAGAAAGGAACAAAAGAAGAAAGAAGACCCAGATACTCACAAAAGATTACTGTCTGCTTTCTTCCTGCTTTGTTCTGAATATTGTCCAAAGATCAAGAGTGAACCCCCAGGCTTGTCCATTAGAAATGTAGCAAGGAAACTGGGTGAGATGAGGTCTGAGCAGACAGCTCAAGATAAACCACCATGTGAACAGAAGACCGCTGAACTAAAAGGAAGTATGAGCTACGGGATATTGCATGCTTTGCAGAGGGCAGAAGTGATGCAAGAAAGAAGGGCCCTGGTGGGGCAGCAGGCTCATAAATAGATGAGGAGGAGGAGGAGGAAGAGAATGAGAAGAAGGAGGAGGAGGAGGAGGAGGAGGAGGAGGAGGAGGAGGAGGAGGAGGAGGAGGAGGAAGAGAAGGAGGAGATAGAAGAGGAAGAAGAGAAGAAGAAGAAGAAGAAGAAGAGGAGGAGGAGGAGGAGGAGGAGGAGGAGGAGGAGGAGGAGGAGGAGAAAGAAGAAGGAGGAGGAAGAGGAGGAGGAGAAGAAGAAAATGAAGAAGAGGAAAAGCAAATGGCTGGTCTGTGATTCTGGCGGAGCGTGTGGAGGCCCAGTCATTTGTTTCGTTACAAATGTGAACCTTAAGAACAGCTCAACACTGGCTTCTGTATAAATACCATATAGTTTTTTGTTTAGCTTATAAGATTCTTTGTAAAACACGTTCTTTAAAAAAAAATTCATACTGTTCAAAATGTCAAGACTAATAGACTGTATAGATGACACCACTATTTGATCCCTATCCACTTCAAGGCTCAGGGAACAGTATTGAAGAGGCTGTGGAAAAAATGAATGTAAAAACCTGAAGAATGGAGGGGAATACTGTGAGAGGCTGGCCTCTGAACATGCTATGGCTGTCACACACACACATACACACACACACACACACACACACACACACACACACACACACACACACACCCTCTCAGCAGCTGTGTTTACCCATGCAAGTCCTTCACAGGATCCAGAGAGTTAAACATTCCACTCTGGAGGGGAGGGGCTCTCAATACCCCAACCCCTAGCTGAGTTGCTAATGGCAACTGATAAAGGACACAGAGTCACTTTTCTTTGAGAAAGGTAGCCATTGGCAAGTTTCCCACACCCCTGTGTAGGACCCAGCAGACAGGCACGCATATAGGCAGCACCTGTTGGACTTAGTGGGTTATCTTATAAAACAACATGAAGTTGGGAGGGATACAGGAAAATTGTTTAGGGGAGCAGTGGTGGTTGGAAGGGTATGGAAGACATGTTGGGGGATGGAAGACTATAGGCAAGGTGTTGGAGGGAGAGGTAGTGGTAGAAGAATATGGTAGACATGTTGGGGGCAGGAGGTGGTGCTGGTAAGGCAGGATGGAATGATGGGGGATGAGTACAACTAAGATACATTGTATACACATGGATTATTATTATTATTATTATTATTATTATTATTATTATTATTATTATTATTATTATAGTTTGTAGGCTCTGAGGATGTAGCTCAGATGAGGAGGAGGAGGTGGGTGCTTGGAGTGCTAACTTAATATTCACAAGGTCGTAAGTTCAATCCCTAGTACTGTGGTAAAGAAAAAAGTTTTTATTGCACTATGTAGCTTTTGGAGGGCTTGTTTCTTTGTTTCTTTGTTTGTTTGAAACATAGTTTCTCTATGTGGATCAAGCTGGTCTTAAACTCACACAGATCCACCTGCTTCTGCCTCCTTAGTGATGGGTTAATGGAGTACTCCACCATGATCTGCAAATTGTAGGTTTTTGAGGAGCTACTATATAGTTAGATTTTAAAGCTTTTGATGTTGAATGTTCATAAATACTTTATGGTTTCTTTAATGTCTTGTGTATGGTAACACAGCCAACTTCATAGGAATTAATATTATTAATATTTCCTTTTTAATGTTGTTTGTAATACAACTGTGTGCATTAAAATATAAAAAAATGACTGGAGACTATCCTCTAAAATTTACATACTAGTTTATAAACACAAGTGAAAATGACACATATGAAACTGATATAATAAAGAAACAGAAAACAAAATGTGAGACTCCTCCTACTTGGATCTCAGAACAGCCTTTCCCTCCTATACGGTGGTGCCCTGGTCAATGCAACTGTTTGTCCTATAACCTCCCATAGTTCTGCTGAGGGCTCCATCCAACTCACCAGAAACCCCGCCTCCTCCCAAGAAAGAACCACTTGGCGCAGTGTTTCTGGTTCCTAGAGGTCCTCTAGGAAGGTGCAACCCAAACACTGTGCTGACACCCTTGTTCAGCTTTTTAGCTCTTTAGCAGTTGCACATCTTGCCAAGCGGAGCCTGCTGAAGGCCACCCTCTGGCCCCTCTAAAGTTGAGATCTTGCCAACGCTCATGACATTATGACAAACTGCCTTATAAATGTAAATGCTGTGCATGGTAATTGGCCTGTCCCAGAGTTGGTTTCGCTCCTTCTTTTGGTTCACACGTGTCATTTAAACTCTCAGGATACAAAGCATCTGGCACGATTGGAACTTCTTTGTATATTGGTGTTACCACACTGTAACCACAACTTGAAATACCCTTGCACTCTGAGGTGCCAGTTATAGCTGACGGTTAGTCTCTCTGCCAGGGGGCCATATTCTTACAGTTTTCACCTCTAACCACAACCCCTACCCTTAGCGTGTCCATATCCAACTGTTCTCCATAAGTGTCAATAGATTCCACCCAACTCAGATGGAAGAAAGATGTCACCCTCCATTTAAGTAACTCACCCATGAGTCAATGTGACTTAAAGGCCGAGGGATATAAGAACCAGCCAGTGTTCTCTATCCAAAGAATCCAAATGTCAGCTGGGATTCTGCTGATATGCCCTGAGTTAGCCAGGGTCCAAAGAGCTCAGCCTGGGTACTTCAACAGCAAGAACTACATGGGGGATACAACGTTCACGGACTGCTCTCTAAGTCTGAAGCAGCACACACAACAGGAGCCACCGTTAAGCAAGAGCCAGGGAACTGCTCAAGCCTGTTCTATTCCAGAGTTTACTCAGCCAATTTCTTTACACTATTCCAAGCTTTGGGGACAATTGCTTCTTCCTGAAGCTATTCTTCTTTAACTTCCCTGTCTCCCTGGTTTCTTTATCTGACCAATCATGCTCTTGGGCCCTTCTACTTCCACCAAACCTATCACTTAATAAATATCAAATCAATTAAGTCAGCATTAATGATGAGGGGGAAACTTACAGTTTGACAGCAACAGTAAGCTATTGTTGGATTTTTTCCTATTTGTGTTGAATTTTTTTTCATTAAAACATTATTTTAGATTTCATTAAAACATTTTAAGCACTTTCCCCCCAGATAGTTCACACTATATTTCCGTTCTTATTTTTAATGAAGAGGAACCAAAAAATGGGAAATGAAATCATACAGGAATTGCTCCAGCACCCTTGAGACAGGCCTGACTCCTGCTTCTAAGTTTTGCTTAGGGATATGAGTGCATCTTCAAATAATATGCAAATCAAAATTCTTGGGGGAAGTTATAAAAGCCAACAAGCGCTGTTTCCAGTCACCTCCTGTTTCTGCTTTAACTTGTTTATTTGCTCTATAAGAAAATGTTAAGAAAGATCCAAACCTAGCTTGTGCCATTTTGCATGCCTTTAATCCCAGGACTCTGGAGGCAGAGGCAGGCAGATCTCTGAGTTGGAGGCCAGCCCTGCCTACAAAGTGAGTTCCAGGACGGCCAGAGCTACACTGAGAAACTCTGGGGAAGAAGGAGTCAGTGTCAGATTTCTTCCATGGTTCTTGTGGCTGTATTGGCTGGTTTTGGTTGTCAACTTGACCCAAGCTAGTGTCATCAGAGAAAAAGGCATTTCAGTTGAGAAAAATGCCTCCAGTCAGTGATTGATGGGAGATGGCCCAGCCCATTGTGGGTGGGGCCATCCCTGAGATGGTGGTCCTAGGATCTATAAGGAAGGAGGCTGAACAAGCTGAGGGAAGTAGGCCAGTAAGCAGCACCCCTCCAAGGGCTCTGCCTCAGCTCCTGCCTCCAGGTTCCTGCCCTGCTTGAGTTCCTGTTCTGATTTTCTCCAGCGATTGTCTACGATCTGAAACTATAAGCCAAATAAACCTTTTCTTCCCAACTTTCTTTTTGGTCATGGTGTTTTTCTCTACCTTTGTCTGCTCTGGATTTTGAAAAGTAGCTTTTATTTATATAGATTCAATATAGCTCATAATATAATGGAATTATTGTTAGGCATTACAGTGAGTTATACAAATTTGTTTGAATTACTTATTAGTATAACAAATCTATTTATCTGAATTTTAACATTACTTTATAAGTAATATGTACATGTAAATTTTTAAAATATATTTATTTTGTGTGTGTGTGTTTGTGTGTGTGTTCCTGAGTGTATGCATGTGTACCATGTGAGTGCAGGACTCTGAGGGTCCAGAAGAGGGCGTACGTCTGCCTATGCTGTATACAGTTGTATGGAGTCCAGCTTCCATAGCTTTCATTTTTACTTCAATGAACTTAAACAGCTTTAAATTGAAAACATTCAGAAAGAAAATACATCTGTGTTAACACTTATAGACTGCTTTTTATTCTTGCCATTGCTCCATAAATAAAAAAGTACAGTAGCATTTACACTATACTTGGTATTGAAAGTAATAAATGATTTAAAGTATATAGGAAGATGTATAGAGATTGCATGCAAACACTCTACCATTTTATACAAGGGATTTGAACATCTGGAGGTCTTAGTATCCACAGGATCCTGAGGGACAATTGTATAGGTAACAATATACATATTATATTGGAAGATAACTATTACTTGGCTGTAAATATTTAGCCCATCCTGTACTAGAAATAGTGACATTTTGATTGACTTTATGTCACTTGCTGTATGAACCTTTTTGGCTCTGATTTCATGTTGCCCGGTCTGGCCTGTAACTCATTACCTAGCTGAAGTTTCCCTGGAACTCGGGCTCCTCCTGCTTCTTCCTCCCAGGAGCTGGATTCCGGTGTGCACCAACACACCAAGGTTTGGTTATGTTCTTATCTTAAGATAGGATCTTGCTCTGTAGCCCAGGCTGGACTGGAACTAGTGATCCTCCAGCTCAGCATCCTGTTCTTATAGACGTGTGCTGTCAGCCTATTTATGTTCATGCTCTTTGGACTCAGTCATTGCAACTGTGAATAAAGCGGAAGCAAGACAGAGGTGAGAATGCACCACAACCTGAAAGCAGGCCTGTGAGGTCCTGGATGGTCAGTTCCCACCTCACTCCTTACCGCTTTGTCCTGTCTTCTCCCCTCAACAAACACACATTCACACACACTCACACACCACTACCATACACACACACCACTATCACCATCACGTACATACATACTACATACACACACACACCACAAACACCACCAAATACATACATACATACATATATACATACTACATACTACATATACACACACACCACTAACACCACCAAATACATACATATGTATATACATACATACATACATACATACATACATACTACATACATACTACATACACACACGCCACACACACATACACACCATCACCACCATATACACACCAAATACACACACACACACAGAGAGAGAGAGAGAGAGAGAGAGAGAGAGAGAGAGGGAGGGAGAGAGAGGAGAGAGAGGTGCTTAGGCTGCTGTCCTCTTAGCTGTTCTCACATGTGTGAGGCACATGCCCTTTAGACCTTCACCGGGTGATTCCTTTGCCTGGAATGTTTTGCTCAGAAAACCTCCTGACTCATGTCCTTCCCATTGCCAAATCTTTGCCCAAAGGTCATCTTCCCGTGGAGGCCTCCTCTGACTGCCTGACTAGGAGGCGCCCCCTGTCCTCCCAGGCATGCCAGTTCTGTTCTGCCTTTTCTGCACAGTTCTCATCTTCAAGTATTCTTAGAGCTCTTCAGTCTGTCTGTCTATCTGTCTATCTATCTATCTATCTATCTATCTATCTATCTATCTATCTATGTTTCTATCTATGTATCTATCATCTATCTATGTATCTGTGTATGTATGTATGTATGTATGTATGTATGTATGTATGTGTCTGTCTATGTATGTATCCATCCATCCATCCATCCACCTAGCTATCGTGTGTGTGTATGTATGTATGTATGTATGTATGTATGTATGTATGTATCTATCCTGTGTGTGTGTGTATGTATCTATGTATGTATGTATGTATATATGTATGTATCTATCCTCTGTATGTGTGTGTGTGTGTGTGCGTGTGTGTGTGCGTGTGTGTGTGTGCCACAATGCACATATGGAGGTCAATTCCTATTGTCAGGCTCTCAGCAAACACCTTTACCTGATGAGCCATCCTGCAGGCCCCTCATAACAGCATTTATTAGATTTGTGTTAACTTTGTGGGTTTTTACATTTTGCCAAAGAACTTAAAATTGACCTTGGGAATTACTGCTAGTTTTGAAGACTTCAGGGAACCCAACTTCCTGGGGAGTATGCCTAGGACCTCCCGTACATTGGGAGGAGGAAACAGTAACTGTTGTACCTGCTCCTCCCTATTCCAATATACCCATGTAAAGACCAGCACACTCTTGTCTATTTCATATCAGAAAAGACAATAAAGATAAAAGAAAAGAAGAAGACTAATTCTCAGATCAATAATGCTGGACCTTGTGAATCCACTGGGCAAGAATAAGACCACTACCACAACTTTGAGCCAAATTTGAAGCAAGCTTTAATAGAATGCTGGCCAGGAGGATGGACTCTGGCCAGGCTCTTTCCAGGGATTCCCAGAACATGGCCACAAGCTACAGTGACCAGATGCTTATAAAAACAAAGCCTTACTTCCAGCCTTCACCCAGTCGGTGTCAAGCATGTATCCTGATGTATTTCCTGCCTACATATGTCCTACCTACCTGAGATCAAGCACATCAGGTGCAGTTGGATCCACCAAACTTGTTTAGGGAAGTGAAGACACGTGGCTTGTTATCTTACATGAACAACAGCCTCCCGCATCTTGGGAAGTATCTGTTCTTGGGCAAGGGGCTTATAGGTTAGAGGCATTTCTGTTGGTGGATCTCTTAGGCACATTAATTAAAAATTAAAAACATAACTCTGGCTCTCACAGACTTTATGGTGAAATGTTATATTATTACCTGAAATGTATAGCAGGGAAGAGACATGATATTCAGGCACTAAAACATACAGAAAAAATAAAATCTCTCAACCTTATACTGAACAAATTCTAGCAATTAAAATAGAAAACCCAAAATGTGTCTGCTGTAGTATCATATGCCATTAATACCAATACTTGGGAAGCTGAGACAGGCAGATCTCTGTGGGTTTAAGGCCAGCCAGGAATGCACAGTGAGATCCTGTTTCCAACAAAATGAACCAACCAACCAACCAACCAACCAACCAACCAACCAACAACCAACCAACTAGCCAACTGACAGAAACTCAAAATGTTTACAATAAGATGCAAATATTGACCCATATTAAAAGGGAGTAGCTCTTCACTGTGTAACAAAAAGGTAGAAAGGAATTTATTTCATAGACTTATCCCATGCAATATTTAAATTTTTATATTAAAAAGACAAAGTTTAATAATATATGGCAAATTAGTAAAAATAGCTAAAGATCTATTTTCCTTCACATTTAAAGACCCTTTATAAATCAAGTAACACAAATGTTTAGTAGAAAAAATTGTAACTGTGGGCTTTTCCACCCACGCCCCAGTTTCCAAATAACTACTCAGAGGCTTATTTATTTATGAATAAATGCATAGGCCATAAGCTTTGGCTCATTCCCTGACTAGCTTATAACTTTTATAACCAGTTTAAACTATTCTGTCTACCACAAGGCTAGGTACTTCTCCTCAGTTCCATGCGTCCAACTTCCTCAGTGTCTGGGGCAAATCTCCCACCTCTGATTATCTCCCAGAGGTCCAATCTCTCTCATAGAGCTCCTACCTTCTCCTTCCTGCCATTTGCTAAAAGGCCATCAGCTTTTATTGAAAGGTGATGCTTCCACACAGTGTATAAGAGATTATCCCTACAAAAAATAGTCTGGGGAAACAAATAAGCAATCCATACAAGGAAAGAAGTTCTGCCTTATGTGGTGGCACAGACTTTTAATTCTAGCACCGAGGAGGCAGAGGCAAGAGGAGTATCAGAAGTGTGAGGCCAGGTCTTCACAGCAGATCCTGTCTCAAACAAAACAACTCCCGAAGAAACAAGAATGTCTCTAGCTTGATAAATGCCCATGTTGACAGAAATTGATGGGCATAGCTGTCTTTATAGGCTTCTGGCTGAGGTACAAATTGATATGTATTTTGATCTTGTGACCAGAAGAAACAAAATATAAAACCGGCGGGTTCCATGGCACAGCAGGGCTGCTTCTAGCAGAGTATGCTGTCGATAGTCTCCTGTATAAGAAGATACATGTCTTGGAGGATGTTCCCTGTGGGTACTTGTCTCAAAAGCAGAAACCTGGCACTGCCCAAATGCCTATTACAGTAGATGAACTGAAGATACATTTGGGGACTCTAGCACTTATGCAACTGTAGACTGGTATAAAGAGACAGATGTACGAATTCTGAAAGACAACCATGTAGTTTCTTTGGAGCAGTAGAAACAGAGGATTGTAGTTGAGAGAAAAGAAAGAGGAAGGGGGTTGGAAAGATGGCTCAGCTGTTAAGATCATTGGATGCTCTGCCACAGGGCAGCTCACAGCCATCTGGAACTACAATCCTAGGGGATCCAATGCCCTCTTCTAATTTAGGAAGGTCCCAGGAACACACGTGATATAGGCATACACACATACAGTATACTGGCTAGTTTTGTGTGTCAACTTGACAGAAGCTGAAGTTATCACAGAGAAAGGAGTTTCAGTTGAGAAAATGCCTCCATGAGATCCAGGTGTAAGGCATTTTCTCAATTAGTGATCAAGGGGGGAGGGCCCCTTGTGAGTGGTACCATCTGTGGGCTGGTAGTCTTGGGTTCTATAAGAAAGCAGGCTGAGCAAGCCAGGAGAAGCAAGCAATCCAGTAAGTGACATCCCTCCATGGCCTCTGCATCAGCTCCTGATCCCTGACCTGCTTGAGTTCCAGTCTTGACTTCCTTTGGTGATAAACAGCAGCATGGAAGTGTAAGCCGAATAAACCCTTTCCACCCCAACTTGATTCTTGGTCATGATGTTTGTGCAGGAATAGAAACCCTGACTAAGACATACAGGTAAGCGAAACACTTATACACATAAAATAAAATTTAAATTTTTTAAAATTAAAAAGAGAGAGAAAGAATGGGTCTATTAATGTAGAGAGACAGAAGAGCCAACAAAACAGGTATTCTTGTTTTGTTTCTTTCTGAGACAGAGTCTCTAGCCCAGAGTCTCTTGACCTTGAACTCACTATGTGGCTGAGGATGAACTTGAACGCCTGATCCATCTATGTCCACTGCCCGAGTGCTGGGATTACAAGCCTGTGTCGCTCAGTTAAATTTGTTGTTCCATGACTACTAAGCAAGCATCCTATCACTTAGCTATATTTCTAGCCGGCTCTTTACTTTTTAAGCTGTTCTGTTACATTGGGAAAGTTCCTTGGAGTGTTTCCTAAGTGGTCACCTCCCCTCTACCAGTTCTCCTGCTGCGAATGGCCCTCTTTCTTTTAACATTCCTTCCACCATGGGTGGCCCTAACCAGGGCATCCCAGGCCTCAGAGGAGGGAGCCACAATGGAACAGAGCACAAAAGAAAACATTCGCAACCTTTTAGTTTCAAAATAGACTTCTGAAGCTTCTGGCAGAGATGACACCTTAAACAATAGCTTTAAAAGGAATGGCTGTTGACCTGAGAGCATGTTTTCCTATGTGGGGCAAAATAAAAGTTTTTGATGAAAAAGAAAGGGGAGCTGTTGGGAGCAACATGGTCTCTGCTTTAGCCTAAGCCTCAGTTCCCTATGTGAGGGTCTCCACAAAGCTCCATTTGCCAGCACACACAGTCATACAGAGGAGAGACAAGAAACCTGGACCACAGCCTGGAGGAGGTGGCTCTACCTTTAATCCCAGCATTCAAGAAGCAGAGCAGGTGGGTTTCTGAGTTCAAGGCCAGCCTGGTTTACAGTGTGAGTTCTAGGCCAGCCAGGGATACACACAGAGAAACCCTGTCTCAACAAACAAAAACCC
>CM052708.1:41208451-41222858 GCA_028551405.1 Uromys caudimaculatus | reverse complement strand
AAGAAGAGGAGGAGGAGGAAGAGGAGGGGAAGGAGGAGGAGGAAAAGGAGGAGAAAGAGGAGGAGGGGGAGGAAGAGGAAGAGGGGGAAGAGGAGGAGGAAGAGGAGGAAGAGGAGGAGGAAGAGGAAGAAGAAGAGGAGGAAGAGGAGGAGGAGGAGGAGGGGGAGGAGGAGGGAGGGGAGGAAACTGGACTGGGCAGCTGGGCTTCACTGATTAGAGCCCAGGGCACAACCTTTAGTTTCAAGTAAAAAGCAGCAGCTGTTTAGAGTCCCTGGGCCAGGGTTAGGCAACATCTCCATCGACAGTTACAACATCAGCTAGGTGGTCTATATTAATTACGTTTCTCATTGCTAGGACAAAATATCTGATGAAATCGATTTATGGAAGGAAGGGTTTATTTCTGCTCAGGGTTTGAGGATTCAGTCTATCACCATGGAGACATGAGGAAAGGAGGGCATTGAGGCAGCTGGTCCCATATGCAATTGGGAAGCAGAGAGAGATGAAAGCTGGTGTTTGGCTCACTGTCTTCTTTTGGTCCTGTCAGGTTGATTCTCAAGAGCAGCCATCACCAGGCCTGTGATTGATGCAATGTAGAGGTCAGTGAGGGCAGCAGCTGCTCGGGTTAGATGTGGCAGTGGCACTGTAGTTGGTGTGTGCAGATCTCTGCCGTGCATCAGAGCCAGCCTCCCTGAGTCTATGACAACTGCAGTGGCAGCAGCCATCCAAGGCAGAACAGAGGACAGGGGGTTCCCAGCCGACTGAGAGCTCTGAAATGCCTCCTTTGCTTTGACAAATGCTACATTTCTGCTGCTGGCAAGACTAATGCCCAAAATAGAGATTAAGACTAAGGTTATATTTGAAGCTAGAAAGATAGCTCTGACCTCCACTCATAGGTACAGATCCACACACAGACACATACTTAAAAATAAAATGAATCCTTAACATGCTGCATCTGTGCAGTTCTGAGTATGTATCTTAAAAATCATCATGCCTCATGGATAGACCTAGAAAAAAATTATTCTGAGTGAGGTAGCCTAGACCCAGAGGGATAACTATGTACCTGTAAGTGGAGATTCGCCATTAGATAAATGATAACCAAGCTACGATCCCTAGACTCAGAGAGGTCAGCTAACAAGAAAGGGTTTAGGGTAGATGCAGGCATGTCCCTTGAAGGGGAAAATTGAATGGATTTTACTGGCAGACTAGGGTCAGATGGGGATGGAAGTCAGGGTGTGTTGTGGGGAGATTGGGCAGAAGGAGAAACGTCTGGAATTGGGGAAGCATTTGTGATGTGGAGACCTAGTACAGTGGAAACTTCCTGTACCCTACGAAGGTGATCCTCATGGGAACTCCTTATAATGGGGAATCCAGAATCTCACCCTGACTGTCTCTTTAGTCAGGAAAGGCTTCCAGTGACATGACTTGCTTGCATCCAATCTAGTTGTTGGCCAAGGGGTCCCATGGAAACCCCCAAACAACCTAGGCTGTTGCTAAGACAAAAGGTTGCTTTCTGCAAACTGACAGAGGGACTTCCTGGCTGAGGACAACCGCCACACAACTCACTGACCATGGAGAAGTCAAGCTGGTGCCTACACGGAGTCTCACAAATGTGAAGTCTCAGATTTGATACCCAGAACACATAAATAATTGCCATGATGGTGACTGGTAGTTGCTTATAATCCAGCGCTTGGGGAAGCAGAGACAAGTGGCTTTTTGACTTGATAGCCAGCTAGTCTATCCTAACTAATGAGTTGTAGGCCGATGAGAGATTGCCTCCAAGAATGTGGGTGATGTTATTGAGGATGGCCCCTGAGGGTGTCCGCTCATCTTCAAAGGCATGTTCACACACATGTGCCCACATGTATACACACACACACACACACACACACACGCACACACACACACACACACACGCACACACACACACACACACACACACACACACACTCCTCCACTGAGGCAGAACACATGTCCCGTAGAGTTAAGCACACGAGGGTGTAGCCCAGCCTTTGCAGCCCCATGAGAGAACCCCATCCCGCTGAGTGCAGTCACCGCTCTTAGGACTGTTGCCGAGGATCTCTGAAAACCTGGGTGTGAGGCAAGGATGATTCTGTAATAGAAATGGCCATTTTCCAGGGAGAAACCAGAAAACCAAGAATTGCACTTTAAATCTAAATCCAGGAAAAGAAATAGTCGTGTGCCATTCATCCATCTCAATCCCTTCCTCCTTTATGCTAATCCATGCAAAAACCTTCAAGAAAAACTTTCCCAAAAGCCTGGGTGGAACTAGCTTTAAAAAGGAGCTACTGAAAGAGATGATTAATGTTCTTTAAATGTTTTTCAGCATTTCAGGTCTGCAAGGCAGAACATGGGGGGTGGGGGTGTCCTCAGCTGCTGCTCCTACAGGGTCGTTCAAGTGGTGAACACAGACAACCCAGTTAAAATGATGACCAGAAGACAATGTTTTCATCCCCATGCCTGTTGTTAGTACTATTGTTTTTCTTATTATTGGCAGACCTGAAAGGGGGTTCTAATGACTTGGTGGTAGTAATGGTCAACTTGACTACATCTGGAATTAACTAAAACCCAAGCAGCTGGGCACACCTGTGAGGGAGTTTTCTTAATTAAATTCCTTGAAGCGGGACGATTTACCTTTAATCCAGATCGTTGGAGGTGGGAAGACCCACCTTTAATCTGAGCCACACTTTCTGCTGGCAGCCTATATAAGGACATAGAAGAAGGAACGTTTTGCTCTTTGCCTGTTTTCTCTACCAAGTTCATTCCTTCGCTGGCATTAGAACCCACTTTTGGGGGGAGGGGGGATCCTGACATATATTGAAGACCAGTGGAGACAGCCAGCCTCGAGAACTGAACAACTGCTGTATTCTTGGACTTTCCATTGATAGACAGCCACTGAATATGTACATTTGTTCTATCAGTTCTGTTCCTTTAGAGAACCCTGACGAATACAAGGGTGGATGGGGATTAAAAAAAATAGTCATTTGAGCAAGGTTCGGATAGCTAACTGTGGAAAATGAATTCTAAGATGATGGACTAAGCACAAGGCACACAGTGAGTCTGGGGACTGGAGGACTGCCGGGAGTTGCTGAGGGCGGAGCAACAAGAGCTTTCTGATGCCCAGGCTACTTACAATCCAGCCGGAAAGCTGGGGAGGGGGAGAAGCTATGCAAATATTTAATTTAAATCACCACTGTGCTGCTGCGGCTGAGTGTGGAACCCTGCAAGGAAGCAGAACACAGAGGACTGTGCTCTCCAGGTGGGGCTTCTAAACTGCCTGGGTGTCTTGTTCCCTCTTTTAAAAGGCAGGCTTATTGTTAAGTATAATTTAATCTCGCCAAATAAAAATGTCAGGTTGGCGGCAGGTAGGTGATCAGCCCATAGTTTATTTTACCCCTCCAGTGTTCATGAAATGACTGCTTTCTGCTGATAATTACAGAAAGTACAGGCAGGAAACAGGCAAGGTGGCCGGGAGGACGAAAGGAACAGTCGAGGGATGGGCTGGCCATAGGGGAGTCTGGGTTTAGAAATGAAGCAGGTGTGGGTGATGAACCAAAGCAGAGTTGCTGCCTGGACACTCAGTTGCTTAAGTCCGCTCTTAACTTACTGTAACTTTGCCCTGCAAGCAGTGGTCTTCCTGTGCACCGCCATGGTCTTCCTGTGTACCGCCATGCTGTTTCAGGCAGCAGGATGGACTAACTCCTAGCACTTGGCCAACACTTGAGGTTTGCAAGAGCCTAGGAAGCTGGAGTAGGAGGTGTTTAGCATTCTTCCTAAACTCCACCCCACAGTTACCTGGCAACAGCCAGGTATGCTCCTCCACACAGTTGCCTGACAACAGCCAGGTGGGCCTGGCCCACTGAAAAAGGGGCTGCTTCCCCCCCCCCCCCATCTCTTGCCTCTCTCTTGCATGTCTTATCTCTTACCTCTCTCCCCATTCCCTTCCCCCCTCTCTCCACGTGGTCATGGCCGGCTCTCCACTTCTCTACTCTCTCCCTCTCTCTGCCTTTCTCTGCCTCTGTTACCCTCTTAGCTCCCCTCCCTAGGCCCTAAAAAAACTCTATTTCTATACTATACCTTCGTGTGTGTCTGGTCCCTCAGGGGGAAGGGATGCCTCGGCATGGGCCCGCTGAGGCACACCCTTCCCCCACACCTACCTCCCCCCACATCCATTCAATATATATAGCATACATCCTTATCTTTTGATAAACACTTCAGGAGGGTCCTTCTCAAGGAATGAAGGCTGAACCAACCCTTGGAAGGGGTGGAACAGAACGGGATCTTCTCCTTTACCCTTTTACAATGCCACAAGCATAACCAACTTTCATCTCCGCAAACACGTGAAAATAAAAACATTCAGTTTTTCTCCAGGTCCATGACTTGCAGATGATAACCTTCTAGTTCCACATGGCCTTTCTTCTCTGAATGTGTTTCTTTGTGTGTCTAAATCTCCTGTTCGTGTTGAGCTAGCCAACACACCTTAGGTCCTGGCATTCACACTCCATTCTGACATACTCTCCAGAATGTAACCCAGTCACATTCTGAAATATTAAGAGGTTGGGTCTTCAACATATGAATTTTGGGGTATGTAACCACATAGCACAATGGTTCCATATGTTTTTAATATCCACAAACACACACAACAGGAAATAAATTGGTATTTCAGGAGACAAGTATAGAGAAGGCGATAGGAATGAAATTTCAGTGGACAAAATACATTGTAACGGAGGGGAAATGCTTAACTAAGAAGCTGAAGAAAGACTTCTCCCAAAAGAGTTAAAGGATTGTCAAATCATTTCAAGCCAGTGGTAAGCTGGATTAATTGTCAAATACTTCAGCAAGACTAGTGGGGGAGTTAACTGCAGTTATTATCTTAAAAAGAGCACATTTCTTTGAAATGCCATTATGCTTCAGAAGTGCAGAAAAGGTTTCCTAGGAGAGACCCTTTTGTGTGGCAATGCAAATTGAGCTGAGAATGCTATGCGTCATTTCTGGGTGACATGGGTGAAGTCAGAGAAAGCCAGAGAGGCTACCTGTGGCAGAGGCAAGCGTTCTTCAACAGGAGGAACTGAGGCAGCTTCTAAAGATGGAACACACGCAGTTCAGTAAAACAGAGGTAATAAGAGAGTCTCAGGGTTTAGAGTCTTGTAGGTTCCCTGCTGTTCATAGCTCACAGATCCAAATATAGCTGGCTCTTAAGTTTTTAAAACATTCAATTTGTGTGAAAATCTTTCTCTAGAGATAGCCAGAGCCTCAGTGAAATTGACTGGGAAGGGTACATCAGCCACTACCCAGATCTCTTTCAAAGTGAGCCATTTGCAATAGGATCCCTGGCTAGCTGGATTTCCTGAATGTAAGCAAAAGACCTTCTGGGGGAAAAATAGTCGTAATGAAAATAACAAAACTAAAGCAGGAGAGAAAAAGAGGGAAAAGGAAATGTGAGTCCGCTGTAGTTCTTACTTCTCCTAAATTGCTGTTTGTTTCCCACCACTGATTCCCCGTGGAGACGGAGCTTCCACCCACTTCTTCATGCTCTGTTTGAGTAATTCCTCCAGAGATTGGCACTCGGGTCGTCTGAAACAATCGAACAATGTGCAAATGCCTCTGCAGTGTGTGGCTTTTTGTTTTTTCATCTCTGAGAATCCATTAAGCATCTGTCTGTGTGGCATTTATGAATGCACCCTGGGTTTCATAAAGCCCTGGGTGCATCTAGGCCAGGCAGCAACCAACTCTGAACTACTTCGGCGTCACAGGGACAGACTCCATAATAATTACACAACAGGGTGTCACATTATTCACCAGGGAGGCGAGCACGTGTTTGAAGTTGTTTTTGAAGGGGTTGCTTAGAACCTTCTAGTAAAAGATCCAAAACTTCTTTCGGCACCCACCCTACCTCAGACTACACTGACACCCATCTCAGATCCTCCATCTTGCTTACAATCTCCTGGAGGGAGCTGAAACCTCAAGGACAGTAACTCTGCTAATGTCCTTGTTAGAGGTTTCTACCTCAGGTGTTTTGTTTTAAGGGTGTTCTCTGAAGGACCACTGCACTGTTGGCCTGACAGCTGCTTGTTCAGTCAGAGCCTGAGACAGTGTGCCACAGTGTTTGCCAACCTGATGGGGTCCAGAACCACCTGGAGATGAGTGTGAGGGCATGCCTATGGAGATTATCTTAGTTATATTATTTAACTTAGGGAGACCCACCTTAACTGTGAGCCATTCTCTGCCTGGGATCAGGACTGAAAAATCATGGTTCTCAGTCCCTCAGCTGAAGGTCTTTCTTCCTAGAAGACTCTAGAGCAGTGGTTTTCAACCTTCCTAATACTGTGACCCTTTCATACAGTTCCTCATGTTGTGGTGACCCCCCAACCATAAAATTATTTTTGCTGCTACTTCATGACTGTAATTTTGCCATGGTTATATAAATATCTGTGTTTTCTGATGATCTTAGATGACCCCTGTGAAAAGGTCATTCTATTCCTAAAGGGTTGAGAACTGTAGAGTTGGAGGGAGGGCATTGTGTCATGATATATATTTATAGCTCTTTATTTCCTGATTGCTGCTGCAGTGTGACCAACTTGGCCGCCATGCTTCTAGTTCCTGCTGCGTTGACTTCCCTGCTATGATGTACTGTACCTTGAACTGTGGGCTAAAATAGACCCTTTCTCCCTCAAGTTGCTTTGGATAGAGTATTTTATCACACTAGCAAGAAAAAAAAAATTAACACAATTCACAAGGTGATGTAACTTACAAAATAATGTAACAGAGGCTGGAGAGTTGGCTCAGAGGACCAGGGTTCCAGTCCTAGCACCCACATGGCAGCTCACGACCATCTATGACTCTATACTAACAGATCTGACACCTTCTTCTAGTCTCTGAGGGTGACAGACATGTACATTGTACATAGATACACATGAAGACAAAACACCCATGCATATCAAATAAAACAAAAATGTAACATGATGTAGCTTAGCCTCACATCTTACAATCACTTTAAAATGAACCCACAAGCAGAAGTTCACTGTGTCTTACTTTGTGTTTCATTTTCCAATCACACTGTGCATTTGTATGATATTTTGCTAATGCTACATCTCCAAAAGCAAAGCCACAGCAGTAGGAATTGAGAGCACTTAGCAAAGTGATGTTGGCTTCTCTTCTCCTCTCTGTGTGATCCTGTTTCATCTGCATTTGCATATTTTATACAATATTTACTTTAATTAAATCCATACACTAGGACAATAGGTATTGAAGATATGACGATGAATTCGTGAACGAGCAATGCTAACTCACTTCAGTACACACCGAGAGTGGTGTAGACCACAGACTTTGCATACACCATGGTACAGCGTCCCACCTACAGAGATCAGAGTCTTAAGAAAAACATTTAGGGGCAAGGAGTTTACTTGGGTGTTCATCTGGGGAGCAGAGATGAGAAAGTGTGGAGAATAACAAAATGGAGAGAAACTAGTAAAGGACAGCAGTGAGCTCCTTGTAGGTCTGAGGGCATCGTCCCTGTGGAAGTGAACCAAGAAACTGTGAAATGTGACCCTTAGGGTCCAGTGAAGTAAGGATCCTTGGTCCCCTGGCAATTGACAGTTACCTCTAGGACTTTAGTTTCTTTAGTAGCTTCTATGTTGCTTCTGCAAGCAAGGAGCTCAACTTCCTCTGTATTGGGGGGCAGCCATAAGACAGCAGGGTCAGTTGAGAGAGGACTTGAAGGAGGAGTGGTTAAAGCACATGGGACTTTCTCCAGGTGACTACAAAGCTGTACCTCAGAGCTGGAAGAAACAAAGCCTATAGCTCTAAGAAAGGAATAGGTTGAGGAGAGGAACATTCATTCGTGCAAAAACAAGAAAGGGCAAATTGGGATAAGGAAAGAGAGCAGAGAAAGAGAAGTACCTTAGAGGGATTAAGGCGGAGAAAGACGTTTTACATTAGGATATAAAACTTGGTGGATACAGGAGGAAGGGGAGAGAATTCTTTTATGGGGGAATATTATGCACAGAAAACTCCAGAGTGCCATTCTTGGACAGATGGTACAAATCCTATGGATAATTGGATGTCTGATGCATGAGCCATTAGGTTCCTGGTTTTGTCGTATTTATAAAAATCATTCTAAGCCCTCTATTTAAAGCACTGGGTACATCTGGCCATGCATAAAGTATCTCCAGGCTCAGGGGTGAGGCAAGGTCTAGATACAGTAGATTTACATAAGCCCACCCTAGAGGTTACTCAAGGACACATGTAGAGCTGATGCACTGGCTAGTTTTACACAACTTGACACAAGCTAGAGTTACCAGAGAGGAGAGAGTCTCAATTGAGAAAATGCCTCCCCCAAAATGGGCTATGGGCAAACCTGTAGGACATTTTCTTAATTAGAGGTTCATAGGGCATGATCTAGCCCATTGTGAGTGGTGCCACCCCAAAGTTGCTGGTCCTGGGTTCTATAAGAAAGCAGGCTGAACAAGCCATAAGAATCAAGCCAGTAAGTAGCACCTCTCCATGGCGTCTGTATCAGCTCCTGTCTCCAGACCTTTCCCTGTTTGAATTCCTGCCTTCCTTTCTGGTGAAAAATGATATGAAATCATAAAACAAATAAACCCTTTCCTTCCCAAGTTGCTTTGGTCATAATGCTTTATCACAGTGTTATGGAGTTTCTAACCCCTGAGAAAAGACTACAGACTTAATCCAGTTATAATTAAAAGATTTATTGATTAAAGCTAGCAGGACAGCAATCTCTGAGCCAAATTTGAGACCGCTTTGCAAAGCAGGGTGAGGGAACTATTTTTAAAGACAAAAAACCACAAGAAGGCCTTGAGTATCTGCACAAGCAAGTCAGGAGCTGTTCTGCTCTGTCAAGATTAGGCAGTCAAGTCGATCTCAAAATAGTCCTTAACTGTCTGCATAATCAGGTCACAAAACCCGAAAAAAACAGTTAGTAGTTGGTCATGGGTGTACATTTCTGTGTGTGTGTGTGTGTGGGGGTGACACTGAATCAGGATTACTGGGAACTTATCTTCCAGGGACTAGAGTCACAGACAAACATTCTTCCAACTGAACCATATCTTCAGCTGATCTCTTGTTTCTTTGAGAAGGACGTATTTGGTCTTTTGCTGTGTATTGTAGTGCTAAGCGTGAGCCTCCAAGACCTGGTTGTCCTAGAGACTGCACACAGACCCAAGTGAGCTATGTAACCTTGACCCCAAGTTATTTCTGATTGGTGCATAAAGATGCTGACAACCAATAGCTAGGCAGAAGAGATGTAGGGGGTTTTTAGGGTCCCTGGGCCTAGGCGATCTGAGGAGAACCATAGGGGAGAGGCAGAAGAAGGTGAGGAGGCAGAAAGTCACCATGGAATCAAGAGAGCATGGCCCTGAGAGCTGGCCAATTGGAGTTAAGAGCAGCCCAGATGAAACAGAGTAAGTAATAACTGGGGTTATGGATAGGAAATAGATTCTAGCAGCATAGAGGGTAGGCATCTGCCCAGCTCTTGTGCTGTTTAAGGCTCATTGTAAATAATAAAATTGTGTGTCTTTTATCTGGGAACTAAATGATCAAGGTAGGGTAGAAACCCCCTTTGGGATTAAAAATTTCTACAACATCTTTTCCTAGGGATTTTAGAAGAGGAAATAAAAAGACTCTCTCTTCGGGCAAAAGGACGCTAAGAAAGCGTGGAGGTCACGCAATTCACAGGTCAGCAAATTAAATGACCATTACATTCATTAGTACGCAGTCAATGATCTGTATCTGCCAGACTTGTTTCTGAGACACACCCCCGTGTGGATGCCAAAATCTATAGGATGCTCAAGTCTTTTGAATAAAATGTTGTCATAGTTCACATAACCTCCACTATTCTCCTATATGTTTTAAATCACCTCTAGATTACTTATAGTATGTAATCCTGTGTAAGTATTATTATTATCATTGTTATTATTATTATTATTATTATTATTATTATATGTTTTAAGGGAAGAATGATAAGCAAAAAAGGCTAGACATATTCACTATAGATGTAATCACTTTAAAATATATTGTTACTAAAATCTGGTTGAATTCACAATGTGGAAATTGTGTATATAAAGGATCAAACTTATACCATATAAAGTATACACGAAGGTTTAGAGCAAATCGGGAAACAGACACAGGGCACAAATGATGAAGGTGGTGATGTCATATTTATCACTGATCAGAGCCTGTGTGCAACATGATACATAGCCTAGATTGTATTGCATTCTGGACAGAAAGGGAATTACCCAACCCAGTCTTGGCTCAGTTGCAAAGTGTTAGCTTTCCCTAGTCAGACTCTGACTCTGAACATTCCTGCCTGGAGGGCTGGAAAATCAGTTTCCTACAGGTAGAAGGATCCCAAAATGAAGAGAGGAAGCACGTCGTAGAGCCACTCAGATTCAGTCTCTTCGTACAAACTCATAGATCTTCCTGTGTGGAGGCCCTGGGGATCCTGGCTGCAGAGAAAGCAGGAGTTATTCTTAATGGATGTGTTTCCACAGGAAACGTAAGGTGGGAGAGTCCCCTTAGCAGCCCCAGCACTTGGTTTCCATGTCATCTATGGGAGAGGAAGCACAGCAGAGGCAAAAGAGAAGCAGAAAACAGAAGTAAAGCAGATGAGAGATTCAGGGGGAGACCCTCGTCTGCTGAGACCTTTTCTCTCACTGTCTCTGCTGTGACTGGAGTCCTCTGAATTGTACCTTCATTAGAGCTACGGTATTCTGTATTGCATAGTCCTAGCCTGTGTTCTCCATAATGCAGGTCCTGAAGCACACACTCAAGTACCAGGGAGAGTGGCTCAGAGAGGTGCAAGAGATGAGAGGAAAGGAGGAAAGGGATACAGGCACATTGCATCCTCTCTCGGGATGCCTGAATTGCCTCGTGAAATGAGCCCCTCCCCAGCCCCATGGGGGAAGCTTTAGACACAGTGCTCCTCCATCAAGAATTCTGCCCCTCCCCACAGGTGGGTTGTCTGCCAGAGTGTTTCCACTACACTCTGCCTCCAGGTCAACAAGTGAGCCCGAGACTGCGGTGTTCCAAGGACAGATGCTGCCAGATCGTGTTTGCAGGAAACTGTAGCCTGCACACACAGAGTTGCCGTGGAAGGAGCTGGACTATGAAGCAGGGGAGGCCCGGACAATCTGAATGGTGCCCAAGAAATGCTGGCAGCAAACCCCTCACGCTGTTGTAAGTAAACCGAGGCCATTGGCTCCTGATAAAGTTCTACACATGTTTCTTTTAAAAACACACTACCCAATTCTTCCTCATTCAGTTTTAAACAGACTTTCCAAATAGTTCAAAATGAAGCCATTCTTGGACTATTTCTGAAAATATGCTTACAACGTCCATCTTATGCAGGGTTTACAAAATAAGAAAGCTTCTACAAGTTGTTAGTCCTATAAAATGTTCATTATGCCATCCATAAACTGACATTTTAGAGCCATCTGTCAACCCAATGAGAGCTCAGACGGAACCCCCCTAAGAGGTTGTCCTGAGTACTGAGGGTTGGTCGGAGGCAGTCCCTCTGTCCAGCTTTCTTGAGCTCTGTTTTCTTTTGATTCCACACATGTTGTTGATTTCCTAAAGTTGATTGCTTTTGGGTAAAGACACCTTCTCCTTTAGGCTCTGCACCAATTTTTAATCGACAACTGTGCTATATTTATTTGAAATCTTTAGAATGGTTTCTCTTTAAAATAAAAAAAAAAGATTTTTTGTTTTATGCAAATGAGCATTTTGCTTACATGAATGTCTGTGCATTGCCTGCATGTTGGGTGCTTAAGGAGGCCAGAGAAGAGGGCATCACACCCAGAGGAGCTGGAGTTACAAATGGTTGTGGCTGGGATTGGAGTTACAAATCACTGTGAGGTGCTGGGAACTGAACCTGGGTCACCAGCAAAAGCCAGATGTGCTCTTAACTCTGAGCCATTTCTCCAGATTGTTCCTGTTTGCCTTAATGGACACTACCTAATATATAGGTATCACAGGGGTACGAATGTGCTCTCCCCTGCCATGTGTGTGTGTGTGAGCCTCTGCACATGTGTGTGTCTGTCTGTCTGACTCTGCACCAGTGTATTCAATTCTTTCAGTTTGTCATGTATCTCAGTTTCTTCCAAGAAATGGGCGACTTTGGAGATCTAGGTTACATGCTCTTCTTCAGTCAAGTGATCAGAACTCCACCATTCGTTTGTTTCGACATCTATCAGTTACCCACAGTGCTGCAGCTAACAGGCTGCATGCACATTTGCATGCTTGCTTGGATAGATCTGTAGGATGACATGGAATTTCTGGATTGCTCTAGATTTACCATTTGTATTAAGGACCCTGCCTCTGCCTTGTGGTCTACTACTGGTAACTGGGTCAGAGTTGTTATTTTCCATGCAGAAATCCTTTCTTTCTCTCATAGATGCTCTAATCTCCAAAGAACTGAAACTGACCTTTTCTGTGAGCACAGCTAACTACACAGACACAGACAGACAGACAGACAGACACACGAAATTAAATTACATCTAAATTTCCTGCCTCATTGCCACCTCCCAACAGACTTCACTGACATCTGTTTGAGTCTCGAAATGGTTTCTGCACCTTTCTGCCAGTTCCAAGCTTCTGTGACTACTGGGATGTCTAGTTGTAAGCACAGAATCTCATTGTTCCTATTTGCATTGACTTCTTTCTGTCACCTGGACATGTGTGCCATTTTACCTGTGAAACAGGATTGTTTGTACCTGCAGAGGAATTTCTAGAAAGTAGAGAGAGAATTGCAAGTGATTTCTCATTGTCGCTTCGGGGCCGGTCCTGTGATGAGGGCTTGGTGTCAGCTGTGTATCTGAGAACTAGAGAGGATATAGGCATTTGAATTGTCCTGCCTGGTTTTATGTCAGCTTGACACAAGCTGGAGCCATCTGAGAAGAGCGACCCTCAATGGAGAAAATGTCTCCATAAGAATAGACTATATGTAGGCAAGCCTGTAGAACATTTTTTAAAATTATTGATAGTTGGGGGAGGACCCAGTCCATTGTAGGTGGAGACACTCCTGAGCTTGTGGTCATGGGAACCTTTAGTTCTACATACCTTGAATCCCAGCACTTGGGAGGCAGAGGCAGGCAGATCCCTGAGTCTTCATCTGCTGGTCTTCACAGTGAGTTCCAGAACAGCCAAAACAACAATAGTATGATCCTGTCTCAAAAAAATAAAAATAAAAATAAAAACAAAACAAGGAGGAAATAAAGGAAGAGAGAAATTAAGAAAAAAGAAGAAACAAAAAAAAAAAAAAAAAAAAACAAAGACTGAGTAAGACAGTAAGCAGCACCCCTTCATGGCCTCTGCATCAGCTCCTGCCTCTAGGTTCCTATCCTGCTTGTGTTCCTGTCCTGACTTCCTCCAGTGCTGGACTGTGATGTGGAGATATAAGCCAAATAAACCCTTTCCTCCCCAAGTTGCTTTGGTCATCGTGTTCTGTCTTAGCAACAAAAACTCAAAGACAAATGATTTACTAAGATTAGAAAAGAGACTTAGCATTAGATTGGGAAAAGAGGTGAAGAAGAACAGAGAAGTAGATGCTGACAGTGTTCATGTTCAGTTTGATTTTAAACAAAGAGGAAAAGGGGTTCTCAGGTGCTGGAAGGAGGGACCATGGTAGTCAGTGGTTTCATATGAAGACGACAGGAAACTCCCAACATCTTGGTCCTGAGGAGAGACTCAAGAAACAGCTACTGTGCATCCTGAGATCAGATCCTCATCCCCATGACAGAGGTCTCAGAATCCAGTAGAAGGATTGAGATCTCAGAGCTGTGCAGGGGTGGTAGCACATGCTGTGAGCTTAGCCCTCAGGACACCAAGAAAGGAGGAGTGTGTGCTCCAGGCCAGCCTGGACTACATACTAAGCACAAGAAAAGCCAGGGTTAAAAGTTACTTTTTTGAGCTAATATCCGCTTATCAGTGAGTACATACTGTGTTTGTTCTTTTGTGACTGAGTTACCTCACTCAGGATGATATTTTCAAGTTCCATCCATTTGCCTGCGAATTTCATGAAGTCATTGTTTTTAATAGCTGAGTAGTATTCCATTGTGTTAATGTACCACATTTTCTGTATCCATTCCTCTGTTGAGGGACATCTGGGTTGTTTCCAGGTTCTGGCTATTATAAATATGGCTGCTATGAACATAGTGGAGCATGTGTCTTTGTTACATGTTGGAGCATCTTCTGGGTATATGCCCAGGAGAGGTATAGCTGGGTCCTCAGGTTGTATTATGTCCATTTTTCTGAGGGTCCACCAAACTGATTTCCAGAGTGGTTGTACCAGCTTGCAATCCCACCAACAATGGAGGAGTGTTCCTCTTTCTCCACATCCTCGCCAGCATCTGCTGTCCTCTGAGTTTTTGATCTT
>CM052708.1:41191069-41207951 GCA_028551405.1 Uromys caudimaculatus | reverse complement strand
CCAGCTCCTGGTTTTGTTGATTCTTTGTATAGTTCTTTTTGTTTCTACTTGGTTGATTTCAGCCCTGAGTTTGATTATTTCCTGCCTTCTACTCCTCTTGGGTGCATTAGCTTCTTTTTGTTCTAGAGCTTTCAGGTGTGCTGTTAAGCCACTAGTGTATGCTCTCTCCAGTTTCTTTTTGGAGGCACTCAGAGCTATGAGTTTTCCTCTTAGCACTGCTTTCATTGTGTCTCATAAGTTTGGGTATGTTGTACTTTCATTTTCATTAAATGCTAGGAAGTCTTTAATTTCTTTCTTTATTTCTTCCTTGACCAAGTTATCATTGAGTAGAGTGTTGTTCAGCTTCCATGTGTATGTGGGCTTTCTGTTGTTTTTGTTGCCATTGAAGACCAACCTTAATGATCTGATAGGAGGCAAGGGATTATCTCAATCTTCTTGTATCTGTTGAGATTTGTTTTGTGACCAATTACATGGTCAATTTTGGAGAAAGGTCATGAGGTGCTGAGAAGAAGGTATATTCTTTTGATTTAGGATGAAACGTTCTTTAAGATATTTGTTAAATCCATTTGGTCCATACTTCTGTTAGTTTCACTGTGTCTCTGTTTAGTTTGTGTTTCCAAGATCTGTCCATTGATGATAATGGGGTGTTGAAGTCTCCTACTATTATTGTGTGAGCTGCAATGTGTGCCTTGAGCTTTAGTAAAGTTTCTTTTATGAATGTGGGTGCCCTTGCTTTTGGAGCATAGATGTTCAGAATGGAGAGTTCTTCTTGGTAGATTTTTCCTTTGATGAGGACGAAGTGTCCTTCCTTATCTTTTTTGATGACTTTTTGGTTGAAAGTTGATTTTATCTGATATTAAAATGGTTACTCCTGCCTGTTTCTTGGGATCATTTGCCTGGAAAATTGTTTTCCAGCCCTTTACTCTGAGGTAGTGTTTGTCTTTAACACAGAGGTGCCTTTCCTGGATGCAGCAAAATGCTGAGTCCTGTTTATGTATCCAGTCTGTCAGCCTATGTCTTTTTTATTGGGGAATTGAGTCCATTGATGCTAAGAGATATTAAGGAATAGTGATTGTTGCTTCCTGTTATTTTGGATGCTATTTTTATGTTTGTCTGGCTATCTTCTTTTCAGTTTGTTGAAAGATTAATTTCTTGCTTTTTCTAGGGTGTAGTTTCCTTCCTTGTGTTGGCGTTTTCCATCTATATTATCCTTTGTAGGGCTGGGTTTGTGGAAATTTGTAAATTGTGTAAATTTGGTTTTGTCATGGGATATCTTGGTTTCACCATCTATGTTAATTGAGAGGTTTGCTGGGTATAGCAGCCTGGGCTGGCAGCTGTGTTCTCTTAGAGGCTGTATGAGATCTGTCCAGGATCTTCTAGCTTTCATAGTCTCTGGTGAGAAGTCTGGTGTAATTCTGATAGGTCTGCCTTTATATGTTACTTGACCTTTTTCCCTTACTGCTTTTAATAGTCTTTCCTTGTTTTGTGCATTTGGTGTTTTGACTATTATGTGACCGGAGGAATTTCTTTTCTAGTCCAATCTATTTGGAGTTCTGTAGGCTTCTTGAATGTTTATGTTCATCTCTTTCTTTAGGTTACGGAAGTTTTCTTCTATAATTTTGTTGAAGATATTTACTGGTCCTTTAAGTTCAGAATCTTCACTCTCTTCTATATCTATTATCCTTAGGTTTGGTCTTCTCATTGTATCCTGGATTTCCTGGATGTTTTGGGTTAGGAACTTTTTGCATTTTGCATTTTGCATTTTCTTTGACTGTTGTGTCAACGTTTTCTATGGTATCTTCTGCACCTGAGATTCTCTCTTCTATCTCTTGAATTCTGTTGGTGATGCTTGCATCTATGACTCCTGCTCTCTTTCCTAGGGTTTCTATCTCCAGGATTGTCTCCCTTTGTGATTTCTTTATTGTTTCTATTTTCATTTTTAGATCTTGGATGGTTTTGTCATTTCCTTTTTCTGTTTGATTGTGTTTTCCTATATTTCCTCTTTAAGGGCTTCTAGCTGTTTACCTGTGTTCTCTTGTATTTCTTTAAGGGAGTTCTTTCTTTCTTAAAGTCTTCTATTGTCATCATTTGGCTTAATTATCTTAAAAACTCAATCAAGTAGGAATGATATCACACACCTGTAATGCCAAACTTAGGAGGAAGATGCAGGAAGGTCAGAAGTTCAAGACCCATGCTCTGCTACTTGAGTTCAAGGCCCTTGGGAAGGGAAACGGGAGCCCCTCAAAGATTTAGTCACAGGCTTCAGTTTAGAAACTTGTTGATGTGTGTTTATCTTGTAATGTACTCATCTATCTTTGGGAAAGGGTCTACCCATGTCATAGTTTAAGTGTGGGAATCAAAGGATAACTTTCAGGAGTCAGTTCTTTCCTTCTACCACATGGCACCCAAGGATTGAGCTCAGGGCATCGGTCCTGGCAGCAAGCACCCTAACCTGCCTAGCCATCTTGCAAGCCCTTATTTCATGTGTCTGCACAGGTTATGAAGTACCCACTTAACTAGTCTGTGACGGAGGAGGAAAATACAATCACTAGAACTGTTTTCAACAGGAAGTCTTTGCAGTGACCACAGGCCAACTGCATCAAGACTTCATCCAAAATAAGTGAGCAAATCAGTAAGTACAACATTGCAGTGCCCTATGGGACCACATCCATGCTCTTGTCAAGGGGCTAAGTTTGCCTCGTTCCATGTGTAAACCGGCAAGGAGGGATGGCGTGGAGCATGACCGAGATCCTCAGCAAACAAGCACCTTTGCTCTTACAGGGTTTACCACCATTCCCTTCTAGAAGAGCTCTGTTCATCATACATTAATCTCTTGTTTTCCAGGGCCTTCCTTAAATTCTCATGTGCAACCTTAGATTTAAGAAGCTTTGCCTCTGAGGCAGTTCAACCAGCCAGTAGCATGCTATTTTTATTCCTGTATGAGTCAAGTTCTCATACTGAGCTCCACAAACCCAGCTTCCCAAACCCATCTTTGCAACACCAAGGTTTTCAGCAAAGGATTACATTTCACTGAATTACCTTTCTATAACCAAGCTCTCCCTCTCCCTCTCCCTCTCCCTCTCCCTCTCCCTCCCCCTCTCCTTCCCTCTCCCTCTCCCTCTCCTTCCCTCTCCCTCTCCCTCTCCTTCCCTCTCCCTCTCCCTCTCCCTCTCCCTCTCCCTCTCCCTCCCTCTCCCCCTCTCTCTGTGTATGTGCTGTGTAAAAGCAGCAAATAGAGTGAAAGCAACCTTAAAACATGTATCCACCATAAATATCCAAAGCAACAAGTGGGTATAGGTTGCTAATATCTGTTGTGATTTTGTGAGCTATTCTGTGTCCGTGAAGTTGCTTCTTCTCTTGTCGAACTATGTCTAATTTTTATGTAAAAGAATGACTCATTCTTTTGCCATATTTTCTGGGATGTTCAATAAATACCCCGAAAAGTCCTGTATTAGAATGACAGACTGCTGGGGGCTGTGGGGTGTGCACACCTTTAACCCCAGCACTCCAGAGGCAGAAGGAAGTGGATCTCTGAGTTTGAGGCCAGCGAGTGAGTTCCAGAACAGGCAGGGCTACACAGAGAAACCCTGTCTTGGAAGCGTGGTGCCCAACGACAACATCAACAATAGCAGAAATGACAGACAGACCTCAGACACACACTACAGACAAATGACAGACAGAATACAGACCCCAGAAAATAGTCACAGAGAGAAGATAACAGGGAAACAAGTGGAATATTCAGATTTGGGTTCATTCATGATATAAACTACTATGAGAGGAAGAGTTTTTTAATTCTTTAATGCGACATGAATATGTAATATGATAAATATGCATTTGTTTATGGTGAGAACTAGCCACGCACATTCTGACTCGTTATGTAGGCACACGTGTAGTCTTGGCTTGGAAGCTCCTGAACCCTACATCAGAAGGTCTGACTCTCTGAGTTAACATTCCAGCAATGCTAGCTGCAAAATAAACAGCACCACTACAGGTGTTCCCACCCTGTGTCCAGTTTGTCACCTCCCTGGGTACACTTTATAGGTTCGAAGGCCACAGTCTCATCAACTCCGCAGGCATCATCCCAGGGTATTTGATACAACATCCCAGTAACTCTGTATGCCTGGCCACGCACCAGCCAGTGGGGCTTCTTGTTCCTTTTTCCACTTGGCTCTGCACCTAAGCTACTGATTTCTTTTTCAGTTCTATAGGTAGCCATGATATTCTAGTGGAGCTTTTTCCTGTCTAATTGTGGCACTAAAAAAAAAAAAAAAAAACCAACCTTATTTTTAATGTCTTCTATGTGCTATTTAACTTTTTTCATGATACGAGTTTCTCCTTTAAACATGTACAGTTAATTTAAAAGGGAGAAAGAATTTCTTAAAGGCATGGGAAATAGCTAAATGGTATTGTGTATGCTATATTATTGACATTTCATGCTTGACAACTCAACTTGATGTGCTTGGCTGGGTAACAGAGCAGCTACCATAAGGAGTGCAGCAGGTCAGTGCTCTCCACAATGTGTTCCATAGAACTCAGGTTTCATAAAATGTTCCTCCTTGCTATGCCTCAAAGGGTTCCTTTATCCAAAGAATTTGGGAAGCAGCGAGATAAAGAGAGTAAGCCAGTCTATTTACAGTATGACGTTTCTGTGTGTAACAAGTAAAGAAAGATTTTATCAATGCAGGCGCTGGCTGTGGGGACAGATAAACATGCTCTCAAGACCATCTTCAGGATACAGACATATGCTTTGTGTTTGGGAGAGTTTGGGGCTGGGGCAAAAGGGATGCATAATCAAGCAATCTTGACCAAAGTCAAAGTGTGGTATCCTCTCCCTCCCCTCCCCCTCCTCCCACCAGTATTTTGGCTCTGGTCCTGGAAGGTGATTTGCTAAGAAATTGCCATCATTGTCGTCTGTTTCCAATGTGATGATCACTTCTGTTCCCAGGGTATAGTATGACTCTTAAAAAGAAGTATGTGTGTGTGTGTGTGCGCGCGCGCATGTGCGCGCCGCATGTACACACACACATATGGGAGTGTGAAGGAAGAGGTCTATGTCTTGCTCTGTGATTCTCTCCCTTACTAAGTCAGAGTCTCTCGCTGAACCTGGAGCTAGCTAAGGCTAGCTCCTTCCTCTGACTCCCACAGCACTGGGGCTGCAGGCATTCAGGGCCATGCCTGCTTTTTATTTTATATTTATGTGGATGCTGAAGATTTGAACTCAGGTCCTCGTGTGTGTGCAGCCTCCTCCCCAATCCCTTTAGTATTACCCTGTAGCACCTTTACTGCAGTGCTGGCAGGCATCATTCAGCGCTAAGGACTGGGAATGGCATGTGGTGTTCCTAGCATGTGTCTGCACCTCTTTCTAAATCCCAGAGAGGAGTGGTGGTGTACAAAACACACCTTGGGAACTATTGGACTAGCAGGTGAGCTCTTGACACAGAGAGCAGCCTGGGATGGCATAGAGTTAGGTGACGTCATGACCTAACATATTTTCATGACTTTCACGTGCCAATTTTGATTAAAGTTTTTAGTGTGTTAAACAATCAGTTTTTAATATTATATCACTGTTATTTGAATTATAAATGTATTAATTACATCAGTTAATGGGATTCAATGTATTTCTGTAACTGCATACGTGGTACATTGGTGTCCATCCACATGTCTTCTACTTCAACTCTGCCTCCCCCCCAACCCCCCGTTGTCCTTTCCAGTCCCCTAGAAGTTCCCCTCAGTCTCCTCCTGTCCCCTCCCCCCTTTCTTGTGCCCTTTCTAGTGACTGCTATCCCATTCCTTTCTTCTACAAATGTCAGAACATGTCTTTTTTTCCCTCTAAGACCTTTTTTATTTAATAAAATCACCTTTACTTCTATGCATGTCGTTGCCAATAAGAGGATTTCATTCTTCTCTTCTTTAAGAAATGTTTATTATCATTGCTGCTGTTGCGAAGGGTGAGCATGGGAAGTGGCTGGACAGACACCATGGTGCCATTGTGGGGTTCAGAGAACAACTTTTGAGAGTTGGTTGTCCTTGCCCAAGGACTTCTGGTAATTGATCTCAGGTCATCAGCCTTGCACAGAAAGTGTTTTTCTCTGCTGTACTATCTTGTTGGCCTGGGTTTCATTATTTTTATGACTGAGTAGTATTTCATTGTGCAAATATATCAACCTTTTCTGCATCCATTCATCCCCTGATGGGCATGTAGACCAGCTTTGTATTTTGACTGTTGAAAATGATGCTGTAATCAAGATGGAAGTGCAAGGATCTTTTAGGTATAAAGATCATGTCTCTTTGGGCATAGCAAGAAGTATAATTTCTGGACCATGCTGTAGCCCTAGCTAATTTGGTTACTGACATTGAGATGGGGGGTGTTGCTATGTAGCCCTAGGGGATCAGGCTGGCTCCAAACTTACATGATAATGATCACCTTGCCCCTTCTCACAAGTGCTGGATTACAGATGTGAGTCACCATGCTTGGCCAAATTGTCTATTCAGTCAGTTAAATCCATGGTGCTATTTAGACAAAGATCATGAAACATGAAAGTGTGGCCCATTCTGCTTAGGAGTCCAAAATGGGAGAGCAACTGCGCATAAGACTATCTAATGAGACAACACGGCAGGTGCCGTTGTCATGCTTAGTCATGCATAATGGGGGAGGGGGGAGGATTCTATTTCCCCTTGGACAAGACACAACACACATTCTAGTTGTGGCAGTATGACTGCTAAGGGCCAGGAGTCTGGTGAAGGAGTTGGAAGTGCAAGTCTGAGGCCTCTTCTCTATCTCCCTCTGCACACTCTACTGATCTCTCTCTCTCTCTCTCTCTCTCTCTCTCTCTCTCTCTCTCTCTCTCTCTCTCTCCCTTTCTTCCCCCCTGTGTGTATAGAGGGGGATAGCAGCAGCAGCTATATGTAAATCATGAAGAAAGCATAAAAGCAAAACCTGGCAGGCTCCGAATTGCTGGCAAGAAGACAGAAAGTCAGCCTGCATTCCCTGCAGCTTCTTTGAGCCATGCATGAGCCCTCAACTGCTTTCCTGTCAATGTTTTGCTATGAGACATACGTTAAACTATTTGCTTAAGCTATCATTCATCAGGCCTCTTGTCATTTGCAGCTGGAGCCCAATACTTTGTCTTGATTAGGAAAGGGCAAACCTTGAAATAATAGCTAGGTGGCAGGTAGACTGAAAATCACGGGTCTGAACACTGCTGACAAAACACTAGGATGAGCTTCCCAGAGGGCCATTTGCTCTGAGCCCTAGGAAGCCTGTTGGGGTGTGTCCTAGTTTACAGTGTACTGGTGCTGGGATAAACTCCACAACCAAAAGCAACTTGGGAAAGAAAGAATTGATCTTACAAGGTATCGTGTTCATCAAGGGAAGCCAGAGCAGAACAGGAACATGAAACAGAAACCACAGAGGACGAGGAACACTGCTTACAGCTGGCTCCTGCTGGCTTTCTCAGCCACCTTTCCTGTACAGCCCAGGCCCACCAGCCCAGTGTCTTAAGATAACAGTGTCTGGGCCAACCCGCAGAAAGCAAATTCTATGATGTAACAGCTGTGCTCAAAAGTAAAGCTTTGGTAGTTGGAAAAGGCTAATTATAGAAACAGCACGTATATATTCAAATGGTCAGAGTGTTGTTTTGGTTTGATATTTATTTATTTATAATATTGTTGTTTTGTTTTTGTTGTGTAGCCATGGCTGTCCTGAAACTCATTTTGTAGACCAGGCTCGCCTCAAACTCAGTGATCAACCTGTTTCTGCCTCCTGACTGTTGGAATTTAAGGTGTATGCCACCACTGTCTGACTGCCCCCTCAAATATTAATCTGAAATGTCAAACTCTAATATTCAAACTTCTTTCCCAACTGAAACCCCACTGAGCTGGGTAATCATGACTAGCAGGAAACCCATAGGCAGAAGTGACAGAAGGCTCAGCTTCCCCTCCCCAGAGTGTGACACACGGGAGGCCCTCCCCCTGTTTGTAATGCAGTGATGCAGAACCTGGGTTTCTCAGAATCTCCATGCATCAGCTGCATTAGCGGTCGGTCCTGAATTCCGGGAAGTTGATGGATACCATGTGAGAGGCTGGTACCAGGGGAGAAGAGAGATTTGTTTGCAAGAGTCCATAGACATTCCTGGAGAACTGCTCAAAGTGTTTGCAGAAGTCTTTGCAGGGAGCTTAAGGGAGAGCTGATGACGCAGGAGTCCTCGTGTCTGAAGGAACATGGGAAATGGTGTTTGTAGTCTCTAGCTACACACCTGGGCCTGGAGAAGCACTGGTGGCTCACAGCTTGAGTGCCTCCTCCCCCAGCCAGGGCCCTACAGAGCTGGTGGCTAAACCAGCTGTGTGGAAAGGTGACAGGATTAAGAAAGTCACTTTCTGGTTTCTTGTGGTTTTGCTCTTGCAGAAGGAGGCATGGCAGTGTGTGCCATCTTAGGCAACACTTTAAAAAAATACATTTTTAACCTTTTTGAGAATTTAACCATGCATATTTTGATTATATTCATGTCCCACTGTTCTCCCTGATTCCTCTCACGTTCATCTCCCACCCCACTCCCTTCCAACCCCACTTCCTGTCCCCCATCACCCCTGTCCTTCCTCCCTCTCCCCACCCCTCTCTTTTATGGTCCACTGATTGCAGTCTGTGCTGCCCATATACTCATGGGTGTGGACCCATCTGCTGGAGCATGGTAGACTTATTAAGGGCCACACCTTAAAGAAAAAGTAATCTTCCCTCCCCCAGAAGCCGTCAATGGTGAGAAGTCAGGAGCTATTACTGCTGAGGTGGGGGCGGGGTGGCGACTTGTGACCTCCTCCCTCCATGTTGGAATGGGAATGTTGACTAGCTTGATCAGGTAACATTTTTGATTCTTTAGTTTTAGGAGCGTACAGAAAGTGGTACTGAGAAACGGACTGCTCAGAGCAGGTCCCGGGCTCAGAAAGACGACAATTTCTGCTTGACAAGCTAACATGTTCTCCAGTCAAGGTTAGTAGGACGGAAAGCAGGTAAAAACACAGGGAAGACACGAGGCAAGTGAAATAACGCCCTGCCATTTCTTACAAACTGCAATATAACAAGAGGCAATCTACCTGACCTGGACTCATTACAATGGATTTATTGGGGAAAATAAAATATAAATCTAAAACCTAAATGGGAGCAAAATTGAGCTTGTTTGATTTATTCTCCCCTACTGACCTTTCCCTAACATAGACATGCGCACACACGTATTTGTGTGCACACATTTACTGAGCATTTCTCAACCCTACCCAGTAAGGGATTGTCTTAAGAGGGAGTAGGGAGGGCAAGCTTGGGAGAGGGCAGAGGGATTTGTAGAGTAGTCTGGCTTCTAGCCTCATGGTCCTAGTCACCTGAATGTGGGGAAGTCACTCTGGCCTTCATTTGTAGTTTCCTTACCTACAAAACACTTCCCAGTCTATCTCATTCATGTACTTTGATGAACAACTAAGGTGCATGCATATGCTGCTAGTTTTCTGTCAACTTGACACAAGCTAGAGTCATCTGAGAGAAGGAAATGGGTTACAGATGGTTGTGAGCTGTCTTGTGGGTGTTGAGACTCAAATTCTTGGTCTTCTGCAAGAACAACGATTTTATTGTCATCTCTCCATCTTTAGTAACGATTTTCCCTCTCAGTGGGTACAGCTCTGGTCCATATGTTGCTCTCTTCCATTTCCGTGATCACAGGAGGCAGAAGAAGGTGAGCACTAAACTGTTCAACACAGCAGAACGTCCAGGCAGCACTGGCCAAAGTGTTTTCTGTGGGACTAAGGGTTTACTTCAGTGCTAGAGCACCTGCCCGTGTGTGGTGCGACAGCATGCCCAGAATAAGATAACAAAATTTAAAAATTCCTGAACCATGGTAAATCGAATAAAAGAAAAATTCCTTCAGAATAAAAGTCTGTGACATTCCTCATTTGTTTCTATATAAGATGTGGGGATGAGAAAACAAAGGATCTCCAGAAAAAAAATAATAAGAAAAGGAAATGTGATGTTTAAAAGTAAAAGTCAAGAGATGAGCTAGCAAGCATCTCCACGCTTAGAAGAAAAGAGATTCATCATTTTCCTTATTTACTCATTTAATTTTGAAAGGGAATCTCACTCCATACATAGCCTTTGGCCCAGACTTGTCTCAAACTCCCAGAGATCCTCTTGCCTTAAGCTCCTGAGTCCTAGGATTACAGCCAAGAACCACTGGATCCACCCTCCCGTGTGTGTTGAAAATGCACCACCAAAATACACAGTGAGATTGACTAGGTGAAGTAAGCAAGATCCATGACTCCAGTGGCACTACCATCACTTACTAATTCCTAATTAATTCATTAATTAATTCCTTACTACATCCTACATATTTACCCTTGTACTCATAGATAAGTGTAGGTCTCACCTCTCCTCAAAGAAATATCTCTTTGCCACAGTAGGAGAACATTACAGAAAACCACATGGATCAAACTACAAAGAGCAAGTATAGTACCAGCCCTGGGTGATAACATTTGCATGCAGCTCCTGTGCCCAGGACTCAGGGAACTTAGTGGAAAGTGGGGTGGAAAGGGTCTAAGAGCCAGAGGAGCAGGACATTCGCTGTCAAATTGTATCTCACAGAAATATCTGAGAAGCTGCCCCAATCGTCTTAGTTACTGATTTATTGCTGTGACAAAACAGCATGACCACGGTCACTTATAAAAGAAAGCATTCAACTGGGGGATTGTTTACAGTATCAGAGTGTTAATCCCTTATCATCATGGCAGGGGGCATGGTGCCAGGCAGGCAGACATGGTGCTTGGAGAAGTATCTGAGATCTCACATCTGAATCAAGAATCGTAAGCAGAGAGAGATACTGGGCCCGGACTTTTGAAACCTCAAATCCCACTCCCAGTAACACACCTCCTCCAACAAGGCCACACTTTCTAATCCTTCGCAAAGAGTTCCACTCACTGTTTTTGTTTTGTTTTGGAGGCAAGGTCTTTTTATGTAACCCTGTTTGTCCTGGAACTCATTGTGTAGACCAAGCTGGCCTCAACCTTACAGACATCTACTGTCTCCACCTCCTGAGTGATAGGACTAAAGGCATGGGCCACCAGGCCTGGAAGTTCACTAACTGTGGACTAAGCATGCAAACGTATGAGCGTGTGGAGGTCATTCTCATTCAAATCACCACACAGATGAAGCCTCATCAACAGGGCTGCCTAAACTATACTTGAACAAGGCCAATACCAATAGACAGGCTGATATAGAAGGGGAAATTCTCACAGGTCCTTAAACTTATATAAAGGGTTAAGGCCCTTTTCTGGCCTCTAAGGCACCAGGCATGATAGTGGTGCACAAACATACATGACAGCAAAACACACATACAAATCAGTAAACAGACAAATAACACATGTGTACAGGTAACTGAAAAATGCTGAGAGTAAGAAAATAGCCTTCCCTAGGGAAGGTCCTCTCTTGTCGGCTATCCAACACCAGTGGTCATCCTTGAAATTATATATCTACAGATAATATTACAGAGACTGAAAAAGTTGTGCTTATATTTTTAGGGACACACACACACACACACACACACACACACACACACACACACACACACACACATCTGTAAAGAAAAAGAAGCCATAAATGTGAGAGGGAGGGTACATAGGAGGGCTTGCAGGATGGAAGGGAAAGGGGAAATTATGCAATGATATTAATATTTAAAAAAACAAAAATGAAGAAGTTAACGAGAACACGGATAGTGCAAAGGCAAGTGAAAATGAGAGCCATTCATTTCAGTGAATCCGGGAGAGCAGGAGCACAAAGGGTCTGGCCCTCCACTGACTGAGCTCCAGCACCTAGAAGAGGGTATTTATTCCTGAGAAAATGCATACAGGAGCTATCAGCCCCAAGAAAAGGTTCCAGATGGGAAGAGCATGCTTAAAAAAACTGCATTCAAAAGTTGAGGACAGTAGGCTAGGACCATAGTTCATTTGAGAAGCGGAGGCAGGGGGATTGGAAGTGTGATGTCATCCTTGGCTATATAGTGAGTTTGAGGCCATTCTGGGATAGTGCAAACCTTTTTGTTTTACCATAATCCCAATATGAAAAAATGCTATAAATGTAATTTTTTCCATCAGAATTTCCATCATGAAATGGATAAAAGTGAGAAATAAAATAATGGAACTTATGTATGTATTTTTACACTGACACACACTCTTCTACTTCCCATCAAACTGTGATCTCTGTTGGATCTTGAGGTGCATGCCTATAATCCTAGCATTTGGGAGGTGCAAACCAGAGGTTCAGAAGTTTGAGGGTAGTTTCTACTATAGAGTGTGTCCTATCTTCAACATCCCCCCCCAAATAATAAAAGAAAACTTAAACATCTGAGGTCTCCCCACAGCTAAACTTAGACAGATTTCAGGGAGTCCCACAGAAGAAGGGGAGGAAGGATCGTAGGAGCCAGAGTAGTCAAGAACAGCATAAGAACAAGGCCCACAGAACCAACTAACCAGAGATTGTCGGATCTCAGAGAGACTGAAACTACTGTCAGGGAGCCTGTACTGGTCTGAGCTAGATCCTCTGCCTATATCTTATGGCTGTTGACTTGGTGCTCTTGTGGGACTCCTAGCAGTGGGAGTATGGATTGTCTGACTCTTTTGCCTGCCCTTGAAACCCTTTTCCTCCTACTGGGTTCCCTCATCCAGCCTTGATACAAGGGTTTGCGCCTAGTCTTACTGTAACTCGGTACGCCATGTTTGGTTGAGACCCTGGGAAGCCTGCTCTCTTCCAAAGGGAAATGGAGGAGGAGTGGATCTAGGGGAGGGGGTGTATGAGGGGTGGGGGATTGGGAGGGGAGGAGGGAGGAGGAACTGTGGTCAGGATGTAATATATGAGAGAAGAATGAATGGATAGATAAACAAATACTTTTTTTAATTCAGAAGAAAAAATTAGTCTCATTTAAATGAACAAGTGAAAAACTATTAATTTTTTTGTTTGTTTTTGGAATGTCAACCCCTAACCTTGACTGTGAAATTGCTTCAGGTTGCTAATATGTCCTCCCATATTAGACTTAATTAATTAATAGGAAATGGCGATCCAAGGGCCCCACTGTTTTGGAAAGGCAGAGGGAGGATGCTCTTGATCCTTGCCAGTCTTAATATTGTAGAATTAAAACCTGTCTTAGAAAACAGTGGCACATGGTTTCAAAACCAGAGTCATAGAACCCAGTACTGATAAAGCTGTCCCTGCACTTGTAACCAAGAGCAGATCCTTTACGGTGACCCAAACTCTCTTTAATAGATTCCTGGGGTCTGATTAGATACTTAAGCCGGTAAAGGTATTTGCTGCCTAGCATGGCCACTTAATTTCAATCCCTGGGACTCACATGATGGAGAGAACCAACTACTGCTAGTTGTCTTCTGACCTCCATACATTGTGCCATGGTGTGTATGAACACACACCCCACCACCACCACCACCACCACCACCACCACCACCAACACCACCACCACCAACAACTACTACTACTACTAATAATAATAATAACAACAACATCATCATTATTTTAGAGGCGCTCAAACTCTTGCAGCCTGGGTGTGCAGGGACCTGGCTCTTCTGGTCTTCCATTGTAACCTCTTATGCTGTCCTGCTGCATAAGCCAAGGGAGCCAAGACTTCCCTTGAAGGTCCCCTCTTTCTGCACTGCCAGGTGATAGATAGTGGCAACTCACTTCTCCATAAGAATAGTGAGAACTTGAGAGCTTCTAGTAGTTGAGGGATTAGAAAGAAAACATCTCACTAAGAGTGACTTGTACTGTACAGTCTCTGAGTGTCCACTCTCAGTCTGTCTCCTTCTCTGCCTCCTTGTGGCCTTCTTGTGACAGGCATGCCTAAGGGGTCTCCTGGGGGTACCATGGGGATGGAACTAGCAATGTTAAAAGTTCACTGGGGAACTAGACTCCTGGATGTCAAAGGAAGTCCCTGGCATTGATGGGAGAGCTCTCCCACTGACATTCTGACGGGCTCTTCTGTGAGTGGGAACTCCAAAGCCTAGCCTTAGAAGGGTTAACTTAGGACTGCTACACTAGAGTCCCGGGCTGAGGCTCCTAGAGACTGTGGCCTTGATTCAGAAGCTGAGCTGGCCTGAGTGGGCTAGCTGGAGGCTGTCAGCTGGGCACATTTCTTCCCTCTGAACAGCCTTTTCTGAAGAGCATTCACATTTCTGCCACTCAGTGCTTCTCTCTTCCTGTTCTTCCATGGTTCCTGTGTGTCTGTTGGATGAGTTTGAATCTGTGCCTGCCTAGAGGCTGTCTTGTGTATTAGTCCTCATGTCAGTGTTTGTTCTTGTGTGTCTGATGTGTTTGTCTCTAATGAGCTCTGGGTACTCATTGGAAGCTGTCAGTCATGGTGCAGTATTACCTTGTCTTCAAATGGGGCACATGTTGGCCTTGGAGTTGCTATATAGATAATGATAATCTTGACTTGATCCTCATGTCTCCACCTCCAGAGTGACAGGATAATAGTCTGCATCACCACGCCAGCTTGATGTGGTGTTGGGAACCAAACTTAGAGCTTGATGCATACTAGACAAGCACCCCACTGGCTAAGCTACATTCCCACCCTGACTTTTGGGTTCAGTGAGAGTCAGAACGCCCAATGTATTTACAATAAGCCTGATTCCCACCTGCATGAATGAAAAGGATTGAAGATTCCTCACCCAAGGCACTGAAGCGTGATTGGCTTGAATAAACTCATAATAAACTCAGAGCCGCCAATACCGTGTCAGTGGCACATTAAGGAAAGAAATCGAAGCACTTCCTCTTGGTGTCATTTATCAGAGATGGAGCCGAGATTTGAATTCATGGCTTTTCTCTCCCCATTCTTCCATGGTCACTGTGTGTCTACTGGATGAGTCTAAATCTGTGCCTGCCTAGAGGATGTTTTGTGTATTTGTCCCCATGTCTTCGTTTACTCTTCTCTGTGTGTCCCTAACAAAGGACTTCATTCTCTCTCTCTCTCTTTTTTTGGGGGGGTCATTAATTTTTTTAAAATTATTTATTTATTTTTTGATACTTTATTTACATTTCCAATGTTTCCCCACTTTCCAGGTCTCCTCTTTGGAAACCCCCTATCTGCTTCCCCTTCCCCGCCTCTATGAGGGTATTCCACCTCCCAACGACCGCCCACTCACTACTTTATCACCTTGACATTCCCCTTTACTGGGGCCTCTAACACCCTCAGGCCCAAGGGCCTCTCCTCCTCCTGATGGCTAACAAGGCCCTCCTCTGCCACATATGTGGCCCGAGTCATGGGTCCCTCCATGTGTATTCTTTGGTTGGTGGTCCAGCCTCCAGGAGAACTGAGGGGGGGGCAGATCAGATGACATTGTTGCTCCCTCCATGGGGCTGCAAACTCCCTCAGCTCCTTCAGTTCCTTCTCCAACTCCTCCATCTGGGACCGCACTCTCAGTCCAGCCGTTACTGTAAAGTGAAACTTGGGTATTCCGAACTTTTGGACTAATATCCACTTATCAGTGAGTACATACCATGTTTGTTCTTTTGTGACTGAGTTACCTCACTCAGGATGATATTTTCAAGTTCCATCCATTTGCCTGCAAATTTCATCAAATCATTATTTTTAATAGCTGAGTAGTACTCCATTGTATAGATGTACCACATTTTCTGTATCCATTCCTCTGCTGAGAGACATTTGGGTTGTTTCCAGCTTCTGGCTATTATAAATATGGCTGCTATGAACATAGTGGAGCATGTGTCTTTATTACATGTTGGAGCAACTTTTGGGCATATGCCCAGGAGAGGTATAGCTGGGTCCTCAGGTTGTATTATGTCCATTTTTCTGAGGGTCCGCCAAACTGATTTCCAGAGTGGTTGTACCAGCTTGCAATCCCACCAACAGTGGAGGAGTGTTTCTCTTTCTCCACATCCTCACCAGCATCTGCTGTCACCTGAGTTTTTGATCTTAGCCATTCTGACTGGTGTAAGGTAGAATCTCAGGGTTGTTTTGATTTGCATTTCCCTGATGACTAAGGATGTTGAACATTTTTTAGGTGCTTCTGCGCCCTGCGAATTTCCTCAGTTGAGAATTCTCTGTTTAGCTCTGTACCCCATATTTTGTTGGGTTATTTGGTTTTCTGGAGTCTAACTTCTTGAGTTCTTTGTATATGTTGGATATTAGCCCTCTATCAGACATAGGATTGGTAAAGATCTTTTCCCAATCTGTTGGTTGCCGTTTTGTCCTATTGACAGTGTCCTTTGCCTTACAGAAGCTTTGCAATTTCATGAGGTCCCATTTGACGATTCTTGATCTTAGAGCATAAGCCATTGGTGTTCTGTTCAGGAACTTTCCCCTGTACCCAGGTGTTTGAGACTTTTCCCCACTTTCTCTTCTATTAGATTCAGTGTGTCTGGTTTTGTGTGGAGGTTCTTGATCCACTTGGACTTGAGCTTTGTACAAGGAGATAGGGATGGATCAATTCCCATTCTTCTACATGTAGACCACCACTTGAACCAGCACCATTTGTTGAAAATGCTGTCTTTTTTTCCACTGGGTGGTTTTAGCTCTTTTGTCGAAAATCAAGTGACCATAGGTGTGTGGGTTCATTTCTGGGTCTTCAATTCTATTCCATTGATCTACCTGCCTGTCGCTGTACCAAAACCATGCAGTTTTTATCACTACTGCTCTGTAGTACAGCATGAGGTCAGGAATGCTGATTCCCCCAGAAGTTCTTTTGTTGTTGAGAATAGCTTTTGCTATCCTGGGTTTTTTGTTGTTCCAAATGAATTTGAGAATTTCTCTTTCTAAGTCTATGAAGAACTGAGTTGGAATTTTGATGGGGATTGCATTGAATCTGTAGATTGTTTTAGGCAGGATGGCCATTT
>CM052708.1:41167960-41190569 GCA_028551405.1 Uromys caudimaculatus | reverse complement strand
AGGTCTGCCTTTATATGTTACTTGACCTTTTTCCCTTACTGCTTTTAATATTCTTTCTTTGTTTTGTGTATTTGGTGTTTTCACTATAATGTGACGGGATGAATTTCTTTTCTGGTCCAATCTGTTTGGAGTTCTGTAAGCTTCTTGTATATTTATGTTCCTCTCTTTCTTTAAGTTAGGGAAGCTTTCTTCTATAATTTTATTGAAGATATTTACTTGTCCTTTAAGTTGGGAATCTTCACTCTCTTCTATACCTATTATCCTCAGGTTCTGTCTTCTCATTGTGTCCTGGATTTCATGGATGTTTTGGGTTAGGAGCTTTTTGCATTTTGTATGTTCTTTTACTGTTGTGTCAATGTTGTCTATGGTATCTTTTGCTCCTGAGATTCTCACTTCTATCTCTTGTATTCTGTTGGTTATGCTTGCATCTGTGACTCCTGAACTCTTTCCTACGTTTTCTAACTCCAGGGTTGTCTCCCTTTTTGATTTATTTATTGTTTCTATTTCTATTTTTAGCTTCTGGATAGTTTTGTTCATTCCTTTGCCTGTTTGATTGTGTTTTCCTGTAATTCTTCTATTGATTTTTGTGTTTCCTCTTTAAGGGCTTCTAGTTGTTAGCCTCTGTTCTCTTGTATTTCTTTAAGGGTGTTATTTATTTATTTCTTAAAGTCTTCTATCATCATCATGAGAACCGATTTTAAATCTGAGTCTCATTTTTCTGGTGTGTTTGGGTATCCAGGGCTTGCTGTGGTGGGAGACCTGGGTTCTGATGATGCCAAGTACCCTCGGTTTCTGTTCCTTATGTTCTTACCCTTGCCTTTTGCCATCTTGTTAACTCTGATGTTAGTTGATCTTACTCTGTCTGGCTGTGGCTTGTCCCTCCTGCAGGCCTCTGTATCAATACTCCTTGAAGACCAGCTCTCTCTGAGAGGTGTTTGGGTTTGGAGAGCTGTGGCACAGGGTAAGCTCTGGGGTGCAGACAGAAACCAGAATGATCTTGTCCCCAGCTGTCCCTTGGTTCCTGTGTCCTGATGACTCTGCAAGAGTCCCTCTTGATCCAGTGAGTTTGAACAGAAGTGGTGGTTTTGCCTATGCTTGAAAGTGTGTCAGCACTCCTGGGATACCAGCTCTGTCCTCGAGCCCTGAGGCCCAGGCTGAGGTCCCCAGGTTCCGGTGAGCAGTGGTGCTTGTCTTACCCCAACTCACGGCTTGTCCATGCTCTTGGGAGGGTAACTTTCTTCCGGAGCTACTTGGCTATGGAACCCTGGTGGCCCTGGTCTCCTGCCACAGATGGAAACCAGAGGTTCCTGTCCCTGACTTTTCCTCCTCAGTCTCTGTGTCCTGAGGGTCTGGAAGAGTAACTTTCTCCTGGTGCTGCTTGGCTATGGGAGCCTGGTGGCCCAGGCAGGGGTTTCTTGCCACAGATGGAAACTGGAAGGTTCCTATGCTCGACTTTACCTCCTCAGTCTCTGTGTCCCGCGGGTTCCGGGCGGGTCCAGTGAGCAGTGGTGCTTGTCTTATCCCCACTCACAGCTTTTCCATGCTCCTGGGAGGGTAACTTTCTCCCGGCGCTGCTTGGCTATGGAACCCTGGTGGCCCAGGCAGAGGTCTCCTTGACTTCATTTTCTCTTATTGAACAGCACAGAAAGCACCACATCAGGAAGGAATGAGGGATGTTTTACAGAGCACTTCAGTGGAGTTTTTTAAAGAGGATGAAGTCACTGGCTCCAACTGGCCCAGATAACAAACACACCATCAAGTAATATTGGAATGCTGCCTTCAACATTTATGGTGGATGTTCATTTTACAAGGCCACTTTTAGCCTATTTTCTATTTCCAGCAGATGGTTATCACAACACACACACAAATACCCATGCATCACTCTAGGTGGGGGTAGGAAGAGCACATGACTTAAGATGACAGCTATGTATTAGCTTAGATTGTAGAAATTGATTTCACTGGAAATCCAAAGCAAGTAAGGTTGGTTGTTACATTGTTCTCTTAAAGGCAAGTGAAATAAACACTTTGAGTACACAGCAGGATAACAATCATAGGTGTATTATTAACTCTGGCTGTGAGGTCCAGCAAATGTTTTTCTCTTAGAATGGAAGAGATACCTTTATCATAATGCATCTCTTCAACCTCCCATAAGAGTGTGGCCTGTCCTGTGACTGTTCTGACAATCCCTCCATAGTCTAATGCCAACATATTGCCTCAGGATTGGTTATTGTATTTGAAAACTACCACAAATCAGCATTGGATCCAAATGGCCCTCTGCCAAACTCTGTATAAACTCTAATTACTCATTACCCCCCCAACCTCAGAGGGGTTAAAACGGAAGGATCTAGTTACATTTGAGGGCACCTTATTCAAAGAAGAATATGCAGGGAAGGGTTTTGAGATTTAGTTTCTATGTAAACTTAAGGAATTATCTTCATGGGGCCAAATATTCATGGATGTCTAAGAATATTCTTGACTGAACTCACTTTCTACTAAATGTTAACTCTCATGTGACTTCAAACAGCAAACAATAGGAAGAAAGTGTAACAGAACATTTCAAGTATTGTCTGACATTCCATCTTTTCTCTCCCAAATCCCAAGACAGGCTCTGGTTATGTAGCCTTGTGCCTCAGACTCATGGTCCTCCTGCCTCAGCATCCCAAATGCTCAGATTATACATGCTCACTAACATGCCCAGTCTAATATTCTTTCCAATATGTGATTGATAGTGTTAGCACTGAGCTCAAACACATTTTTCCCTGAAAAATATTAGTTATAAGACTATTTGAAACTCAAAATCTATTTTCTTGAAACAATGGCATTCATTTTCCTAGGTGAACACAGAAAAGATAAAGGACCTGGACCTCTAAGGAGTTGTGTCTTTCTTCTACTGTAAGATATACTTATTGATAATATGCATTTCAAAACATGGTCAAGGCAGCAGGTTACTCGCCTGTCTCCATAATACAAATCAATATGGCTGGTTAACTGTAAGAATCTCCAAATGGGAATGTAAATGATTCAAAAGAATAAAGGAGCAGGAGCTTAGAGGGTGGCCTGAAGAAAAAGGCTAGAGGAAGCTCCAAGTTCTCTCTTCTAATTTCAGTCCCTCCATTTTTAATAATTTGGTCTCTTTCAATTATTTGTCAAACATAAGCTCAGGCTGGTGGGCATGAGGAAGGGCATCATGGGAAACCTGCCCCTTTCCCTCTCTCCCTTCCTGGCTCTGTCTAGCTTCACCTCCATTTTCTTCCTCCATATTCCCTTCTATCCTAACCTCCTAATCAACTCCTTGGTCCTTTCCTGAGCTGCATCTTCTTTCAGTGTGTGTGTGTGTGTGTGTGTGTGTGTGTGTGTGTGTGTGTGTATGTGTATGTTCATGCATCTTTACCTTCTACCTTGCTTTAAGCCAGGGTTTCCTTTGTTGTTTGCCCCTATGTACAATAGTGAGCTTCTGGGGATTCTCTAGTCTCTGCCTTCCATCTTGCCATAAATTGACAATATCCAGCTTTTGTGGGTTCCAGAGATTCAGACTAAGGTTCTCGTGCCTGATGGCGAGTGCCTTAACATACTAGGACAACCCCTAGGTCTCCTTTTTTCTTTTGAGACAAGGTCTTACTTTGTACCCAGTGTAGCCATTGCACTCATCACTGTCCACGAGCCTCTCCAGTGCTGGGATAACAGGTATGAGCCACCATGTTGACTGTTTCATCGTCTTTATGTTGTACCATTTTCATTTATGTGTGCCTTTCACATTCACCTCATGTTTATTTGTATGAGTCAAATCTGAACTCTTCCTAATTCAGTTCCCCCAGTATTTTGAAGATTGGATCTTGTAGGCTTAGATTTAAAAAAAAAAATACTTTTAATAAGGTGTTTCAATTGCTTTGACCCACTTTTTAGCCCACCATCCTAAGATAGGGGAGAAAAGATTGTAAATGGGGCAAGGGGATGTGGACCTGTTTAGAAGTAGTTCTTTGGAGCTATTCCAATCTCTGTTTGTCAGAATACCAGCAGTCCAGTTCAGTAGTGTCAAATACCAAACACAAATCAGCAGTGGCAGCACGATCCAGCAGAAACAGCCAGGCCTCTGCTGAATCTGCACAAGTCAGCGGGAGCGACCAGAATCAGTCGGGACTCTGCCATGCCTCTCTCAAGGAAGTGAAGATCAGTGAAGACAAGAGGCCAATGACCCTTTGCAAGGCTAGCTATGCAAGCACCCTGTCACTGTCTGTTGGGTCCCACTTATATTCTCTCCAAACATCATGTGTCCTCCCACAGGTCTTGCCTCAGCAGACCACCACATGCGTGTATTGCATGTCACAACCGGAAACTTCTACTTCAGGATCCAAATACCCTATGTCTGGCTCTCCATGCCTCTTCACCCTCATCTTCTTCAATTCATCTGATTGATTTATTCTTAGATTGTGGATCATTTTAGGTACATCATCTTCAGACCTCTTCAGCATCTATTTCTCCCTTAACATTTGGAATACTTTCTTCCCTGTAGAGTACCAGACTATGAGCACTTTAAATGCAGACGTTAGGTCTTTGATCTGTAGTAGAGTGGTGCACAGTTGAGCCTGCTAGCAAGTTTGGGATACAGTGACAAGTGGAGAAAGTAATGCTGGGGTAGGCAAAGAGCGGTGACCTGGGACGAGGAGCAGCTGTGAGTGTCTGAGATATGATGCTCTGAATATAGCTGGTCTGCATTAGCAACAGCAAGGGGCTTCTGAGATGAGGGATATTCTCTGCAGCTGATGTAAAAGGGGACACTTCAGAGCAGACTCCTTCAAGCCACACTGCTGCCTTCTTTAAGAGTATGCATTAGTTGGGCTTGCTTACCCAACATCATCACAGCTGGGCTTGTTGACTATTGACATCACCTCTTGGAAGGACGGGGCAGGGACAGTTATAAGACTATTAACTGAGTATTCATCCATTCCTCCCAACCAGTTGTATGAAATTCTACCCTAATTTTTGGCAGACTTGGGTTATCTAGGAAGGGCCGGAAGACTTAGGTGGGGAAGGATTAGAGCAGGGGACTCTATCTACATGGTCAGGGGGGAGTCATCATCCATGCTGGGTGGACACTATTTCCCAGTCTTTTGTTGATGATGAGGTATAGGGGGTTGGTCTGGTGCTGCTTGTAGTCAAATGCCAATATTTTGTACAACAGCCATTGGAAATAATTCATAAATAATCCATAATTAAGCATTATATGGATGACATTTTGCTAGCTGATTCAAATAGAGATATCTTAGAAAAAAATGTTGAATGAAGCAAACCTTAATGGGGATTACAAATTGCTCCTGAAAAAGTACAAAGAGCGGATTCTATTAATTATCTAGGATATAAGATAAGTCTACAGGAAAGTCGACCACAAAAGTCACAAATCAGAAGAGAGCAATTAAGAACTCTTAATCATTTCCAAATTTTGGGTCTGGAAGATGTTTTTAGGTCAAAAAATGTTTTCATGTTAGTAATACTAATTATGACTAAAAAAAAAAAATGATTTAGATACAGAGTTCTGAACTCACCAAGACAGGAGAGTCTTATCCAAAGACTGCCAAATACAAACAACACTGGACTTTTAAAATATAACTCTTACCTAATAGTTTTCATTTGTTTTATAATTGTTCCTACTGTGTGCTGTTTATTATTATAAGAAAAAGAACCTTTCTATGTAAACAAAAAGGGGGAGATGTATGGGGTTGGTCTGGTGCAGCTTGTGTCCAAATGCTAAGTTCTATACCACACTATCTGGTCGCTGCAAGATGAGTGGATCCTCACATATACCAGCCTTAGTTATATACACCTTGCTCCCCAATTTAAAACTCTTGGTTAAACACCGGTGACATCCAATTACTGGGGGAATAGAGGGAGGTGGAGTTTGAGTTACCAGGCTGGGGGTTACATGTAGGGACCATGAGGAGAAGGAGAGAGGAGAGAGGCGAGAGAGAGGAGAATGAAGAAGGAGAAAATGGCGAGGACAGGAGGTCTCCATTAGTTGTGATGGACCAGCAGCATCTGCCAGAGTGAAATGCCTCCCCAGGATGCTAAACTGCTGGAGCAGAAATAACCCAGAGGATTTCAAACAGCAAGTATTTGGAGAGCACTGTTTGGGTAGTAGCCAGACTAGAGTTAGAGTTTTAGATTAAGAGTAATCCCCTAGTAATTGCACAAAGCCTAATAAATAAATATCATAGTTTGAGTCTCATTCATTTGAAGCTAGATGGGGTTAAGTTTAATTGTAATATTTTCCAATGAGGGGCAACATAATCTCTTTTGTAACTGTTTTCAGCTGAAATTAGGATGTCATTGTCAGGGCCCAGGAAAGCTATAATACCCATCAAAAATGGGGAGGGGAAAGGGATCCAGGCAACGGTAGGAGGCATTTGTCAGAAGCATCTGGTTCACTGACCCAGCCTGAAGAGACAGGGAGCAATCACATGGGCTGTACTGGTTTACTTAAGTTCCAGGACCACCTGGGGTTGGTGTGTTGTGGCAGTTTTGGAGCAGTTTGCAGGCCAAAGTTGATTCCTGGATGGTGTCTGTCAGCCTAGTGAAAATTTGCTGGGATAGATACACAATAGGGACAGAAGGTAAAGTTAAGGAGCTTAGGGAGATCTTTGCCTTGGGTGTATACTTGGAACTTCCAGGCCTGTGGTCCTGGTTGTCGGAGGTGGTGGTAGTAAGAGCCCATCCTTAGTCAATAGTCAGGAGACCTTAAGCTTTTGGCGACAGGAGAACATCTCTGGAGTCCCTTTGACCTGTGACATGTGGATCCAAGTTGAGACTCCCTGAAGCTTAGAAGTTTACAAAAAGAGATAAAAATTTAAGATGGATTAGTATGACTACCGTCTGTGATGTTCACTGAAACTCTCACTGTAGAGAGAGCCACTAACGAGTGTCTCTAAACAGCTGTTATGGACCCATGCCTTTGAGCCATAGCAAAACCTTGAGGACCCCAAAGGATAGTTCTGAGTTTAAAAACATGAATACTCTTTCCTCTGTCCAGAGGTATGGATATATAGACATTGAACAGAGATGTTTTTAGCACAATGAGAAGTACTTTTAAATCTATATTTATAGAATAACCACAGAAAATTTAAATTTTTGAGCCTGTAACTATGATAACAATAGCAGTGTTTTATCAAGGCTCAATAAATGGCTTATCAGAACTTCATTGATTAATATGTTAAAATTCTGAACTTTTGAAGTCCTACTATCATGTATGAACTTTATGTCTTATTTTTCACATCTTAAATCACCTTCTTAGACCTCTACAACTTACATTTACTTTTCTTAAATCATTTTCTTAGACTCTCACAACTTACAGAAGCTTTAAACCTTTCACCCCATCCAATCATTTGTCACGAGACATCTGATAAGTGGTTGATCACTGTGTTGATTTGAACAAGAGTGGTTCCCATTGGCTCATATATTTAAATGCTTAGTTGCCAGGGAGTGGTACTACGGAGGAGGAATAGACAGTGTGGCCTTATTGAAGGAAATATGTCAGTGGGGATAGGCTTTAGGGGTTAAAGAAGCCCATGCCAGACCAAGGCTCTCTCTTCCTGATGCCTGTGGATCAGGATGTAGAACTCACAGTGTCTTCTCCAGCACCATGTCTGCCTGTGTGCTACCATGCTTCCCGTCATGCTGATAATGGACTAGACCTTGGAAACTGTAAGCCAGTCCCAGTTAAATATCATCCTTTATAAGAGTTGCCTTGGTCATGGTGTCTCTTCACCGAAATAGAACACTGACTAAGACAATTACTGAGAGCGGTGACTGAAAAGCAAGTACTTTAAAAGAAAGGGATATAAAAAGTAAATATTTTACTGAATAACAGCATGGCAGTTTAAGTTTGTTTTTACATTGAAACAACTTTTGTTGAGTTTATCTTTTTCAGAGTGAAGCCTGTCAGCTGGGTAAGCCCACCTGGGAGTCTACCTTTCTCAGTAGGAAACCTAGTAGCTCAATTTATACACATGAAATGGATTGACTGGGCCTGCTGTGGCAGCCTTGCAAGGAGGTGCTTCCTGAAGTTAAACTAATAAAGCCACATGCAGCTTGCCACTGACACTGTCACAGAGGTCTGGGAGGGATAAATTTGATCAGGAAGTGGAATCCAAATGGCCTCTGTAGCAATTAAAATAAGAGACTTGCCTGATACTAGAAGAGCCAGCTGAGAATCCTCCTTGGTGATCTTTTTTTTTGGGGGGGGGGCATTTTCTTTATTTACATTTCAAATGTTTTTCCCTTTCCTGGTCTCCCCTTCGGAGACACCTATCCCATGCCCCCTCCCCCTGCCTCTGTGAGGGTGCTCACCCACCCACCCACTTGTATCTTCCTGCCCTGGCATTCTCCTACACTGGGGCATCGAACACCCTCAGGCCCAAGGGCCTCTCCTCCCCCTGATGTCCAACAAGGTCCTTCTCTGCCACATATGCGGCCAGAGCCATGGATCCCTCCATGTGTATTCTTTGGTTGGTGGTCCAGTCCCTAGGAGCTCCTGGGGGTCTGGCCTCTTGACACTGTTGCTCCCTCCATGGGGCTGCAAACCCCCTCAGCTCCTTCAGTACCGTCTCCAAATCCTCCATCAGGGACCCCATGCTCAGTCCAGTGGTTGGCTGCAAGCGTCCGCCTCTGTATCTGTCAGACTCTGGCAGAGCCTCTCTCCTTGGTGATCTTAATGGCTTTGTTGGGGATAGAGGTCATCAGTCTTTGGCTGTCACATAGGGCAGCATCGGCCTTTGGCCACCAAACCCAGAATGTCTGAGCGATTTTTCCCTTGGTGGAGGAACTGACCTACCTTGGCAAGGCAGAGTAGGGCAGTCAACCCAGCGAACCACAGTTTGAGCAGGACCCTGCTCAATGGTCAGCGTTACAACGCTTGACGTGAGCTCCAGGTGAAGTCTGTTGGGGCCTACCTTCTTTGGAGACAGCCTCAGTTACTGGTACCATAAGCTAATAGTTTTGTCTATCAGAGGAAGCCTGTTTTCATTAAACACCTTAAATGCCATATTCAGCAGATCTCCCTGAAGGGCTTGAGGACAGTCATCTAATCTATTAAGTATACCTGGTTTTAAGCAAATTTTACTTATTTTTACTTATTTGATTTAGGCTTAACCTTCACAGCATGTACAGGAAGCTAAATCTTGTCTATGTAAATTAATTAAATTTTTTTACTAACATAATTTTATTAATTATTTGGAAATTTTATAAAATGCACTTCAATCATACTTGCTCCCCATTCCTCCCAGGTCCACCCTCCCACCCTTGTGCCTCACCCTAAGAAAGAAAAAGAAAGAAAAAGAAAAAACACCAAGTCCCGTTTGTGTTGCCCATGTAGTCTTTGGAGCACGGTCAAACTCCCCAGTGGCCAGCTCCTTAAGGAAAACCGAGTCCTTCTGGCCCCTCCTACCAGAAGCCATCAACTGGAAAAAGCTGTACTTGGGCATCTTTGTCACAATTTTTAAGGACTCACTTCAATAGCTTTCTGTTTGGACTCTTTCCTTTATGGAGGGTGGGGGTGCCATAAAAGCCTTCAATGTCTCTCATTCTCAGTTATGAGTCTGTCGATATCACTGCAAAACAAGTTTCCTTGCCCATAACAGCTGGTGGCAGCGTGGATCATGAACTTCCACATGGTTTCTGGCAGCAGTATGGATCACAAACATCAACCTGGTCACTGGGGCAGCATGGGTCACAGACATCAACATGCTCTCTCGTGCCAGCATGAGGCATGGACCACGGACATCAATACGGCCTCCTGAAGCAGTACAGACCATGGACACCAACATTGCATCTGTCACTAGCATGGGCCATAGAAGTCTTTCAAGGAGGGTTAATCCAGAAAATGAATCACTGCTCATCTTGGATATCTTCTTGTAGCACAGAGTCAGGGTGATCCTGTGGTTGGGAAGCATATCAAGGGGCAGGACCAGGATGCTATAAACTGCCTTGCAGGTACCCTGGCATGCCTGCCATGTTTGCATCCAGAGGGCAGTACCACAGCAGAGTGAATAGCAGCTCCATGCAGTGGGCCATGCCTGAGGACTGAATGATGGTGGCAGCATCAGCCTAGTGGGCCAAGATGGGGCAAGGCAGCCTGGTGGTGGCCTGAGCCCCACTCAGCAATGCCATGTTCCTTTGACTGATGTGGCTGCCTCCCGTATCTGTCACTGCTGCTACTGCATGTGTGGTTTCACTTCTCTCTGCTGTGTATCCACTCCATTCTGCCATCTTTCCCATCTCTCTAGTCATGAATTTCATTTTTACTTGGCATGACTATAAGCTTAGCTCTGAGCACATTGAAGAATACATCATTTATAAGGTGACTGGCCATTCACTTGCATGCCTTTAATGGTTTGCAACAACTTAGCAGCTTTTATAAGATTAAGATTTTACGGTTTTATCCCTGTTAAGTTTGAGCCTTAAAATTTAAAGATTTAATTGAAGATCCTGTAGCATCAAAATAATATTTTAAGCCATAAATGCAGTTCACAGAAAGACTGGGCACTCCTTACTTTACTGATCCTTACATAGTGTACCTTTACAGAAAGTCAGTTCCTGCTAGTCTGATTAGACCTTAGGGATTTATAAACCTTATTTATCAAACATAACTTTTTCATCAAACATATGTTGTTACATATCTAACATTTTTCTAAATGCCTGGTGTTGGATATAGTTAGCAAAGGCAGAGGTGTTTACACACACATCTCTAAGGTTCTGTTAACTTGAGTAGACCTTTATAACCTGATGAATTTATAAACCTTAATCAAACATACCTTATTCATCAAGCGTATGTTGTTGAAAGTCCTACATTTTATAAACAATTGAATCTCTATACAGTATGCCATATACATAGCATGCATATACAGTATACATATACACATACATTATATATACACATATACAGTATGCTGTAGCAAATCTATTTTTTTTTAACCAGAGTCAAATCCAATTATATACAAGCATGCTGTAGAAAATTAAGATTACCTATGTTTTACATTCACTTTTAGTTACAGATTTTATAGTCATAGCCTCACTGGATAAATTTACAAATCCTGACATATAACGGTCTTAAGAGATTTTGTTTTAAGAGCAGAGAGTAAAGAGATAAGAGTTTCAAGAGTGAAGAATAGAGAAAGCTTAGCCATAAGAGGCTTTGGGGATCATTTGCTGGTGTGGTGGCAGAAGTTGTTACAGTCTACAGGAATTTGGAAATCCAGTGTGCCATTTTGTGGCTATTGAGCTGTACTGAGGTCAAGCCATTTGCAGTCAGACAGCAAGACTTTGATGAATCCTCTGAGTCTGAGGAGGACAAGAGATTAGAGAAGGCAGAGGACAGATCTAATTCTGTAGGGGAAGAGCTCATGGTTAGAGACCAGAGATAGCTGAGAGACAGAGTAAGTGGGAAAGCCTTCATCCTCCAGAAGCAGGGAATAGAGGAGGTGGAGAGGTTTAAGGAATAGAGTCGTGAACAGGAACTCTGGAAGGGTTAGGAAGGGTTAGAAAGGCTACAGGATGGGTTGCAGTAGCGGGAGGAGGTAAATTCTTTAGCAGAGTGATGCCCTGAATCGAAATGAAGGGCATACAGCAGACTCCAGAGAACCAACAAAGGCAGAGCCTTTTCATGTGAAGGGATCCCAGGAGGGCAAAGCAGACTCTGGGTGCCAGAGAGACTGAGAGGACACTTTACCAAGTGGGACGAGAGTGGAGTGGCTAGAGCGGGTGGAGGAGAACGCAGCTGAAGAGGCAGACTCTAGAATCCAGAGTTGACTATGGTGTACAGCAGAAGCCACCAGAAACGAATGATCCATACCTTAGAAGAGTCAAATCAGTAGCTTAGTTCAGTTAGGAGAGCCTGAGACCCATGGAAAGGAATCCATTGTGCCCCTCTGGGTTTTCGGTGTCAGGTATATAAACTGACAACATGAATGCTTCATGGTATAATTAAGGGGAAAGTTTTGGGTGGGGGGGCACTCTCATAGAGGCAGGTGGAGGGGTGGGGTGGGGTAGGGGTTTCCCAAAGGGGAGACCTGGAAAGGGGAAAACATTTGAAATGTAAATAAAGAAAATATCCAATAAAAAGGAAGGAAAGAAAGAAGGGGAAGGTTTTTATTGTAGATATGGGGAGAGAATGGCCAGAGGCATCTGGAAGAGTCCAGAGCAGAGAGAGAATGTAGTAGATTGAACTTGGCCAGTACACTGGGTGTGGTTAGAGCTGTCTTCGAGAGAGGGGAGAAGGGAGAGAGACCTAAATAAACACACGCACGCGCACGCGCACGTGCGCACACAGACACACACAGTCACACACACAGACACAGACACACAGAGACACACACAGACACACAGAGACACACACAGACACACAGACACACAGACACAGACACAGACACAGACACACACACACACACACATGATGTGGGGGCAAGCATAGCTGAAATAGCGAGGTTATGAGGAGAATGAGTAGCTAGGGGAGGGAAGCCTGCGAGCTGAGCAGAGTTTAGGGGAGGGGAGGAGGTGAGAAGTTGTGACCATGCTGATAGGCACCCTGCTTCACAAGTTCCTGAGGAATATTGGTTTTTATCTACTCACCAGAAAACCTCCAGTTATCCAGTTTGAGCTCATTTCTAGACATGTGGACTGTCTTTTGGAGTTTGGAGAATTGGAGTTTCATTTGGACCCGAAAAAGACCTTCCACTGTGGCTGCTTTCTGCCTGTAATCCCTCATCCATTGCTCTGTAAATAATAAATTTATCACCTAATAAATTAATTGGCTCCTCAGAGTGAACGTTAGTGGAATTTCACCAAATCTTTGTGTTATTGGGACCATAGGAGGAGGGAGTTGACACTGTTGAAGTCTCCCCAAGAGAAGGAATTTTAGCAGCACCCCACAAGACCATTTAAGGAACTAGGATTAAATTAGGTGCATGTTAGGCAGGGACTTCCTATGTTCTTGTCTTATTCAGTTACAATGTAAACAAAAGCAGTTGCTGAAGCCACATCCTGGTGCTTTTGTCATTCACACTCCACTGCTGATGTGTGCCACTATTATAATTTAGTTTAAAAAAATCTTTGTAGTACAATTTTTGTAAAAAAAACTTCAGATAATGAGTGTTTAAACACTATATATATATATATATATATATATATATATAATGTATATATATAAGATGCATATCTCTATAAAATGTACAAATGAGACAAACCAATTGGAAATGATTTCTCATGCAGCATAAGATTGCCTTTGGCGCTGGGGAAACCTTTCTCAATAGACAAACCATTTTCTTCCAGTCAAATCTTGTCCTTAAAAATAACACTATTGAGCTGTTTGTGGCATTACTTACGTGCAATTCCAGTGTTCTGGAAGAAGAAGCAGGGGATTGCCACGACTTCAAGGCCAGCCTGTTTTACAAGCAAGCTCCAGACTAGCCAGGGATACATGATGAAAACATGTCTCACAACAAAAAGAAAAATGAATACTTTTAACTAATGCATTAAAATTAACTGAAGATTCCTGGTAAAATTTATATTTGCCAAAACAAACAAACAAACAAACAAACAGAAGTATTCTCTAGGAGTCAAAGGTAAGCATACATTAACTATGTCTGGCCACAGGGAAAACACTAATTTACTAATTTTGGAGCAGATGTTCACCTCTAACCCACCTTGCTACACACCCAAACCTTCAGGCCAAAGGCTGTACCAACACAATCAGTTGAGGATACATAAACATGTAATTTAATACATACTTTAAAAAGAAAAGAAAGTGTTCTCTGTCCTGCTTCTGTACAGTAAATATTTAGTAAACATTCCAAACCAAAAACCACTTCTTTCTTTCTTTTGATGAAGAGGAAGTCAGGAGATAAGGAGAAACGAGGAAGAGTTAGGATCGGGAATTACATGCTAGAGAGAAAGATCTTGACTTCAGTAGCTACCCAGAGCTCAACAAGCAAGTGAATATGTCAGGAAAGACAAAAGCTAAGTCAGGGGAAGTGAAAATTTAACCTCAGTGGTGACTTAAAGGTAAGGTGTAAGATGAGAGAGGCTGGAAGAAATGAAATCAGAGGGTAGAGGGGCGAAACTGAGGAAGAGAAAGGGGCTAGGGAGCATTTGTGGGACCCATTGAAGAATGGGGCTGAAGTTGAAGCAAGCTGAAAGAGGTAGGAATACAGAACTAGGAACTTGGGTAGACTAAGAAACGGATATAACAAGAAACAATGTCAGTCTCTACAGAAGTGTTCATAAACCTTTCAAGTGGCTTTACCAATACCTAGGAAGTAGGATTTCTTCTTTCTCTTTACTAAAAGCATAAATAGTATTTCCATTTAAAGGACTGAAGTGGCTGATGGAGTGTGAAGAAGGGTGTGGAAGGTGGATATCAAGGAGCAGCTCCATTGAAATACTGAGTACATGGTTTGTTTTATTAGGGAAAGAAATGGGGTGTTGCATTATTTAGCAGTATTTTGGTTTGGTGTTTTTTGACCTAAATGCCATTTCTAATGTGGCTTACTATTGTGCTTGCCTTCAATGGTGAAATACTCAATTAGATGGTTGCCACTTACCAAATAATGACACTCATATTCCTGTAAGTTTTAACAAAACTCAATGGTCAACTTCTGTCGCCTCTGATACTAACTGGTTGGTCTCACACATCAGTTGGAGCTGATTCTTTGATGTGGCGCTTTTTTTAATGACAGGATTTTGTAACATGTTTTAGGCTAACCTTGAATTCACTATGCATCCCAGGCTGCCCTCAAACTCTTGGAAATCCTCCTGCCTCCACCTTCTAAGAGGATACTAGGCATGCACAATGACACCTACCTAAATGTTGTATTTTAAACTTTAAACAAATGGGCTCAAGCTCCACTCGAACTCTTTCATTGGGAGGATATGAAAATTGGCTTTACAGTCCTTCCCCCAGCGTTTTAGGGGTGCAGGTAGCAGTAGTGTCCATGGAACGCATGCTTGCATCATTAGAAAACAAAATCACTGATGGGTGGGAATACTGCCAAAGCTTCTATTTTCAAAATTCTCCCTCCATAACGCAATGTTCTCTTTAAAAAGCAGTTAATCAGTGTCTCACTCATTGTCTGTCTTGAGTTCAAACCCGACTACATCAGCGTTGCTTGGCAGTTGATTGAGAATCAGGTGAGAGAATACAAAGAGAATGAAGAATAACAAGTTTTCTTTCTAAGATGGTCAATGGCAGAAGTGTCTAGGACATTCATTCAGCCAGTTCATAGTAGACTACATAAATGCCTATTATGCTGTTATGTCAGTCGTCCCCTAGGACTGTTCAGTGATAGATGGAGTGGGGGACAGCAACGTCATTCTCCACAAAAGCATTAGTGAACCTTTCAAATGAGATGAAGCGAATGTATACCCAAAACCTTTTACTAACCAATTCACCTGAAAACAAGTTCTCTAGGGTGGTCTTGTTTCCCAAGAAATATGCAAAAATGGATCATCCATCGGGAAGGGCTAAAGCCTCCTACTGATGAAGAGGTGCTCTGGATATTGTAATTGACATTCAATATCTACCTGTGCCTTTTACCCACCCACAGTCCCCTTAATCTCAGCTAGGACATGTGCCAGTGGCTTTTCTAACACACTGACCTCTTCCTGCAGTGTTAAAGTGAGCTTGTAATTTCCAAAGAGCTGACTTACCATTAAAGCCAGGCAAATGGAACTGAAGGGTTGTTTGCATGCACCTGAGCACCCAGCATATTATCCTGGCCTGCGTGGCGCAGAAGTTCCGAGGCCTAGCTTGCCTCCTACCCCTCCCCACACAGCTTAATGCGAAGGGACCTTGACAGAAACATCACTATATTCCTGAAGCTGGATGAGTTTCAAGAAGCTATATGGTACCTTAAAGATGCTGTGATGGCCAAATATGGTTTCTCATATCTGTAATGCTAGCTTTCAGGGAGCTGAAGCAAGAGAATCACTGAGTTCAAGGCCAGTCTGGGCTATCTTATCTCAAAAAAACAAAACAATACAAACAAACAAGAAAAACCCAAAACAAAAAACTAAAACCAAATCTATAATTTTAACTTTCTTATTTAAAAAAAAATTCCTAGATGAAAACCACATAAATTGAAGAATTTCCAATCTCTCTTGTTCTAATATCCCGTTTTTTTCCACCTAGAAGTTGATATTGATCATGAACCCTCTTCCAGTGCTTTCTTTTCATGTTTATTACCTAAATCTTCAAAAGAATAGCTCATATCAGGCTTTCCCAAACATCTGAGGAATTGTATTAATTTTTTTATAGTGAATGCCTTTAGGAATGTTAATTACAAATAATAGCCTAGCTTCATTGATAGCTTTACCACAAATCAGGGCTTGTCCTAAGAGCTTTAAACTATTATTCTGTTGTGTAAAAATGCAGCCAACACACATTTACTCTGCAGCCCAGGCAGTCCTGGAACTTACGGTCTTCCTGCCTCTGCCTCAGGAATAACAGGAGTTGGAGCTCTTTGCTGGTAGACCAATTCAATAAACGGAGGTTATTTACTGAGTTTCTACTCTGAAGAAGTCACTTTGATAGGTGCCAGGAAAAACACCTGGCAAAACACACAAAGATAGAGCCTCTACTCTCGTGGAGATCTTGCTTTAGCTGGAAGACAGCTGTCATTCAACTGAGCTCACTAATGCAGAACCACAGTGTTGTCTAATATACTAAAGGAGAGACATCTGGCACTAAGATGATACAACTGGGAAGCTGGCTTAGAAAAAGCCATGAATGGCTTCCCTGGGATTCAAAGTTGGGCTGGTGTAAGAATAATGACTTTGAGATGAAGATATATGCATATAATATATATGCATATATAGTCATCATATATATGTACATATATATACCAAATATATATCTTTGGTTTCTAAAGCCCGGATTTTCCGTATTTGGTTTTAAAAAAATGCCTGTAGACTAGAAATCTCAGCACACTCTACAAAGAAAATTATATTTACTTTATGACCAGACTTCTAACAGTCAAAAATTAAGAAAAAACTTAGACGCAGCTAAAATCTGTTTCTGTCCCCACCCCCTCACACACACACACACACACACACACACACACACACACACACACAAAATGAAAGAGTAGAGCTGACTTGTGACCAGCTTTGGGGTCTAGGTGATGGTGTGGATGGTCTCTTTGGAGGTTGACTATAAAGGGTTAACCCAGAGCTCTGTGTTCCACTGAAAATATCCTTCAGAAAGGAAGAAGATATTCCTTTTATTCAGTTATAGATGAATTGAGAGGTGGTAACCAGCGGATTTGTGATGCACACATGCTAAGCAAAGTTTTCTGGGCTGAAGGGCAATATGACTAGATGGGAAGAAGATGGAACATAACACATTGAATGTGGTGAAAACAAACAGTGGACCAACATGCCTGGGTTTTCTCCGAGTTTGGTTTCAGTTAGGGCATCACTGTGTACCCTGGCTGGCTTGGTACTCATTACATAGACCCCACCGGTTGGAACTCACAGAGACCCACTTGCCTCTGCCTCTACACTGCTAGGATGGAAGTCCCTGGCTGTTCTAGAACTTGCTCTGTAGACTAGGCTGGCCTCAAACTCACAGAGATCTGCTTGCCTCTGCTGCCTGAGTGCTGGGATTAAAGGCATGCATCACTACTGCCCTTCCTATCTTAAAAGTAAAATGGAAAAAGTGAATGATTTTATGCAATAAATAACAGGATATTCGTATTTTAGAAAGTTCCTACTGAAGAAGACAGCAGAGAAATTTTAAAAATAAACGTCACCGAGACCTCTCTCTGGGCCACCAGGGCTCCATAGCCAAATAGGGCTGGGAGAAAGCTAGACTCCCAGGAGTGTAGAAAAGCCCATGAGAGGGGGTAAGACGAGCACCACTGCTCAGCAGGACTTGCCCGGAATCCTTGGGACACAGGGACTGAGGAACAGCTGGGGGACAGAGTCTTCTGGTGTCCATCTGTGACTGGAGACCCTGCCTGGGCCACCAGGGCTCCATAGCCAAATAGTGCCGGGAGAAAGCTAGACTCCCAGGAGTGCGGGCAAGCCTGGCTGCTCAGAGGGACCCACCTGGAATCTCCAGGACACAGGGACTGAGGAGTGGTCTTCCTGTTTCTTTTGGTGGCCAGGGAGCGGATCCTGTGACACAGGGCTCCATACTCAAATAGTGCCAGGAAAGAGCTGGTATTCCAGGAGTGCCAACACACCTTCAAGCACAGGCAAGACCAACACTTCTGTTCAAATTCCTGGATCAAGAGGGACCCTTGCAGAACCATCAGGACTCAGGAACCAAGGGACAGCTGGGGACTAGATCCTTCTGGTTTCTGTCTGCACCCTAGAGCTGACTCTGTACCACAGCTCTCCAAACCCAAATTCCTCTCAGAGAGAACTGGTCTTCAAGGAGTACTGACACCGAGGCTTGCAAGAAGGACAAGCCACAGTCAGAGAGAGTAAGACCAGCTAACACCAGAGATAACCAGATGGCAAAAGGCAAGGGCAAGAACATAAGGAACAGAAACCAAGGCTACTTGGCATCATCAGACCCCAGCTCTCCTACCAGAGCAAGCACTGGATACCCCAACCCACCAGAAAAGCAAGACTCAGATTTAAAATCTCATCTCATGATGATGATAGAAGATTTTAAGAAGGAAATAAATAACTCCCTTAAAGAAATACAAGAGAACACAGGTAAACAACTAGAAGCCCTTAAAGAGGAAACACAAAAATCCCTTAAAGAATTACAGCAAAACACAATCAAATGGGCAGAATTACAGGAAAACACAATCAAACAGATGAAGGAAATGAACAAAACCATCCAGGAACTAAAAATAGAAATAGAAACAATAAAGACATCACAAAGGGAGACAACCTTGGAGTTAGAAAACCTAGGAAAGAGATCAGAAGTCATAGATGCAAGCATCATCAGCAGAATACGAGAGATAGAAGAGAGAATCTCAGGAGCAGAAGATACCATAGAAAACATTGACACAACAGTAAAAGAACATACAAAATGCAAAAAGCTTCTAACCCAAAACATCCATGAAATCCAGGATACAATGAGAAGACAGAACCTGAGGATAATAGGTATAGAAGAGAGTGAAGATTCCCTACTTAAAGGACCAGTAAATATCTTCAACAAAATTATAGAAGAAAATTTCCCTAACTTAAAGAAAGAGATGAACATAAATATAAAAGAAGCCTACAGAACTCCAAATAGATTGGACTAGAAAAGAAATTCCTCCTGCCACATTACAGTCAAAACACTACTTACACAAAATAAGGAAAGAATATTAAAAGCAGTAAGGGAAAAAGGTCAAGTAACATATAAAGGCAGACCTATCAGAATTACACCAGACTTCTCACCAGAGACTTTGAAAGCTAGAAGATCCTGAGCAGAACTCATACAGACCCTAAGAAAACACAACTGCCAGCTTAGTCTGCTATACCCAGCAAAACCCTCAATTACTGTTGATGGTGAAACCAAAATATTCTATGACAAAACCAAATTTGTACAATATGTTTCCACAAACCCAGCCCTACAAAGAATAAAAGATGGAAAATGCCAACTCAAGGGGGGAAACTACACCCTAGAAAAAGCAAGAAAGTAATCTTGCAACAAACTCAAAAGAAGATAGCCACACAAACATAAAAATAACATCGAAAATAACAGGAAGCAATAATCACTATTCCTTAATATCTCTTAACATCAATGGACTCAATTCCCCAATAAAAAGACATAGGCTGACAGACTGGATCCATAAAGAGGACCCAGCATTTTGCTGTATTCAGCACTTGGGAGGCAGAGACAGGCAGATTTCTGAGTTCAAGACCAGCCTGGTCTAGAGTGTGAGTTTCAGGACAGCTAGGGCTATATAGAGAACCCCTGTCTCAAAAAAACAAAACAAACAAACAAACAAAAAACCCAACAGATTTTGAGGAAATTAAAAAATCATCAGATCCTACTACAAAAGCCTATACTCAACAAAACTGGAAAATCTGGATGAAATGGACAATTTTCTAGACAGATATCAAATACCAAGTTAAGTCAGGATCAGATAAACCATCTAAACAGTCCCATAACCCCTAAAGAAATAGAAGCAGTCATTAAAAGTCTCCCAATCAAAAAAAGCCCAGGTCCAGATAGGTTCAGTGCAGAATTCTATCAGACCTTCAAAGAAGACCTAATACCAATACTCTTCAATCTATTCCACAAAATAGAAATAGAAGGAACACTACCCAATTCCTTCTATGAGGCCACAGTTACACTGATACCAAAACCTCACAAAGATTCAACAAAGAAAGAAAACTTCAGACCAATTTCCCTTATGAATATCGATGCAAAAATACTCAATAAAATTCTCACAAACTGAATCCAAGAACACATCAAAACGATCATTCACCATAATCAAGTAGGCTTCATCCCAGGGATGCAGGGATGGTTCAATATCTGGAAATTCATCAATCTAATCCACTACATAAACAAACTCAAAGGAAAAAACCACATGGTCATTTCACTAGATGTTGAAAAAGCATTTGACAAAATTCAACATCCCTTCATGATAAAGTCTTGGAAAGATCAGGAATTCAAGGCCCATACCTAAACATAGTAAAAGCAATATACAGCAAACCAGTAGCCAACATCAAACTAAATGGAGAGAAACTCAAAGCAATCCCACTAAAATCAGGGACTAGACAAGGCTGTCCACTCTCTCCCTATCTATTCAATGTAGTAATTGAAGTCCTAGCTAGAGCAATTAGACAACAAAAGGAGGTCAAAGGGATAAATCAAAATATCACTCTTTGCAGATGATATGATCGTATACCTAAGTGACCCGAAAAACTCCACCAGAGATCTGCTACAGCTGATAAACAACTTCAGCAAAGTGGCTGGATACAAAATTAACTCAAGCAAATCAGTAGCCTTACTATACTTGAAGGATAAACAGGTTGAGAAAGAAATTAGGGAAATGACACTCTTCACAATAGTCACAAACAATATAAAGTATCTTGGTGTGACTCTAACCAAAGAATTGAAAGATCTGTATGACAAGAACTTCAAGTCTCTGAAGAAAGAAATCAAAGAAGACCTTAGAAGATGGAAAGATTTCCCATGCTCATGGATCAGCACGATTAATATAGTAAAAATGGCCATCCTGCCAAAAGCAATCTACAGTTCAATGCAATCCCCATCAAAATTCCAACTCAATTCTTCATAGACTTAGAAAGAGCAATTCTCAAATTCATATGGATTAACAAAAAACCCAGGATAGCAAAAACTATTCTCAACAATAAAAGGACTTCTGGGGGAATCAGCATCCCTGACCTCAAACTGTACTACAGAGCAGTAGTGATAAAAACTGCATGGTATTGGTACAGCGACAGGCAGGTAGATCAATGGAATAGAATTGAAGACCCAGAAATGAACCCACACACCTACGGTCACTTGATCTTTGACAAAGAAGATAAAACCATCCAGTGGAAAAAGGACAGCATTTTCAACAAATGGAGCTGGTTCAACTGGCGGTCTACATGTAGAAGAATGAGAAGTGATCCATCCCTATCTCCTTGTACAAAGCTCAAGACCAAGTGGATCAAGAATCTCCACATAAAACCAGATACACTGAATCTAATAGAAGAGAAAGTGGGGAAAACTCTCAAACACCTGGGTACGGGGGAAACGTTCCTGAACAGAACACCAGTGGATTATGCTCTAAGATCAAGAATCGACAAATGGGACCTCATGAAATTGCAAAGCTTCTGTAAGGCAAAGGACACTGTCAATAGGACAAAACAGCAACCAACAGACTGGGAAAATACCTTTACGAATCCTATGTCCGATAGAGGGCTAATATCCAATATATACAAAGAACTCAAGAAATTAGACTCCAGAGAACTAAATAACCCTATCAAAAAATGGGGAACAGAGCTAAACAGAGAATTCTCAACTAAGGAAATTCGCAGGGCTGAGAAGCACCTAAAGAAATGCTCAACATCCCTAGTCATCAGGGAAATGCAAATCAAAACAACTGTGAGATTCTACCTTACACCAGTCAGAATGGCTAAGATCAAAAACTCAGGTGACAGCAGATGCTGGCGAGGATGTGGAGAAAGAGGAACACTCCTCCATTGCCGGTGGGATTGCAAGTTGGTACAACCACTCTGGAAATCAGTTTGGTGGACCCTCAGAAAAATGAACATAATACTACCTGAGGACCCAGATATACCACTCCTGGACATAGACCCAGAAGATGCTCCAACATGTAATAAGGACACATGCTCCACTATGTTCATAGCAGCCATATTTATAATAACCACAAACTTGAAACAACCCAGATGTCCCTCAACAGAAGAATGGATACAGAAAATGTGGTACATTTACACAATGGAATACTACTCAGCTATTAAAAACAATGACTTCATGAAATTCACAGGCAATTGGATGGAACTTGAAAATATCATCCTGAGTGAGGTAACTCAGTCACAAAAGAAGGAACATGGTACGTATTCACTGATAAGTTGTTATTAGCCCAAAAGTTCGGAATACCCAAGTTTCACTTCACAGAAACCATTGGGCTGTGAGTGAGGTCCCAGG
>CM052708.1:41130328-41167460 GCA_028551405.1 Uromys caudimaculatus | reverse complement strand
CTCTGGTGGAGTTTTTCGGGTCACTTAGATATACGATCATATCATCTGCAAATAGTGATAGTTTGATTTCTTCCTTACCAATTTGTATCCCTTTGACCTCCTTTTGTTGTCTAATTGCTCTAGCTAGAACTTCAATTACTATATTGAATAGATAGGGGGAGAGAGGGCAGCCTTGTTTAGTCCCTGATCTTAGTGGGATCCATCTAGACTCTTAAAGGAGTATAAAATACTTCTAGGTCCGTGACATAGGTTGCTATAGTGCATCCAAGAATAACTCCAGCACGCTCCGCAGTCGTGCTCAGCAATGTATAGGATAATCCTCTTAGCTTGCTCTCATCTTTATTATAAAGGCACTTTATTTTTATTAAGTTCTTGCCCAGCTACTGATATAGCTTAGCAGGTAAAAACACTTGCTCTGCTGTCTTGGTAAACCCTGTAAGGTAGAAGGAGAGAATCAGTTCCACAACGTTTTCCTCTGACCTCTCTCTCACACACACAATTAACAAGAACAACAGTGAAACTTGTCTATCTGACTGTAACTTTTTTTTTCATCTTCTGTTGAGGGATAGAATTTGTGCTGTAAGGCATTTTCTAAGAGATCTGCTGTCCACTGCTGTATTGTGTGTATGTGTGTGTAGTTTATTTTATGTGCACAAGTGTGTACCTACATGTGTGTGTGTATACATATATATATATATACATACATACATACACATATATATATATACACTTATATATATATGTATTTATGTATGTATGTATTATGTATACACACATATCATGTGTATTCCTGGTGCCCTTGCTGGTCAGAAAAGAGCATTGGAGCTCCTTAAAGTAGAGTTATACATCGTCACCATATGGGTGCTGAGAACCTAACCTGGGTCCTCAGCAAGAGCACCTAGTGGTTACTCAGGGAGGTTCAGACTGTTCTCATGATCAAGACTTTGACAGTAGTTTGTATCTCCACCTCCCTCATGCTCAGGGGCCTCCTACAACCCCCACCCCTCCCTCAGGGGTCTCAAGATCTTTTATTATTATTATTATTATTAATTTTTTATTAATTCAATTTTCTCTTAAGAAAAAGTTTAATAGATGCTGGCTTCGTTGAGTTCCTTAATTGCAGATGGACATTTAAATGTTGGTTTTGTTTTACTTACGAATTCAAATGGTATGTCCTGTAAGCTTTTGAAGGCTAATGGAAGACGCCGATGGAAAGACTATGAGAGGACCACAAACCCAGGAGGGTGGAATGCTATGGCTGATGTACAGTGTAAGAGTACCTACAAGATACATGTGGTGGGAGCTTGGTCTCCAGTACAGAGAAGTAGATGGATGTGTGTGTGTGTGTGTGTGTGTGTGTGTGTGTGTGTGTGCACTTAGTTGGAAGGAGGCATGCTATCAGAAGGATAACATTTAGTTTAACTTATCTCTGAAGGGGTTTCTGGGCTCCATCTGGCTTCTTGTCTCGACATGGGATGACTGCCTATACTTCCATGTGCACTGTGATGCCAGCTGCTAGGAGGTTTAATCCCGAGTCCAGAAGTGGTGATGAAATGTCCCTTGGACTTAGGACTGTGAGCTAAATTGTACTTTTTCAAAATGCTTTGTTTTATGTGCATGAGTGTGTACTTACATGTGTATACGCTCCATGTGTGTGCCTGGTGCCACTGGAGGTCAGAAGAGGACATTAGCGCTCCTGAAACTGGAGTTATGGGTGGTTGTGAGCCACCTATGGGTGCTGGGAACCAAACCTGGGACCTCTACAAGAGCAGCTAGTACTCTTAACCACAGAGGCATGTCTCCAGCAGTGAATCCTGTTCTTTATGAAGTAAAAGAGATGGGGGAGGGGAGGGGAGCAGAGACCACTGGTTTAGGTGATGTTATCTAGTTCTGATTCGGGAACTTGAGAAATGAAGAACTGAAAATGAAGAAAAGAAAATGAAGGACTCCCCCTCCCTGCCCATGGCAACAGACCTACTTATGGAGCTGCAGGCCTGTACACTTGACTTGCTGGGACTGTGATCGAGGTCGTAAAGGTCTAAGGCATTCTTCCTTTTCTCCCACGGTTCTTTCTTTTCTCTTTTGAATTACACACATAGCACATGCTCATCCCAACTCGCACTGTCAGCTTTGTGATTTAATAAAAGAACACAAAAGAGAATCAGCCTTTTCTTTCAGCCTACCATTCACTTCTCTGAGGTAATCCCATGAACAGTGTGTGGCCCTCTCATGCCTTTCCACTCAAAAACATTCTTCAGAGGGTTTACATGGAAGATCACACCTGTCTGAAATTCCAGCTCCAGGGGGATCTGATGCCAAATTCTGGTCTCTGCATGTGGGAACAGACCCGGCATGGTGGAAAGAAGCCCCACGTGTCCGTCCTGGGAGCTGCAGCTCTGGGTGGGACAGGAGACACGCAGGAAGTGCCTGCAAGCTCTTCTACAGTCCGACTGTCTGGCCAGGCTGTGTGAGAGGCCTCTGTGGAGACACAGCCCATGGGTAGAAGAGGGAACTGTCCCCAGGAACGCAGCAGCCAACTCTGGAGTTCCCATGGTGGGACATCGTGGATTCCGCCAGATGCCACAGGACCTGGGAACAGACAGGGCACACAGAGCACACCTGCCATAGGACCCGGTTTGCGGCGGCTTGGGGCACTAGACTAGCTGCTTATGCTTGGATGAATGAGTACCGTCTGGGAGCACTGGCAAGCCCTCGGCGAGAGATTAGATGCGGTTCCTTAATCGAGGGCCGGATCCCTCACTTCCTATGGTGGGTCCAGATGAAGAGACAGTCCATAATTCTAAGATGTTTATTTTCACTGTGGAAGGTGGTGTGGATGGAATTGTACCCCCAAACCTCTGGGAGAGGCAAGGCAGATATAATAACTGGGAAGGGGCGTGGTTAAGTCTCTAGGTGTCTCATTAACATGGGGATGGCTTGGGGCTGTGTGACCATGCCTCTACCAGAGGAGGGGTGGTACATGACCGTGACTGGAGCCAAAAGCCTCCCAGGTGCGTTGGCATAACGTTTCCCAGTCCCTTATGGATTCTGCTGGGTCGCCCAGAGTTTACGCCTGTGCTCGACCTGGTGGCAGATTGCCTGTCACAGATCACTGTCCCACATCTGCAGACATCAAGTCTGCACACGGTGTACAGAAATGCATCTAGGCCAAGCACCCATACACGTAATAAAATAAAATAAAAAGAAAATAAACAGAAGTGTCAGTGTTGAGCTAAGAGATATATGCTTCCGTTTCTGTTTTGAGCCTTGAACATGTTTTCTTCTAAGACTACTTCCTGCTGACTAGGAATGTTGGGCTCCTTGGGAGCAAGTCTTATCTTTGGTCATCAGGATAATCAATTTTTCCTTCTTGTCTCTTTGCTCATATCTGCTTGATAAACCAGAGGAACAGGAATCAGCCGCCTCTGCCACAACAGTCCTTTTTGGTTTTTTTTTCCAGATTCCCCAGAATTAACTTGTCTATTGCTAGTGCACTAGGCAAATCATAATCACCTGCTGTGAAGCAGCCTCTTATCCCATACCTGAGATTAAAATGAAAACATATTCACATAATGTAACTGGGTTTTTAAAGTTGAAGCTGTACATTTTGACAATAGGTATATATATATATATATATATATATATATATATATATATATACTTATATTTATATACATACACAAATAATTTGTTTCCCACAATCCTATGTTTGTCGATATACAAAATATAAGATAATAGATAGAAATGGTTTTGAGCAACTGGGAATGGTGGTGTGCACCTATAATCCCAGCACTTGGGAGGTAGAGGCAGGAGGTTCTCTGTGAGTTTGAAGTTAACCTGGTCTACAAAGTGAGTTCCAGGACAGCTGGGACTGTTTTACAGAGAAATCCTATCACAAAAAAGTGTTATAATAAATAAATAAATAATGCTAATGGTAATAATATATAGGTTTTTTTTTTTTTTTTTTTTTTTTTTTTTTTTTTTTTTTTTTTTTTTTTTTTTTTTTTTTTTTTTTTTTTTTTTTTTTTTTTTAGCAATATCCAATATAGGGATGAATCTGAGTGGTTCAAACTACGTTGAAATCATGGTTCTAATTCGCTTTCTGCATATATCAGAACAATTTTCTCTTAACTCATATGACATTTCCTCTTACTATATACATCACCACTTCCTGTAAACTAACATGATGTCTTGGTTTCAGTGATTTTTTTAAATTATATTTTATTGATTTATGTGTGTATGTGTCTATCTGTGTGTGTAGTATGACTTATGTATAAAGGTCAGAAGACAACTCTTTGGAGTCTGTTGTTCAACCAAGTGGGCTCTGGGAATCAAATTTAGGTTATCATGATTGTCACCAAGTGTGTTTATCTATTAAGCAATTTTTAAGGTCCTCAGTATGTTCTTAAAATTCAGCTTTAGTGTATGTAGTACATCTTTTGTGTTGTTATATAAATAACCAAGAACAAGTTCTTTGAGTGAATATTTGGAAAGGCAGATGGATATACTCATGCACATCCTGGAAGAACAAGTTCAAACATTGCATCCTCTGTGAAACCTCACTGGCCTTTCCTCGGTGTACAGTTGTTTGAGAGCCTTGAGCCTACATCTTGCACACATCTGTCTGTGTACACCTGTTGATCTGTCTGCTTTCTGTATTTGCTGTGATCCCATTGTCTCACAGAAAATGGCTGAATGTGCTACAGTGTCTCAGTCCCTTCCTTGTCTCAACTCTGATAGCACTTAGATCATGGATTTTGTTAAAGTACTTTGGATTGTTCTTATAACCCCCCCCCCCCATGTGTACTGAGATCTGCTGAGGTTAAATCAGGATGCCTTGACTGTGGTATCTTACCTCAGTTTCCTGATCTCTAAAATGTAGGTGTGCTGGATATTTTGTGTTGTTTTGACACAAGCTCTAGTCATCTGAGTGGAGGGAATCTCGATGGAGAAAATGCTCAATCCCATAATATGCTCTAGGCCAGCCTGTGGGACCACTTTCTTAATTAGTGATTGATGTGTGAGGACCACATGTGAGGCCACCCCAGGGCTGGTGGTCCTGTGTTTTGTAAGAAAGCAGGCTGAGGAAGTCAGGGGAAGGAAATGAGTAAACAACACCATGGTCTCTGAATCAGCTCCTGCCTCTGGGTTCCTGTCCTGTTTGAGTTCCTGTCCTGACTTCCCTCAGTGATTGATGACAGTGATCTGGAAGTATAAGCTAAAATAAACCCTCCCCACATCAGCCCCACAAACTTACTTCTGGTGATGGTGTCTCATCATAGCAATAGTAACCCTAACTGAAAGAGTTAGGTAATAGTGCCTCCTATTTGTGAAGTATGTCAAATAAGATTGTTAATTAAAGTTAAAGTATTTAACACAATTTCATGACAAAGACTATGTGCTCTGCAATAGTCAAGTTTCTCTAGAACAGGAGGAATTGAATGAACATATGTTTAATGAAGGCATTTAGTTTAGTTTGCACAATAGGAGCTGGGAAATCCAGTAGTGGTTGTCTGTACAGTGGAGAGGTGGAGAATCTGGTAGCTGCATAGTGCACAAGGTTGGGCGCTTGAGCATTCCCTGCTGGTGGTGAGGGTTGGAGGACTGCTTCAAGCCACTTGGTCTTCAGTCTATGTAGGAGAGGCTGCATTCTGATGGCAGTGAGGTACGATACTCATCAGGGGCCTGGAAGCCATGAGACCAGGATATCAAGAGGTGGGGACAAGCAAGCCAGAGTAAGGAATTTTCCTGCCAACTCTTTCATTCTAAGTCTCCTCAGGAAGGTACTGCACATGCTGGGTAGGAGAGTCTTCCCCTTTTAATTCCTCCTTCCTTGAAATGCCCTCATAGATAGCACAGAGGCTTGTCTCTTAGTCAAGGCCTGACCCAATCAAGTTGACTGTAAGAATGGTCAACTATCTCAGGCTCAAAGAAGAGAAATAATTTGTAAGTTTCTATGTTGCTTACATGCTTGTCATTTCCCCAAGTCATATAGGGGTTGAATGAAAACAAAGAAAAAGAAAGGAAAAGAAAAAAGTAAAGAAAAGGAAGACCCGAGTGCTCCTGGGTATGATGGAGGAGAAGGTTCATTGTAGATGTGAGGGAGAAAACTCTCAGAGACAGAGGCATCTGGTAGAGTCCAGAGTGGACGTGAGCAGCTGACTGAGGGTGTGTGTGTGTGTGTGTGTGTGTGTGTGTGTGTGTGTGTGTGTGTGTCTGTTTGTGTATAGAGGGGAAACCAGGAGAGGAGAGAGCCAGGGGCCTGGAAGCCATGAGACCAGGATACCAAAAAAGGACCAGAGTAGTCAAAACAGCTGGATTGTATAGGAAGAGCAGCTGGGGAGTGTGGGGGGAAGCAGCACAGCCTCTGGGTTTGGAGAGTTCTGGGTAGGGGGCTGAGTACCCCAACCAGGAGTGTGCAGTAACAGGGAGGGAGGGAGGGAGGGAGGGAGGGATAGTAGGAGGATCTGGCAGCCAGTGCCAGCTTTGATAGGTTAATAGGCACCTCAGTTAGCTGTTTATTGTTTACAGGCACCTCAGACAGCCATTTGTCCCAGGTTTGAGACCTAATGGGTAGTTGTGAAAGAGTGAGAATGTGTCCATGAAACAATGCTGTTTTGACAACTTAAATATTCACTACCTTTATTTTCACTTTCTCCAAACTAGATTAGATTATTTCCCCCAACCGCCTCCATTTACTGCTAAGCTCAAGTTCCTCAGTGAGTTTAAGGGCTTGGGAGGGAGGTGGGTGTTCAATATGATGTAAGATACAGGTAGGTCTAGAATTGGCAAGGCCATTCACTGAGAGCCAGGCCCCCGAGCATCTGTTTGTTTGATTTCATTGTGCAGAACTTCATTTAAACTTTTTGCGTTGGTTAATTCACTCTTGACATTTTGGGGAGGCTGCATAATTACATTAGGCTTCGTTTGCTTTATGGAAGACTGCTGCTGCTTTTGGAATGCATGGAAGGGAGGGAGCCTTAGTCAAGTGGCCTACTTTTTGCTCACTAAAGACATAAATTACATTTATATAACCCTTGCCGGGTAGCCCGACTAGATCCTTCTGGTAGTTGAAGGTTTTTCATTCACCATTATAATGTAAAATTTCCTCTTAAGTTTAGAAGATGATAAAACAGGAGCGACTAAGGAGGGCTAAGCAGAGGCTTTCAATGCTGGTTGTGTGGAAACCCCGGGAAGATGACAACGAATTAAAATAGGTGGAGTTCCAGAATCTCTTGTCTATTTTCTCAATTCTGAAAAAAGATCTGAAGCAGTATTGAGGGGAAAGCCTACAGTGATCATAACACAGTGGGCCAGCAGCCAAGAAAGAAACAGGGCAAGCGCTCAACTGTGCTAAAGGTCTTTGGCATCTCTCCAGCTCCGGGCGTCCCTGGGGTGACCACGCCTGGGGTGGTGCGCTGGGCCCGGGTAGCCGATCCTACGGGCTGGCGCTCAGCCTGCCCTCCGTCCCGGGCCGGGCCCACACGGCCGAGCGCCGTGAGCCGGGGGAAGGAGTTTCCTGCGGACCCGCCTCCCAGTCGCTTCCTGTCCCGCTCGCCGACCGCCTCCTGCCCCGTCCGGGGACTGCGCTTGGCCCCGCAGCCCCAGGAGGTCCCACGCCGTGCCTCCTGCACCATGCAGTCCCGCCTCCTTCTCCTTGGAGCCCCGGGCGGTCTCGGCGACGTGGCTTCGCGACGCGTGCGGCTGCTCCTGCGGCAGGTGCTGTGGGGCAGGCCGGGCGGGGACCGGCAGAGGCTGGAGGTCAGACTCATGCACGCTGGGGTGACCGACTCAGGTAACTGGGCCCTTCGGCTTCGCTGCTGCCGCCTGCCCTCGCTGCTGTGTGATGTGGGGCAAGGCGCTGGCGCCCCCTGGGCTCCACTCTGAAACCTGAGGGGTCCAGACTAAGGTCTCTGATGTCTAGGATCACAACTTTCTTCTTCCACTGGAGATTTTACTACACGAATCCTAACAGACTAGAGGACACTCAGAGGTTTATGCAGCAGCATTTTGGGGGCTGTTAAAACCCGCCCTTGACCTTGATCTTTGACTCCCAAAGGCTGGGTAGCCGGTTTTGTGTCCTGAGCCAACTAGGGCTTGTGATGCCATAGACGTGTACTTTCTTGCTGGAGAACCCGTGTCCATGTTCCTTTCCAATTTTAACAGAAGACACAGTTTTAAGCACTCTTAGAACTGAAAGTAATAGATTTAGTTAAAACCCTAGCCTATAAGGTTGGAATGAATGAGTGCCAGAAAGAAAAAAAAAGTGCCTTGCTGAGGATCACACAGTGAAATTGAAATTCAAAACTTGCCTGTCCTCGATCATTCAACTGCTAGAGCATTTATTTGCTTTCCATTCTGTGTGACAAAATTCAAAAAACAACCTAAAACAAGGAAAGATTTATTTTGGCTCACAGTCACAGATGTTTCAGTGTATACATGACACCTCCATTGCTGTGGCCTGCGTGGAGGCAGAAACTCATGGTGGCAAGTGGGCTTAGCAGAGTGAAGCTGCTCTCTCAGGGAGGCAGAGAGAGGAATCCGGGAGAGGACCTACTCTTCAAAGGCAGATTCTACTTTGTCTCACTAGGCTCAACTCCTTGGGTGCATCATCTCCTGATAATGTCATCTCATCTAATGAATCCATCAGTTCACCAGTCCAGATGATAATACACTCTTGTCATAGAAGGCAGAAGTCAATGGTAGAATCTGACAGGCTTTGGGGTTGAGAAGTTTTGGGTAGACTCATTTTTTTGTACTCTCTAGCTAGCTATCAGAGCCATGAGTCAGCAGATAGAACGTTTAATTGAAAAGAGGTTTTTGAAAAATGTAATTTTTTTTTTTGTACTGGTATGCCTCGCTATAACAGGATTCTAACACTGAAGGTAAGAACTGAGGGTAAACAAAAGTTGTGAGTTCACCAGAGACCCAGGCACAAGTAAGAGCTCTTATGACAGAATGAAAGATTGACTCTTGGCTATCCAGACTCATAAGGTTAAGGCTTTCAAGGTTACAGTGGCACTGTTGGAATCAGAGGTCATACACAGACCACTGTAATCGCACAGAAAGCAGCAGGCTGTGATGGATTAGTGTTGATGCTGGAAAGACTCTCAGCTGTACTCCAACATGTGACCAGGCTCACTTTGTCTTCAGTTGTCATTGCTTCCTAGCAGTGTGACAAAAGAACAAAGTACATGAAAAACAAACTCAAGTTATATATTTTCTTCTCCTGCACTGTGTACCTGTTTGTCTTATCTTCATGCTCCTTTGGTTTTTGTCAACACTATGTACCTAACACGTATACAGTGGCTTACTAGGTTAAAGTTCATGGAGAGTGTTTTTGTGAGAGTTTGCAATTGCTTTGCTGGCTTTCATGATAGTACCTTTACCAAGCCTGACATGAAGGGGAAAAAAGGCCAAGTATGTAAAAAGTAAAAGAGAAGTTGGATATCGTGGCACACTTTAATCCCAGCACTGTGAGTTCAAGGCCAGCCTGCTCTATAACAATTCCTGTATAGCCAGCTCTATGTAGAGAGAATCTGTCTCAAAAAAAGCCCAAACCAAGCCACCCCAAACAAATCAACAAACTCTCATGCCTCCTGCTTTTCACCCTTTTCTATTGGATAGGGTGGAATCTATAACTTGTAAATTCTTTATCTCTATGCTTTAATTAGTAGTAGTTGTATCTCAAGATTTTAGAAACAAATGGTCAGTCAGCAAGGAGGTTATCACTTCTCGGAGTAGTTGACACAGATCACTGGGACATCATCATAGATGGGGCCAGTTGGCTCAGTAGGACTGGATCTCAGAAACTGAGGAGCTTGGAGACACTTCTCTAAACCCATGGCTTTCCTTTACCACTGTTCACTGTTCTGTAGATTTCACAGCTTTTTCCTTATGACGTCTCTGGGTGAAATAGATCTGTTTATACAAACAATAAAATGTTCCTGATAAGCTGTTTTTCATTTAGAAAATTGAAAAATAAATCCTGTAAACCAGTCCTCTCAACACATCAATCCATAGTCATCAGTTTTTTGTATTGGTTCTGTCAGATTATATATATCTAACGGTACAGGTAATTATTTGTACAAATTGGATCATATATTTTTCTTTAATTTATCACTGTATCGATGATTGGGAACATTAACATAATATTGCCCTATATGATCACATAAGTTAGGTATTAATTTCAGACATTTACCCCTATAATTTATTTTATCAGTTTTTTGTTCATGAACATATAAAATGCCTATTTTAAATATTTTATATAAAAATAGTAAAAAAGATACTCATTCTTTCTTATACATGTTTTGTGACTTAAAGATTGTCCTTGGGCCACAATAACAATAGTCATGTGACTTAGGAGAGGAAAATTTCAGAATTTTGGTTGCAACTGAGAACAACTATTATGGTTTAGTCTTATCACTGTATTTACCAGATATTGAACCTTATGGAATTCATTGGCTACTTTGACCTAAAGCAGAGTATTAGACTCTTAGGCTCTCCCGGCTTTGTTGTGTATTAAAGAATTCAACAATAAGATACCAGAGCAGTTGTAACCATATAAATCATTCGAAAGATTCATTTCAGGAACACACAGACGTCAGATGGACGCTGTTGATACATTTAGTTTTTTATCTGCTCTAAGTTTTACATTCTTCTTAAAAAATGATGTGGGCCAGGGGTATAGCTCAGTGAGAGAGTGCTTGCCTAGCATGTGCAAAGCCCTAGATTCAGTCTTTAGTACAAAGCCAACAAAAAGCAAAAGTGACGTCACTGAACTATTGCTTTTGACCTGATGTGATTCTCCTTACCCTGGGGACTTTGGCAATGCCTGAGATGAGCCAAGGGAGAGGGGTGCTATTGGCATCAATGGGACTGTAGCTGACAGTCTACAGCACAGGACAACATCTCACAACTAAGAAATTACCGTTCTAAACTGTTAGGACTATCACTGGTGAGAACCCTGAACTGAGCCAACTTGTCTGTGCTGCTGCAAATAGAAACTCAAAACAATTTGCATTTAATGGAATTGGCAGCTCAAAGCAGAAGGTGCTCAGAGAGACAGACCTGCTGGACAGTGTGGGCAAGCAGCTCACAGAGCTCAGAAGGAAGATGTGGGAACATCTTGGTTATGCTCAGCGCTTGTTTTATGTGAGCCTGTTCTGAGCAGTTGACAGCTGGTGACTGAGTGTGACTAAGCTACTGTGACTGGCTTCCATTTACTTGTTAAAAAGTCAAATAGCCTGGGCTTTCATTGTGTAGGACTCAGAGTACAAAGGTATCCTCAACTTAAAGTCCAAGTTGACTTCAACATTACAGTCGTAACCTGAGGAAGGTTCACAGAACTGAGTGCCAAGTGTGGTAAAAGTTACTATGCTCACTAATAGAATCCATGGTCTCTAGTCTGTACTACAAGCTGTTGCGGGAAGTATTAAAAAAGAAGAAATATATGGCACATGTTCCTGCATTATGCCCTGGTTCTCTCATCCCCGGCGGGCTGGCCAGCCATGCACCAGCGGGCAGTGGCTGACCTGCTTTCAACTCGTGGAGACTGTGACTCAGAGCTCCACAATCTCTCTCTCCACCCAGCTCCTACTGGCTTGTCTCTACCACGCCAGCCCCATGCTTCAATACCCCCATGGCCTCTGTGGTGTACATCAGGCAAACCCACACTTTGCTCTGTACCTTTCATTCTGGAACTCAGAGGAGCTGCTGTGTGAAGGAAAACGCAACACAAACTTAGTTCAGGAACAATAATAACTCAGTCTCTGGGTGCATCAACTAAAACCTAATCTTGTAAACCTTATCAAAGTCTGATTCCTCTGGTGGCGAATCCTTTCGGATGCACCATGATACCAGGAGACTCTACTAGCTACATCTTACCTATCTGCTCTCCCCTTGGCAAAAGGACTCCCTCTCTCTCGCTCCTCTCTTCTCCTACTCTGACCTGGAAGTCCCTCCTTATTCGCCCAGTGATTGGCTCTTTTATTCATTAGGGGATTGGTTCACAAGAAGTCACAGGTGTAACTCACTCCTTCTCTGAAGCCCCTCCAATACAAAAAGCCCCAGGGCTATCCACAACAACAAGCATATACAACAGAATTACTATATATACACTGAAATACTATATATGCAACAGTTTTGAGATTGGTGAAGATCTTGAAGTATCTGGGCAGAATATCCAGTTTTTTCAGGGATTAACAAATAAATTAAAATTATCACTGTAGCAATATTTTATTTTATTGTTTGTTTGTTTATCTATTTGTCAGGGTCTCTTTATATAGTCCTGGCTGTCCTGGAGCTTCCTATGTAGATCAAGGTAGCCTTAAGGTCACAGAGAACCTTCTGCCTCTGCCTTCTGAATGCTGTGTAGCAACATTTTAAGGAAACACACACACACACACACACACACACACACACCCAGATGTAAGAGTTAAAAAAATAATTATCAAAGCCAGGCACAGTGGCACCACACCTTCAATCACAGCACTTGGAAGGCAGAGGCAGATGGTTAACTGTGAAATTTGAGGCCAGCCTGGTCTACATAGTTGACAAACAATTTTGTGTAAGATTAATTACTTTTTATTATCTTAAACATTGAAGTTTTTTTTATATATATTTGAGAAATCCCTTTAAATAAGAAATAATCTAGGAAATAAGATTAAAACTTTCTACTTTAAATATTTTCTAAGTTTAATTTCATTTGGAAGGTTTTAACCTTTGGATTCTTTTTAATTAAAAATTACATGCAATTTCTTCCATGTCTTAATGAGACATATAATAATTGCCTATAGATATCTGTGACAATTTTGTACAATATGTGGATTTAGCTAATATGTGTTTTATTTGCGTATTTATTATATAAGTGCAGCTAAATACTCAGCAATGTTGTTTTTGTACTTTTTAAATGGGCTCATTCTGGTTACTCTAATTATTCTAGTAGTAGTAATTGTTCTAGAGTAGACTAGTACTCTAGTAGAAGACACTGAGTATCTTATGTTTTAAGTCCACCTCCCATACTTTTTTTTGAGGCAGGTCTCACATAGTCCAGGCTAGCTTCAAGCTTTGTATGTGCCAAGGATGTCCTTAAACATTTGATCCTTCTGCCTTCCATATTTCTGCTGTGCAGGGACTAGAAAGTGTGGCCTCCATGCCTGCCCTGTCTCTTTATATTTCTTGACAGGGTTTTATGTAGCCCTGGCTGGCCCGGAACTCACTATGCAGACCAGGCTGGCCTCGAACTCATTGAGAACCAATTGCCTCTGACTGCAGGGATTAAAGGTATGGATCAACACACATAGTTTTCTTTAATTATTTGATTTTTTGATGTAAAGTCTTGCAATGGTGCCTTGGGCAGCCTGGAACATGTGTCACCCCTCTGGGATTATTCACATGTGTGACTGCATCTGACTTTAAAATTCTTAACTTAGAATTAACAAAAAGGTTGTCCTCAAGAGAAGCCTGTATTGGCTTCTTCTGCATAAATTACCCATTGATTTTAACATTCCACTTTAAACCACCTCATTTAAAAATCTGTTTCAAATGACTTGACTTATGAGCATGCCCATAGATAGTATGTGTTCAAAAAATGCAGAAAAATTACTCTTTAGGGCTTAAAAACAATAATATCTCAGAAGACAGTTAACTTAAAACTAATCACTTGTTCACTTGTCAAACATTTGTTGAATGTCTAGAGTTTGAAATACTATATTTGGCACAGGATATAGTGATGATTAAAACATCCACCCTCTAACAAGAAAAACACTCTTGAAAACTAAACAGTAGTCTTCAAGTCTTCAAACATTTTTTTCATCTGCTAAAAGGATTTGCAAATATGTGTGTTTTGTACATTTTTAGTTTGCTATCTATAATTTTTCCTTATTGGTACAAATGGTAGCCAAGGGTATTATTTCTAGTAGACTATAAGCACTGACGTTTTAGATGAATTCTGTCTCAGGTTCTTCTGAACATGTCCCAGTGGAAGTAGAGTGCCCAGGTGGCTGGTTTGCCGCTGTGGTTTTACACCTGGAGGTCTCGGCCACCAGGTGTCCCTTACTGCTGTATCTCCCTGGTTTGTATTTCAGCTTTACATGCACTTTATGACTTTATCCGAATATGCCTTTTCTCTTAGAAGTTTTATTTTTATATTAATTTTCTGCAATAAAACCCCCTGGATGTTTCTTTAAATCTTTCTGTTATTATAGTGCTTAGTTGTTCAACATGACATCAGTGTTACATAATTTGATAACTCTTTGGAAAGATACTCTTTAATGACTTGAGCTATTCTCTCAGCTGAATATTATTTAATATTAATTAACTTATTAATACAACTCCTATTCCCCAGTTGAATGTTAATTATTGTTGGATTGTAAGCAATTCCAATGTAGCAGTGTCAATTACATCTTTCCAGACTTTCTAAATTATATGCCAACAATAATATGTTGATCTATATTAAAAACTTGATTACGGCCTTATTTAATTTTGTTGGTAATAGACATAGAGCTGGTTAGATTTTATTAATTTGATACAAACTGAAGTCAGTTGAGGAACTGCCTTCATCACATTGGTCTATGGTGAATTTTCTTGGTTAATGATTGTGGGACAGCCCAGCCCATTGTGGGTGGTCCCGTGTTCTTTAAGGAAGCAGGCTGAGTAAGCAGTGGAAAGCAAGCCAGTAAGCTGTGTTCCTCCATGTAACTCCTACCTCAGGTTCCTGCTTGAATCTCTGCCCTCGATTACCTCAGTGAGAGGCTTAAAGCTGTGAGATACAATAAACCCTTTCTCTTCAAGTTCCTTTTGTTCATGGTCTTTTTTTTTTTTTTATTTTTTTTTATTTTTGATACTTTATTTACATTTGGTCATGGTCTTTATCACAGCAATGGAAGTAAACCAGGACAGACAAACCACCTGACTTGCAGAAGAATGGTGTGCTAGGTTAGGGAAATTATTTGTGTCTCAATTTCTTGGAGGCGCATTAAAATCACCTCACTATAATTTATCAGATGGCTTTATCAGTTCTTCTCTTGGTGGCTCCTTGTTTAATAGGTTTTATTAGGATTTGGGGGCAAACTAAAATTATTATTTTCAAAGTACTTTTGCCAATACAGTTTTTAAATTTTTGAGAAAATACTTTAGTCTATGATATTTAATATGTTTTGTCAACGTCTTAGTTTTTGCTATTAACAAAGGTATCTGTTCTGCCAAACTAGTCACTCAAGTTAGCCTTTCTGACAGAAAGAGCAGTTATACCTTTTAGTTAAAATGAGTGTAATATAGTTTAGGGAATGGAATTTTCAAAAACTGTTGAGGAATCAGTTATGGGATTTCTGTGAACTGGTTTACTAGAACCAGAAAGGCCAAAAGTAAGGGGATATTGTAGTTATATTTGTGACTCTTTTCTTTATATATGCCATGCATTCATTACATTGATAACATATTTCATAATAAGTGATTTTGTACCTTTGATCTTTTTAAAAATTGACAAAAAGAATACAATAGTAAGGTAAGATTTCCATGGATTAAGGACTATGGGCGTGGTTCTAGTAAATGTGTAGTAAACTGTATTGATCATGTTTGAAGAATAATTAGATGAAAATCACTTATAAGAATTATAAATTTGTTGAGTTTTAAAGCTTTATGTCCATATTTTTGATGTATTTAGTGAAGCAGAAAACTAACTGGTTCAGTGGCTAGAGTTTATCATTCTCACAATAAAAGCATAAAAATAGAATTTTATATGATGGGGCTGAATATTTCATGTTATTCAAGAATATGTTTTGCCTGTCTACTTGAGAGGTACACATTGTTCTGAGACACCTACGTTCCCTTTGATATTTAGTTAGAGCACTGTGAAAATTTTTGTAGTACTCTACCAGGAACTACTCACTCCATCAAATGGATCAACATCCATGTAAATTATATGAGGTCTTTAAGTTGTTGAGTACTCCTCTTAAAAAGGTATCATTTTTTGTGTGAGTGTGAACATGTGCACAGAGCTCAGGCCAGCTTTCAGGAGTTGGTTCTCTCCTTCCACCATGTAGGTCCAGGAGTTGACTCTGGTCTTCAGATTTAGTGGCAAGCACTCCCCTCCCCCCATGCCATCTTGCTGGCCCTCAATGGGTTTTTTGTTTAAAGCAGTAACATGAGACAAGCTGAATATTTAGCTTATCTTCAAGTGCGCAAAAAAGCTGTGTTTGAAGATTTCTATGCCTTGCTGTCTGACATTTCCCATCGTGGCTTCTTGATAATACTCACTTCTCCACTCTGTAATATGCTTTATTTGACATAAGCCAGCACAAACCAAAATAGCTCTAAAGCAAATCCTTGCTTCTAGTATAAACATTAATATCTAGAGACAACTTTATTTACATTGACTTGAATGCTGTTATGGTGCTCAGAGGATGCTTGGTTCTGACCATACACATATATGTTCCTTTAGCCGATGCCCTGACACAATGGGCTGGGGTAAAATAAGTCAGGGAAGGCACTATTCTGAGCATGAGGATGTGAAGTCTGAAAATGGATTCTGAAAGACTGCTGTGCTCTGTAACCTTGGAGAGTGCTCACATAGCTTCATCCCAAGAGCACTGTTAAATAGGAAAGCCAGTAAGTACTAATTTTAAAATGAATTAACTAATTAAGTGTATGGGTGTTTTGCCTGTCTGTATGCATGTGGACCACTTGTCTGCCTAGTGCCCATGAAGGCCAGAAGAGGGTGTTGAATACCTTGGCACTGGAGCTTAAGACTCTTGGGAGCTGCTGAATGGGTGCTAGGAATGAAACCTGGGTTCTCTGGAAGAGCAGCAAGTGCTGAGCCATCTCTCCAGCCTCCACATTCAGTAATTATAATACAATAGGAGAAATGCTTGCAGAAAGGAGTGGGATGATACATTCTTGGGGGAAGAGGAGATGGTGTCAGGAAAAGTTGGCAAAGATTCAGTGCAGGAGATGAACCTCTCTGAGGAGCAGCTGAGTGAAAGGAGAGTTGGTGCAGGAGATGAAGCTCTCTGAGGAGCAGCTGAGTGAAAGGAGAGTCGGTGCAGGAGATGAAGCTCTCTGAGGAGCAGCTGAGTGGAAGACATTGCGTGAGATGTACAGAAGGCAGTGGCTGAAGGTTTAGTCAGTCACTGACGCAGGAATGCAAGGGCAGGGCTGGCTGGAGACGGTTGGGCAGGCAGAGAGCAGAGTTCCATTTTCCTCAGATTGAAGTAAAGCTGTCTCTAGACTGTCCACTGGTAGCTGTGCAGTGCAGGGGAGAGCAGTGAGTCACAAATAGCCATTTAGGAACTGTGTAAAGGCAGAGCTACTGGAACGGCTTCGATGGCTCCCAGGTCTAGCACTGGAGCCAAAGATGGACAAGCTCATGATTTCTAAGGCAGAAATGATTAAATGTCTGGTTCATCTACATGTCATGCCGTCTCCTCTTTGTCTGCAGGAGACATGGTTAATTGATCATTGCCCCATTTCTCAATGAAAACAGTTTCCATTGTGGTTTCTTCCTCTGTGTTTTTAAAAGGCCTCTAGCTTGATGGTTAAATGTTTGGGATCTTCCACTACTTGTTTTGTCATTGATTTCTACTTTAATTCCATTACGGCCAAGAAGCACACTCAGGTTTTAGTCCTCTGACGCTTACTGGGGTTTGCTTTATGCCCAGCCCATCACATATTTTGGTTAATGTTACAGATGCATTAAAAATATGGATCATGCTGTTATTTGCATTTAGGTTAAGTCGTATGGGTGGGTTCAGAGTGTCTCTGTCCTCAGCTCTCCCCTTGTCTGGACCAAAGGATCAGGAAGCAGCTTCCGAGGTTCTATAGCCATTTTCCCCTGCTTCTTCCTCGACTTATGGAGATAAACACATTAAATTATCTGGGCATATTTTAAGTTTATCTTATTTCTACCCAGTTCTGTTAAGATTATTATTTTTTAAATAGTTATTATCCATCTCCTTCCTTGCCAGGCTATTCCCAAAGGTTTGCTGTTTGCTGAAGGTTATGTCTTTTTTCACAAGAGGACATAACCATTAGGAAAGCACTAATTTAGGCACCTGGTGTGCTTGCTCTCTCCAAAGCCCCTTGGGCCTAGGTGTGGCCATGACTTTCTGTTATTATTAGTTTCAGAGTACTACATTCCCCTTGTCTTCCTTAAATTCTGCCCTCACCTTCATGTGGTCCCTTATCATACAATAAATTGACATTTTACTGAGTGTGAAGCCCAAACCAGGCAGTAAGAAATTAGGGTGGAGAAGGATTTCTTGTGTGCAGCAGACAAGAGCTGCTCGGAATCACTCCCAAAGAAGTGTTCTCCTTGAGCAAAAGAAAGGAAGATGAAGATCCTTTTTTTTTTTTTTTTTTTCCTGGCAGTCTATATGAAGTCTTATGGGAAAGGATTTTGTGGTCGCATTCCTGAGCATGCTCAGTTTATAGTTCAAGAAGGGACGATGCCTGCATTTTTTGGGGCATGCTTAGCTTATGGTCATGAAAAGTTAAAATGGAGGGCTGGAACATTTGGGGGCATGTTCTGTTCATGTTGTAACCATGGTAGTCAAGAAGCCTTTGGCCAAGCTCACATTGCATTCCTAGAGATGGCAGGCAGGTATGGTGACATAATCCTATAGTCCCAGCACTGTAGAATGGAGGTCAACCTGAGCTCTATCACAAGTTCAAGGCCAAGCTGAGCTATATAGCACAGCAAAGACCAGCCCAAGTAACCTGCTGTCCTAGAGAGCTGGGGGAGGAGTGTGACGGCAGACAAATGCCCCTGAGCATGTTTGGTTTTCTCCAGAAAGTTTAGCTGGAAAAAAGGAAAGGAGAGTCTGAAAGTATATTAATACAGGATTTTGCCCAGAATGGTGCATGTGACTAATGATTATGTACTTTTAGTTTCTCATTTTGAATCTACCAGTATTCCATTTGTTGCTTACTAGCAATCTGACAAATGGCTCTTCTTACAGAAAGGGTTTCATTCAGTAGGAAAATTTAGTGCAAAGGCCTAAAATTAGTTTAGCATGTTCAGGATGCTGGTGGCTTTATGTCAACTCAACATGAGCCAGGGTGGGAAGAGAGAACCTCACTTGGAAAATGTCCCCAGCAGACCGGCCTGTGGGCAAACCAGTGGTGTGTTTTCTTGATTGATGATGGACATGGGAGGGCAGGTGTGGGACGTACCACCTTTGGACTAGTTGTGCTAGGTACTATAAGAAAGCAGGCTGAGCAAGTCATGGGGAGCAAGCCAATAAGCAGAGGAATCCTTCTCCATGTCCTCTGCTTCAGCTCCTGCCCTGTTTGAGTTCCTATCCTGACTTCCTTCACTGATTAATAGGGACATGCAAGTGTAAGCCAATAAACCCTTTCCTCCCCAAGGTGGTTTTGTTCTTGGTGTTTTATCATAGCAATAGAAACCCTAACTGACATTCAGTGTCTGGTGAGACCAGTGTGGCTGGAGTTGGATGAGTGAGAATAATTGGAGATGAGACCAGAGAGGAAATGCAGATTAGAAACACAATTGGAGGTCATTACAAAGCCCAGAGCATTACCCAGCATGACCTGTCTCTGATTGTATTTGGTTGTTACATTGCCTCTGTAGATGCTAGATTGTGAAGAACAAAGCCTGAAACGGTAGGTCTGTGGGGTGTACAAGAAAAGGCTGCCTGGGACTATCATGGAATGTGCTGTAAGAGGAAAAAGAAGGATTTAAGTTGCCATTTGTACAGCTGAGGAGTATTTTTAGTGGAAAGATCAGATGTTTAGTTCTCAATACAGAGGAAAAACTTTCTTTTAAAACCTTAGTGAAGGTAATTGGAGATGTAGCTTCATTGGTAGAGCACTCCTCAACATTTATAAAGCTTTGAGTTCAATCAGAAGCAGCACATAAACTGGATGAGGTAGCATGTGCCACAATACCAGCACTCAAGAGGTAGAGGCAGGGTGATTAGAATTTTGGGTGCCTAGACAGATGGAGGCCAGCCTGGGATACTTGAGACCCTATCTTAAGCAACAACAGCAAAAAAAACTCCTCAACCCCCAAACAAACAAACAACACCCCCAACAACAACACACCTCAATAAAGAGGTTATAGTATATAATCTTAACATTGCCTATGCTAACTTTATTATAAAGCTTTTAAAAACTCTTTTGAGATAGGGTCTCAGTGTATAGTACAGGCTGCCTTTGAACTCAGTCTTCCTGCTACAATTCTGCAATACTAGGACTGTGAATACTTTATATGGAGAAGAATGAGGGAGAGAGGGAGGAGGTGACTCCCTGGCACTTGCAAAGGTGCTACACTCCAGAGTCTCAGGGGTCTGCTTGGAGATGCTCAGGCTTCAGGTTCCACATGGTGCTGAGATGCTTCAAGAACTTCTGTGATAAGAAGGAAGAAAAAGTTGCCTGTGGGCACAGTTATGGAGGAAGTTTGCAACCCTCATGATTTTTTTTTTCAATGTGTTTTGCCTTGGTTCCTTCTGGCAGCTAACAATAGACCTAACAAGGACTTACCATTGTGTAGATTGCTTTTCTTCTTCTTTCAATTTATCCTGTGTCTTTAGTAAATTCTATATCTATAAAAAACAACTTTCTAAGAGTCTCAGATTTTCTCATTTGAAGGTCTCTGTTTTAGAGGCTTATTTTGAGACTGTAAAGGATTTAAAGGCAGTAAGCATTCAACAAGTGTTAGCTGTCTTTGTTATCACCACAGCCTATGGTCCTGGTGTCTAGTGTACCTCAGCAGCTCTGAGCTAGCCAGGCTGAGGGATGAGCATTTGAATAGCTACTTTTTCTGCATGTCTTTGAGACCTTTCTAGACAAAGTTCTAGATGCCAGGACTGTCGTTTTGCCAGTTTTGCTCTCAGAGAGAGCAAAGTAGAGGGAGATTGGCTTAGACCTGCACTGTAGTTAGAGATTAACATTCCTTACAAAATAGAACTCTGTAGAAGTTGTTGAGAACTTTCTCTCACTTATCTAGAAATTCTCAACATTTATAGTATTTGGTCTGACTTCTGTTTATTACCTAGAAATACTGAATTTTGAGGGTAGGCTGCTGAGAACTTGACTTTGTAAAAGATCTGAACAGATGTGGATTCTGTCCTACTGATATTTTGGATGATTTCATTAGTTAATTGTTCTCTTCACTGTAATCCTTATGCCGGACATGGGCAATTTAAGGCAGGAGTGATTTATTTCTGCTTATGATTTCAGAGGGCTCAGTTTGTCATGGTGTGGGAACCGCCTGGCTTCTATCAAGGCAAGTGGGGAAAGCAGCTGGGGAAAGATACCTCAAGGACACACCAAGTAACCTACTTCCTCCAGTAAGGACTCATCTAAAGTTTCTAGAATCTCCCCCAAAGGTACTGCTACTTGGGGGCCAAATGTTCACATCATAAAATTGTGCCCCTGGTTCCCAACGGCTCATTGCCATCTCACAAACACGGTGCATTTAGTTAATATCTAAGAATGCCTTCAATCTTGACACTTCCAGTATTATTCCAGAGTCCAATTCAAAGTCTCTTCTGATACTCTGGTCAAACTCAGCTGAAATCTCTATAAAATTAAAAAGAAAGTCATATGTTTTTAGTATACAGTGGCATACTCCAAGAGGGAGGAATGGGAGATTACCATTGGAAGGTCAAACCCAAACCAAGACCATGTGAGTCATGTTGGCCGTATTTCTTTAACTACTGTACTCCTGAGTTGGGATATAGCTCAGTGGTAGAGTGCTTACTTAGCAAGTAAGAGGCCTTTTATTCAACCCCTAGTATGAGTGGTCCCCCTACCCCCCACCATGTACTAAGGATTGGAATATAGCAATATCGTAGAGTTCTTGCCTGGGTCCTGTTTTTCTAGGGTCCTGGTTTCATCCCCAGTGGAACTGGCAGAGAAAAACAAAACTAGCCATATACTCTTTTTTTTTTTCCTGAGACAGCGTTTCTCTGTGTAGCTCTGGCTGTCCTGGAACTCACTCTGCAGACCAGGCTGGCATTGAACTCATAGATCTGCCTGCTTTTGTCTCCTAAGTGCTGGGATTAAAGGTCTGTGACACCACCCCTTGGCTTCCAGATCAACTTTTAATATATTCCTTTCTTATCCAGACTACATAATTTTGAGGTTCTTCCATTCTGCTTTTTCCTTCTTATTTTCATTAAAAGATTGGCTAAAAAAGATAGCAATAACCATGCCACAGCCTGAATACTATAAAGTCTTGAAATTTCTTCTGTCAAATTAATTACTCTGTTATTTTGAAATCAGCCCCACTCAAATTCACAATGTATAGACAGAATATAGAAAAGTCCTTTTCCAGAGCATAGCGTTAGAACCCTGTAATCTGTTCTTTATAAAGTCCTTTTCCCATCTGAAGCCTTGTGAGTGCAGTCTTCACTGGTGACTTTGTGTTGATATTCTGGTCACCTAAGCTCTGGTTAGATCAACTGTTGAGTTTACAGCATCCTCGGACTCCTCTAGCCTGCATCTCCAAACTCCCACATAATAGTTCCAGTGAGCTAAGAACCGCACAGTCAGGTTCAGTCACATGAGCCCTTTTGTTACCCATTTTCTGAGTTCAAGTTGGGTTTGTTTTCTCACAGTCATGAAGGATGATGGCATGGCAACAGAAGGGCAAGCAAGTAGGATTGTATTGGGAGAGTAACAGCTTCGTGCAGCAAAAGGGGGTCCTGAAAACTGGCTGTCAGATAGTGTTTTGGAGCAGGCATCATTATGTCCTAGGAATCTGGCACATTTGGTCCCACATGTATGTAAATTAGTCATCTGGGAGGTGTTAATTTGGCTGGTTAATTTGAGTGTGTGTGGGAATTCTGATTGATTGATGGGGCAGGTGCAAGAGCACAGGCTCAGGAAAGCCTGCTGGTGGGAAAAAGGGCCACCATGAAGTTACAAGCCAGGAGAAAGAGCCAAGAAGTAAAAAGAACAAAGGTTGGTGGTTGGCTGACATCTCGGTGGGCCAGGACTTTTGGATATATGCTCTTGAGTTCACCAATTATATAAAGTTTGTCATAAAGCTTGAGTGTTCTCAGAGTTGACAATGGATTCTACTAGGGCATTTAGATACGTTTTCTCTGGGTCGGTAACCTTGAGTGTCTGTAGAATGGGGCTGCCTTGCTCCTGTCATTTTGGTACCAGTTTTCTGTATTGTTTTAGAATTACTGCGACCCAGTTATCTGACACAGACAGTTTAGAGGAACACACATTGCTTTGACTTACAGTTTCAGCGCATTCAGTCCATTATGGTGGGGAAGGCATGGCAGAGGGCACTTCTGTTCATGCCATGTTGGGCCTGGACTAGAACAAGCAGGTGGCCTTAGAGATACCCTAAGGACCCACCTCCGGGTGGCCTGCTCTCTTCACCTAGCGTCAGCTCCCTAAAGCCTGCAGAATCTCTTAGAACAGTGCCACCAACTAGGGGTAATGTGTTCAAGTCATGAGCCCATAGGAGACATAGAGTCAAACCATAAAGTAGCTAGAAATAAAGTCTGGTTAGGGGCAGTGAGAAAGATGGGCTCTGTGACCTCCACGTGTGTATACCTTCCTAATGTAAGTGAATAAATATAAAAAATTAAAACTTTTAAAAATACATTTTTCTGTATTGTTGCCTATATTAGTATTGCTATTAACATAAAATGTAAGTTTGGATAATATGATTTAATTTATGTGGCAGCCTAACTCCAGAAATGTAATTTTCTTAGTATTTATTTCTCTGTGATATAACTTATGCTGTTTAAAGAGATATTAGAAACATGTGCATGATACATTTATGTGACATCCCTCCTTGGAGGTCAAGAGATTCAACATTAACAGGGTGTAATCTGTGTCACTTGTTTGTTGTAATGACTGTATTCTCTCTCTTTTTTTTTTTTTTAGGTGAAACGGTTAATATTGGAGATGTATCCTACAAGCTGAAAACTCCCAAGAATCCAGAACTTGTCCCACAGAACTACAGTAAGAAAGTTATTTGTGAATGAATATATTTCAGAATTTCACTGTGGGCATTAAAAAAATACACAAGTTAGAGAGGCTGGTTTGAACCCAGTGTGCCGTCATGAGTGCCATGCTGGCCTGTACTACACAGTATCGTGGTTTCCGTCGTGGGCTTTGGAGTGGTGAGGCCTGCGTGAGGCACCCCCTCCTCACTCGTGCCTTTAGCACAAGTGTTCATGTGTATCACACACTGTGGCGTGGGGTGGGTATTAGTAAATAAAATGCATACGATAAAAGGAAGCTTTTAATTTGGTTAGTTTTGATCATATTTTGAAGTTGTATGAACATCAAGATCACTCTTGTCACCTCTAAATATCTTGTGTCTGTGCTTTATCCTGCTTTGGAAACCACTGTTCTCTTCTCTGCTGTAATAAGTCAGCTCTACGGGGCTGGAGAGATGGCTCAGCGGTTAAGAGCACTGACTGCTCTTCCAGAGGTCCTGAGTTCAGTTCCCTCACAACCATCTATAATGGGATCCGATGCTCTTTTCTGGTGTGTCTCAAGACAGCTACAGTGTATTCATATATATATGTATATGTATATATATATATATATATATATATATATATACATATATATATAAATTAAGTAAATCTTTAAAAAATTAAATCAGCTGTCCTTATTTTTTAGCTTTATAGTATCATTATGGTATGTATGAGTGTGTGTATATGTGTGTTTATGTTTGTGTATGTGTGTGTATGTATGCATATTTTGTATGTGTGTGTTCATGTTTGTGTATGTGTATATATGTATGTGCTTTTTTTGTATGTGTGTGTGCATGTATGTACATGTTTTGTATGGGTGCTCATGTGTGTGTATGTGATTGCATGCTTGTATGTGTATATATGTCTATGCATGATTATGTGTGTGTATGTTTGTGTGTATATGTATGTTTGTGTATGTGAGTATGTGTGCATATGTGTATATGTATTTTGCTTTTTTCCATTAATGAACTTGAAATTCATCCATTTTGTTGAACCTTTTCATTGTTTTGAATTTTGTTTGTTGAAACTTAATTCATACACTATACAGTTAATATTAAAAAAGATTTTTTTTATTTTATGTATATATCTGAGCATATTCATATTACTGAATTTGAGTATATGTCTTTAGAGGGCAAAAGAATATCAAATCCCCTGGAATTGGAGTTATAAGTGATTGTGTGCCATATGATATCTGTGTTGGGTCTGAATCTGAGTCTGCTACAAGATCAGTGAGTGATCTTAACTGCTGAGCCCTCTTTTTTAGCCCTAAAGTCCACTCTTTTAAAATAACCATTTAGTGCTTCTGAGTTGTGCAGTCGTCATCACTGTCTCACCTCAGAGCAAGCTCATTACTCCTGAAGAGAGATCAAGTGACTATTAATGTCCACTCCTTCTACTTCCTCTTTTCTCCTTTTCCTCCCCTCTAGTCTTGGACAGTTACTACTGCCATACTTCATGTTGCTCTGCAGCTGCCTGCCCTGGGTACATCATTGGTGGTGAGGTCATATACCATATGGTTTTTCTCTCTGGCTTGTTTTATTAGTGAGATAATTTTAGTGTCACTTTTGATGTTGTAGCATGTGGTTCATGCTTGGACTTAAGGTTTTCTTTACAAAGAACTTGCTCTGTCCTAGGCTGGTCTTGAACTCAGAGATCTGCTTGATTTGTCTCCTGGGATTAAAGGTATGTATTGTCATGCCTGAGTCTACACTTTTGTTGGCCACTGTTCCTCAAGATCTGGATCAAGAGCTTGAGCTTTCCTCCATTTCTGGGTTATAGTTCATTCCAGATAAAAAGTCTAAGCTATTCCTCGTTCAACTGCAAACACAAACAATAAGCTTAGCTGGGTGGGATCTTGCCATGAGGTTAGCACTCCCTTAATCTCTTTATCTCCTTGAACACAGGATTCAACTCCATTTCACTGCCTGGCACTCTTTATTATTACTTGAACTATACCTTTTTTCTTTTTTCTTTTAAGCTTGCTATGCTTGATTAGAATACTCTTCATGAGACTAGATCAGAGAATAAAGTCTCTGCTAGGCTTTTTTGAGACTTCAATTAATTTCTTTTGAGATTTCAATTAATTTCTTGGTCAATGCAATTAATATGAGTCTACCTCAGCCTTGGGTAGACTCTTTAGACAAGGGCAAGAAGCAGCTACATTCGTCACCAAAATATCACAAAAACAGACTCTAGCTCACATACTGAAATTCTTCTCTTCTAAAACCTCTTGGGCCACGTCTACAGAGTTAAAAAATCACCCTCAGCATTACCCCTTGGGATATATTTGGCAACCAAATTCTGGATGTATGTGACATGGTTCTTCTGGTTTTGGAATGATCTCAACTTCCTATCCACCCACCTCCCCTTCCTTGCTAACAGTGTTGTTCTTTTCTACAATTTTGGAAAATCTTGGAAATCAGATCCAGGGATTATTAAAGCTACAGAAGAACAAAAGAAAAAGACGATAGTTGAACTTGCAGAGACTGGCAGTCTGGATCTCAGTATATTCTGCAGTACCTGCTTGATTCGGAAGCCTGTGAGGTCCAAACCCTGGTGTGTGCAACCGTTGTACAGCGAAATTTGATCACCATTGCCCATGGGTGGGCAACTGGGTAGGTGCAGGCAACCGTAGATACTTTATGGGCTACCTGTTCTTTTTGCTTTTCGTGATCTGCTGGATGATTTGTGGTTGTGTTTCTTACTGGGGACTTCACTGAGAGACCACTTACACAAAGGATGGATTTTGGACATACATTACTCAGATTGCCACGTGCTCCCCTTGGATGTTTTGGATGTTTCTCAACAGTGTGTTTCATTTCATGTGGGTGGCCGTGCTACTCATATGTCACATGTACCAGATAACATGTTTAGGTATTACTACAAATGAAAGAATGACCGCCAGGAGATACAAGCACTTAAAACAACATCTATTGAAGGCCCATTCAACCATGGATGTGTAAGGAATATTATAGACGTCTTTGAATTTTGATGCTGTGGCTTCTTTTGTCCTGTTATCGTGGACTGGACCAGGCAGTACACTATAGAGTATGACCAAATATCAGGATCTGGGTACCAGCTTGTGTAGCAGCTTCTGTATGCCTGGAGACAGTGTTGCCGAGTGGTGCCTGAAGGTTGTGTCTGTCCCCATCTCTCTCTCCCTGGAATCCACATCCTTGGAACAAATAGCTTGCTCTGTGTAGGGCTAACCGTGATCTTTACAGCCTTTGTTCAGTACTTTTATTAACAAAAGCAAACATGGATAGAACACACTGCCATGTCTAGGAAGAAAAGATCATAAAAAGAATTTTCACTGTTCTTAATGTTTGAATCCACATCATACTTTTTGGGTTTGTTCTCATAACATTCTTCATGAAAAGTGAACTTATTCTGTTACTAGAGATGGCATACTAAGGATAAGTGTTATAACTAAAACTAAATTTATGTTACACAGCTAAGTTGTATTTTGCAGTACTCAAGAGTATTGCATTTAATTCCAAGAAAATTGTCTTAAATTGATGACTAGTATTATGTACATTTTGGATGTACATGTAAATACTGTGATGAAAATCATGTGGTTTTATTAGAGGTTTACTGTACTGTGTCCCCAAAGGCATGGGAAAATAATATTCATGGAAACGTGCTCGCCCTTCTGCTGCTGCCAGCTCTTGGAATGCTGGTTGATTTCTAGTTCAGTGAAATACTTTCTAGTAACCTTGCTCTGAGGTCTCACGGTCTGATAATAAAGCACTTGCATGAGTATATATATATATATATATATATATATATATATATATATATATCACCCTCAGCAGTACTGTCTTCCATATTCCTACTAGGATGGCCCATTAAGCCCCACAGGCACTGCTTTCTGAAGTCCCAAAGTCCATATTCCTTTAAACAAAAGCATGGTCAGGCCTGTCATCACAGCAATACCCAAGTTCCTGGTACCAACTTCTGTCTTAGGTAGGGTTTCCTTTGCTGTGAAGAGACACCATAACAAAGGCAGCTCTTATAAAGGACAACATTTAATTAGTGGTAGCTTACAAGTTTCAGGTTCAGTCCATTATCATCACTGAGGAAAGCATGGTAGTATCCAGGCAGGCATGGCTCCAGAGGAGCTGAGAGTTCTGAAGGCCAGTGGTAGAAGACTGACTCCCACGTGGCTAGGAAGGGTCTCATAGCCCACTCCCACAGTGACACATATCCTCCAACAAGGTCACACCTACTCATCAAAGCCACACCTCCTAATAGTGCCACTCTCTGGGTCAAACATATTCAAACTACCACAACCACTATATAAGGAAAATCAAGAAAGTCAGCCAACCTTCGTTCTTCCAGTTCTGTACAACAAATACCAGCGGATGCTATGAAGAATTTAGATGGTATCCCATACAAAGGTTAGATTTAAGAAATTATAAGGAAGAATTAATAGGAAAAATAATCTCTAAAAAACTTTAAGAAAAGTCAAACTGCCATATGTTTTATTTGTGGCAAGCATGGTCATTTAAAAAGAAACTGTAGGCAATGCATTCCTAGAAACAATGTTTTTTTCTAGAGATAATCCAAAAAGAAGCCCCCCCCCCCCCGCCTGCTGGAATATGCAGAGGGTGTGGCAGAGGCCAACTGGACTAATGAATGTAGGTCTGTAAGGGACAAACAAGGTAAACCATTGTTGGGGAATACTTCAAGAAGCCCTGATATCAAATACAAGTCAGCCATCTCAGTTCAACAGTGGAGAAATTCATATACAGAGCAATTATAGAGCACTACTCTGGATATAAATATTAATAACCCAGATATCAAAGTCAGAACAGCTTCAATAGATAAAACAGAAAATTCAGGAAAGACCAAAATAAACATGTATTTTGGCAAACTGGTATAGTAGATAAGAGACAAAAGTTAAAATTACAATTAGATGAGATTGAAGTTGAAAGCTTAATGGATATAGGAGCAAAGGTAACAATTTTACAAAATTCCTGGAATATCACGTGTTCACATCAAATGATATCTACACAGCACCTAGAAAATGGGACATTGTCTCAGGTGAAACAAAGTCTAAAATGCATTAAATGCATGGAACCAGAAGGTCAAATAGAAAAACTAAAGCCTGAGTACAGACAGTCGTAACAAGAAAAACTGTTGTTGAAATCAAAACAGATAACTTGATTTTCTGATCCTTCTACATGGGAACAGTTCTGAGACAGGCTGAGAAATGAAAGTGTCTCTAGCCAGGACTTCAGCTAAGCATAGCCAATAAATCTTGTTGGCAACAGAATCCTCAGAACTTATAATGCCATTCTTTCAAATGGCATAGATTAAAAAATTATATTACAGTTTGGTTATACAGCCCAAACTAACTTACAAAGAAAGACAGATAACTTACCTGCTCAAACAGTATATTTAGCTAAATTATGTGCATTGCACGTTCCACATGTGTAAATGCAAAACTGTGTATTACCTCTAAAAGCTTATATATTCACAGAGAAAAACAACCAGACAAGCAGCCCTGACAAGATTCACCCTTGGGGATGCTGAAAAGGATGCTGAGACATATTTACTCTACCATCCTGCTGGATCTAACCTCAGACTGCCTTCATAGCTGTTTCATCAAAACTTGCAGGACAGCTTCAAAGAAAGCTGCCAACCTCAACTAGTCTAGCCTTTCAGACTGTCCCAGACAGGATTTCATTTAAGCATTGAACTTTCTCAGCATGCAGAAACTGGACAGCAGATGTTACAGCTAGCTTTCTTAGGACCAACCAATATTCCAATTTTCTTGTCCTTCCCCACAAAAGGACAAACTATGCCCCTAATCAGAAGGAAGCAATTTTAAGAGAGTAATGCCTCATTCCCAAAAGGCGGGATGGATGGTTTTGGTCATTCATTGAGTTATCATCATTAAAGGGGAGATGACTGCAAGTTGTTAAACGGTCTTGGTCAGGGAGGAAACAGGATAAGGGAGATTAGATTCAGAGATTTCTGTTTTTTCCTTTCCTCTGTCCTTTCTTATTCTAGGGGGTGGGGGAAGGAGGGTAGAGAAGGGATGAGAAGGAAAAAGGGATATAGGAATTATAGTATAAAGGGTAGAGTATTCTTTCTACTTTTAAACCAAAGAACATCAACAAGATAAAGACTTTTTACATTGGTATAGACTTTGTATAGTGATACAGTTGTAGGGTTATATTTTGCTACAATATAACTATGTAATTCTTAAAAATGCCATGTTAAGTTCTAGTCCTTTTAATAGCTGCTACTACAAACTGTTTAGGTCAATTAAGGAATCTAAGTTAGTAGTCAGATAATCAAACTTATGTTCATATTAGATACTAGTTTAGTTAATTACAGAATTATGCTTCCTAGGTTGAACAGATAGTAAAGAGCTAGAAACAAACAATTCAAGTACAGTATAGACAGATAGATGGTCTTCAAAAACTTTGGAGATCTATAGAATATGGCATTTATAGATCTTTCATTAATAAAGGGCTTTTTTGACAATAAGACAGGTCTGCTGCTAACAGCTTCCCCATTTTACTTCAATGAAGATGATGAGCATTGAGGAGTCTCCTTATGGAGTTTGCTTCATGCGTGGCAAGCTGGCCACTGTTGGGGAACCCTGCTATTAAGGTAGCACGAAATGGGGGACTCTCTTTTTCAGCAGGGCTTCCCTGTCCTACCTCTGGAGAGTGTCTTTATCTGGAGAGTGTCCCTGAACACAGGTGGTTGGCCTTCTCTGAAAAGTGACCTTGTACAGAGCTCTCTGCGAGACTACATAACTCAGCACACACACCCTGCTCTAGCTTCCCACCTGCATGATAATTAGATGGTATATTATAACCAATCAGCCCTTCCAGCTCACTTGATGCTCTGACCAATTATTCCTTTCCACCCATACCCCTATAGAAGCCCTTATATACCCTTTCCCTGAAACAATAAAGTAGACTTGTCTCACTGTAGCAGTGTCCAGAAGTCACTTTGCTATACTCATGCCCCTCTGAACCCTGCTTCCCTCCCCTGTTCTCTTTGTCCCCTCGGGCTGGTGGCCAACATTATCTGAGGAGAAAGAGGGATACACAATGGGCAAGAAACTGCCTTTGTGTTAACTAATGACAGCATGCTGTCCAAACTGGGCAACTGAGATGTAGGGAAGTCAACTGCCAAGCTTTGCCAAGACAGGGTAAGCAGTCCTTCATATTTCCTGCTTCACAGAAAAGTCTGTCAGATATTCTGGGCCAGAAGGCTGAAATGAGGCTTCAGTGACACAGAAATTTTGGAGGACTTCAGGTAGACAACTTTCTTTATCATTTTCACAGTTATGGAAGCTGCTTGCCTGCACTTCCTGCATACTCAGCTAATTACTTCTTCTCAGGTCTCTGATGGAGTTGAAGACTAGATAGTTACAGTCTGACAATTATCCTTAAGTTGTTTAGGATTTAGGAAAGTGTTTTAACATCTAAGATGTTTACATTGGTAACACAAGTTAGGATAGAAGCTGTTTTAGGTACAGAACTTGAAACTCATCAAGATAGGATAGATAATTGAATATTTTCTCCAAGATTGACATTGTGCATGTAATCTTACCTTATAGTTTTATAATTGTTATTGCTTATAGTTTATTATTGAAAGAGAAATAGCCTTTTATTGGACTAAAAGGAAGAAATATAGAGAGAATCTCTGTGTATTGTATGGAAGCATAGCCTGTCAATAAAAAGCTGATGGGCCAATGAGCCGAGGCAGGAAATAGGAGGTAGTTGTTCTGGTAGAGAGAGAGGAACTCTGGAATAGAGTCAAGTACAGGAAGAGATTCCTCCTGAACTCTGAGAAGATGGATACATGAAACTGAGAAGAGGTAACCAGCCACGTGGCATTCAGAGAATAGAATAAATGGGTTAATTAAGTTATGAGCTATTTGGGGAACAAGTTCAAGGTTATGGCCTAGTCATTTATTCATAAATAATTAAGTCTCAGAGTCATTATTTTAGGAACTGGAGAGTGGGTAGAGAAGCCCATGGTTATAGTTTAGATTAATCACACACACACACACACACACACACACACACACACACACACACACACATACATACACACACACACACACAAAGCTACTCTTTGCTTCAATATCAAAAATACTCTTCATCTCGTCCCTCCTACCTATTTTGTGCTATCATTGTCATATGAGTTATATCCTTATATGTAAATCTGGGTTTGGGTGATAGTGTAGCCAATAAAGTGAAAGCCGTGCAAGCATGAGATGAGAGCCTAGTTTGTTTTCAGAACCCAGTGCTGGCACGGCAGAGACAGGCTGATTCCTGGGACTCAAAGCAAGCCACCCTCACTTAACTGATGTGTTTCAGATGAAATAAAAGACCTTGTTTCATAAACTTAGGACAGAACTTCTTGAGGCATGATGCCTAAGGTTGACCTCTGGCTTCCTTCCACAAGCATGCGCACGCGTGTGTGGGCACGTGCACGTGCACGCACACGTGTGCGCACACACACACACACACACACACACACACACACAAACATATAATCACCAAAAAAAGTTCATTGACTGCTTTATCATCAATGTTTTATAAAGTTTTCTCTCAAGGCAGTAGACAAAAGGACAGATAAAAGCATGTTTATGTTGTCTTCATATTTACCCAGGCAGTTTCCATGACTAATCGTCTGTGTCTTTGGATGAGTTTGAATTGCTGTCTAGTGAGCTTTTATGTTAGCCTGAATGTACTTGTACTGCAGTTCAGCTACGGATGAATGCTCTTGTTTTTGTTATCTAGAAATATCCTAATTTCTTTTTCACGTTTTGAAGAGTAGTTTCACCAGATACAGATTTCTGAGTTGACGGTTTCTTGTGTTCTTTTGAATATGTTATCTTGGTGCTTCTGGCCTCCCTGATTTCTGGTGAGGAGTCGGTTCTAATCTCACCAGTAATCCTTCTTACACGAGTTATTTGTCACTCTTCTTCTTAGAAAGAATCATCTTGGCTTTTGATGGTTTGACTTGGATCATTTGTCCAGCACAGGTTCCTGCCTGAGAAGCTGGTCTGCAGTGTGAGTGTGTTTGTGGGGCCTTGGCACTGACAGTGATTTGTTTTAAAAAGACTAGGACTTGACCTTCCCACTGTTTGTCTTCCCCATATCATTGATTTCTTTCTCTCACATACTCCTACCATGACGCTTCAGGTATTTTGCTATAACAATGGAAAACTGACTTATTACAGTGTTTATTAAGTGCTAATTTCCGAGTTTACCATTTCAAAATTTATTAAGCTTCTTGGATGTTGGTTAATACTTTCAATCAAATCTGTGAAGATTTTGGTCATTTTTTTCCTTTAGTCTCTACCTTCCCTCCCTGCTTTTCTTGTCTAGAATTCTCATTATTGGTGTGCTGATAGACTTCATAACCCCTATGGGCATCTGAGACTGTCTCTCCTTCTCATTTCTGTTTCTGGATTGGATTACATCAGTTCATCTGTCTTCAGGTTTGCCTTCTTCTGCATCCCTTCAAGGCTTTGTCTTTATAGCAGATGATTCTATTACTTGCTCACATCTGCTTCTTTGTTTGTCTAGTTAATTTTTCCTTTTACTTACTGTAGCTTTCATATTCATAGTTTCTGTTGGGAGTTTTAAAACTATTTTTATCTATTGACATCCATTGTTTGATGGCACAGTGATGTCATGCTGTCCTTTAATTCCTTGCACGGCATTTTTAGTTCTTAAAACATATTTATAATAGCCAGTTGCTGGTTGTCCTAGTTTGCTTTCTATTGCTGTGACAAACACCATGACCAAAAGCAGCTTGGGGAGCTAAGTGTTTGTTTTATCTTCCAACTTTCAGGTCACAGTTAATCTGAGGGAAGTCAGGGAAGGATCTTAAGATAGGAATCTAGAGGCCAAAACTGAAGCAGAAACCGTGGATGAGCACTGCTCACTAGCTTGCTCAGCCTGTTCTTTTACCACCCAGAACACCTGCCCAGAGTATGGCCGACAGTGAACTGGTCTTCCTACAGTAACCAGGAAGCACAGCTTGTTATTTTGTGTGCCCTCAGACCTGCTTGCAGGCAGCCGAATGGAGACTGTTCTCAGGGGTCTGTCCCCCCAGATGACTCCAGTTTGTGTCAAGTTGAGGAGAACTAGCCAGCAAACATGCCCACTACGTGTCTGTCTGTCCCTGTCTACTACGGAGAACAGTTCCAGACCCCTCAGATAGCTTTCTTTAACTTTAACAACCAAGCCATCTTTCTCATTTCTTTGTTCTAGTAGCTTCTGTTGTTGAAAGTGCACAGTTAAAGTAATGTGGCAGCTGTGGAAAACAGTCTTTTTTTGTAGCATTTGTTGTTGCTCCTACTTTAAGTGACTTCACTTAGCTATTTCTTTAAATTGTGTATTCTTTGTCACCCTCAGTTATTAAAGTTTCCTTTTAGTTTAGTGGTCACCTAATAGTCCCACAGATTTCTTAAGTGCCTTGAAGTAACAATTCTCTTGGTCTTTACTGAGAGTCTTTTGTTGTGAACATACCATGTTAGAAACAGGTTGGTATGTTTGCATCTTTCTACAAAGTTAGAATTTATTGAATAAAAAAAAAAAATTCACCAGCTAAATCCATCTCATTGGCATTAATTCTCCCAGTGCTACTGAGTTCACTTGATGGTCATGGTCATTGGCAATCATGGGTTCTTTCACTTTATTATCAATTATATTAATTCTGAGATTATACGTTATAGTTCATATAGTTGTGTGTGTGTATGTGTTTGTCTGTGTGTGTGTGTGTGTGTGTGTGTGTGTGTGTGTGTGTCTATGTCAGAATGGCTAAGAAAGGGCTAAGGAGGCTACAGAGTTCAAACTGCCAGACCTGAAAGCAGAGACTGTGAGCTCATTCATAGGCAAGGAAAGTGTCTGGAGGGGACCAGATAAAAAATTTTACATAGTACAGGCACAAACCTGTTCAGAGCAGAGTTGCCAGATGTAGGGATAAGGCAGGTTGGAATGTCAGTTTCAAGTGGTGTCTGTGCCATGGGGAGAAACTGTTGGAGTTTGGGGACAGAGGTGAAGGTTCTTTGCTGTGGCCATTCTGGTTGAGCCTTGTGATAACACCCAGGGGAGGCTGTGTGCTGCTGTACCTCCGTCTTTGGGAGGCAGGTGGGACAGGACTTTTCAGTACCAGGAGTGGGAGTTACACCTGGTGCGGCTGATAAGCACATGTGTTGGGTGTATTCAGAATAGTATTTGGCTGTGTCTGTGAATTCCTCATTTAACTTGAGAAGTCCATATTTCATTTGTGTGAATGTTCGCCATCAGTCTGTGCCATGGCAGAGCCAGACAGATGGTGCTTGTTTACTCACACAAACAAGATGCTGAGTCACTCTGCCTCAACATTTGCTCTCAAAATCTAGCCAACTGCTTGTGCTGATTAGTTTTTGTCAATTTGACACAAACTAGAATCCCCTGGGAAGAGGCAACCTCAATCAGACTGGCTTGTGGGCATGTCTGTGGAGTTTTTATTTTTTGTTTTTTAGTTTATGACTGATGTAGGAGGGTCCAGCTTACTGTGCATGAGGGGCAGGTGGTCCTGTGTTACATGAAAAGACAGGCTGAGCAATCCACAGAAAGTAAGCCAGTAAGCAGCATTCCATCATGGCTTCTGCTTGAAGTTCCTGCCTTGACTCTCCTTAGTGATGGAGGGTGACATCAAAGTGTGGGCTGAAGTAAACCCTTTCCCCTCTAGGCTGGTTTATCAGAACAACGAAAAACAAACCAGGACACTGCTGTTTGAAAAATGGAGTTACTCAAGGCAAGACACAACTTAAAACTGCAATCTCATAAGATAAGGGATGACTTAGGACAGTGCAGGGCATGATCTCCACACCTCACTGTAAATGTGCCTTTACCTGCTGCGTATGCAGACTCTCAGGGTCAGCCAAAAGTAAGGAATCAGCTCTTCCTACTATTTTCTTGGATATATGCTTGGACCTGTTGGTTCCTAAGCATATGTTGGAGTCTTGGGCGAGCATCTATTTCTTAGTTTTTTAACATTTTTTAACTCTAATTGATTTCTCTGCTGCAGACAGCTAATGTTAAATAATCATAGCTGATTGGGGGGGGGAGAACACAGTATTATTTCTACACAGTGAGCGTTGAGTAGATTAAATAGGGACAAATTCTGAGAATGAACATCGAAGAGCATTGCCAGACCAGCTGAGGGATAATTCTCTGGGAATGGGCTTTTGGAGACACTCCAACCTATGTTGGCCCCTTCAGTGGCTGCTGGGTGCTGGGATTTGCTATGATGTGATGGTAGGTGGCTAGTCTACTAGATACCTATAGAGTCTGGGTGAGTGACTCGGCTGGAATAAGGGCAAGTTGAAAGCACCACCAAATTCATTTTCACCAAGGCTATTTCATTTTCCTTGGATTAATGTCTAGCAGATGATTGAAAGCCTTTTGTTAATTTCTAGAGATTTGGAAGAATTTACTTGGATAATTTAAGCTAGTGTTTTCATTTGTTTTTTACATGGAGAGATTTTTCAGAGGTCCTGTCTCTGTTTTTCTAGTAACAGGAGGTTACTAGGATTGCGTGCTCTCTCCTGGTTCGTTTGCTTTTCTCTGAGGAGTAATGAGGTACATGGTATTTTTCTGTTACTTATTGGCCATTTTCATATCTCCACTTATGAAATGCTTGCTAAAACCATTTTCCCATTTGAGGATATTGAGTTGTTTGCCTTTTAAAATTAATTTCCATGATGTTCTCATATATTATGGCTACAGATCTCATGTGTGTGTGTGTGTGTGTGTGTGTGTGTGTGTGTGTGTGTGTATGAGAGAGAGAGCGAGAGAGCGCGCTTACCTTTGCTTAGTCATCAGACCGTGGTTGGTAAAATCTGATGACATTGGATTCATTGTTTGTGGTTTATGCCTTTTTCTTTTTTTTTTTTTTATTTCTTTTTTTTTTAATTTTTTAATTTTTTTTTCTTGTTGAGTAGTATTTTTTTTATTTTATTCTATTTTATTTTTTTATTTACATTTCCGATGATTCCCCTTTTCTTTGGAAACCCTGTGTCCCCTCCCCCTCCCCGCCTCTGTGAGGGAATTCCTCCTCCCGCCCACCCGCCTACCCATTCCCATATTCCCACCTTGACATTCCCTTTTACTGGGGCCACT
>CM052708.1:41101954-41129828 GCA_028551405.1 Uromys caudimaculatus | reverse complement strand
GGCAGAAGTTTCCTGCCACAGCCGCCCGCTTTTGGGATCCAGGGGGGTTTCTAGGCCCGCCTACCTCGGTCCCTGTGTCTCGCGGGTTCGGGGCAGTACCTGGTGAGCTGTGGGGCGTGTCTTTGGCCAGTTTATGCCTTTTTCTAAGAAGGTCATAGTTCTGTTTTATTTCCTCTCACTTTGGACATCTGTCTTCTGTTCTTGTTTTATTATGTTGCCCAGGCTTTGATCCTCCACCTCAGTCGTGGCATCTGAGACTGCGAGTGTCCCCTCACCCAGCTGGCATCGAGCCTTCCAGGAGACAGGCTTCATTATCCTTTACGGAGCTTTAGATGCTCTAGTGATAGTCTGCCTCTTAGTCCCACTGTTGCAGCTTTGAACTTACATTATCAGTCGCTGTTTTAAAGATTGGGATTTTAAGAAGTTTGTTACATTTTGTGTTAGAGAAAAATTTGTGGGAGTTGGTTTCACCTACTGTGTGGGTCCTGAGGATTGGACTCAGACTGTCAGAGTTGTGACAAATGTCTTTATTTATTGAGTCCACAAACATGCCCAGAAGCAGCTTCAAAAATTAATTAAAATAATTAAAAACTACTTTGTGTGTATGGATGTTTTGTCTGTCTGTATGTCTGTGCACCACCCATGTATCTGGTGCCTGCAGATGCCAGAGAAGGGCTCTGGAGCCCTAGGGCTTTGCCACAGCTTGTTGCACTGATCGTGAGCCGCCACGTGGTGCTGGTAATCAAACCAGGGTCCTCTGGAGGAGCATGGGGCACTGGTAACCATGGAGCTGTCTCTCCAGCCTCCAGAAATAGCTCTGCACTGTTGATGTTTTTCCTTTCCTGTGCATTCATTATTTCATTTCGTCTAAGAATTGCTATTTCTTTCTTTATTTTTACTTCAGTTTCTTTTCATATTCAAGCCCCATAAATCCAGGCACACCAAAGGCAGCTTATCTTTGCTTGATAGCTACCACAGTTTGGGATTGCTGAGGGATTTTGGTTGCCCTTCATTGTATTGTGTACACTGAAGCTCCTCTCTCACTTTATCCTGTTACTCTGCTTCTACAGGCCATTTCAGTGAAGGCCAAATGTGTCTCTAAGGAGCTTACAGTCTGTTATTGATAAAGAAATAATTATGAAATACATTTCCTCTAGATTTGATTTTGGTTTTGTCACAACTTGTTTGAAGAATTATAAATGGTTGTAGGCCTTTTAAATAAGTTTCCATTTAAGGAACTGCTACTGAACACTGTTTAAAAACCCGAGTGCCTGAGGAGAATTTCTGTCATGTCTTCTGTCTCATCTCTGCTATCAATGGGCTGTTGACTTACAGTAAGGAGAGGTCTTGCATGCTTCTAGAAGGGCACCCCTCAGCTAGTGCCCGGCCTCTGGATCTTAGTGTGCATCCCTGTGAGCCTGCGCTTGAATGTCTGGTGGGAGGAGTCAGTGGGCCGCTGCAGGTATTGGAGGGCCTTAGTGTGTGCATTCTTCTTACCAGCTCCTGTGTGGCCATTTGTAAATTCTCATAGAGCCAGATTGTTTCTCCTAACATGTCCACAGCAGATTACCTCTCCTCCTATCATTCCACCAGGGATGAAAGTTAGCTGTGGGTCTCCCCTGTCCTTGACAGGACTCCATTTCTTTCCTTCCCAGAATTTAGATTTATCTCATTGACTTACTATCTCTCTTGCTTTTTTTTTTTAAGATTTTTTTCTGTGTATATATGCCATATAGAAACACTATGAGTGTTTTCAGAGGCCAGAGAGGGCATCAACTCCCCTGGATCTGGACGTACAGACAGTTGTGAGCTGTTTTTGTGAGTGCTGGGAACTGACCTGGGCCCGATGGAAGAGCAGCCAGCGCCCCTAACCACTGAGCTGTCTCCGCGTCTTTGTATTCTTAACTGTGTGATGAGTCTCAAGAAACTGAGTTTTTTAAAAAATAGATGAACTGTTTTGTTCTGGTTGTTAGGCCGATGTGAAATTCTCTTGTGTCTTTTCATCCTATCAGTGGGTGTCAGGAACATTTATTTTGAATGTTCATTATTAAATGGCTGTGTCTGAGTGCATTATTGTAACAGACAGCTTTTCTTTTCTAGAGGTAAAACTAGTGACATAATTTCTTCAACAAATTGTTATACTTGTCTGCAGAAAAATTAAGAAAATAGACCTGTAACACCTTACATGCCTTGAGTACAAGATTAAGTGGGGAAAAAAAGTAATGACCTTTGATTTCTGAGTCTTTTTTTGTTTATGAATTTAGTTCATTTTTCATAATAAATTTAATAGCTGAGGAATAATGCTGCTTCTTAATAGAAAATAGGAAAAATGATTTAGTTTCAGGTCTCAGGGAAATGGTTGCTGAGGGTGAAGATTGTGCTTAAAAATTTGGCTGTGCTATGTTTAGCTGTGTGAATTTCTCTAGGGCGTTTGAGTCCTGAGTCTCTTGAGCTCTATGTAGATGGAATCCATGGGTAGGTACAGGTTCCTCTGTAGTTTGGAGGGCTCAGTGTTCACATTCTTCTTACCAGTCCCCATGTGACCATTTCTAAGTGGCCATTTCTGAAATGTAGCCATTTCAGTCAGTTGAAAATCCTGAATCTACTGACAACTGTCCCCTGGAGTCTGATTCTTGTACACTGACATTTCCTGCCTGGTGAGCAGCAGTGTGGGAATTAGTAAGGGTTATTATCTTGTTAAGGCACATGCTAAAAATACTCCTGTCTTCAGTTTTTCTTTAAAATGTAAATCTGGGCAGGGGTGGTTGCAATTACCCTCCAAAGTGTAAGTGTTGCTAAACACAACACACTCTCGTGGTTGCTGAAACCCTTACAAAACCAACAGAGCAGTAGAGCAGCCACTGGAATGTTCTTCCTCACACACCCCAGATGTCACCATTTCATAGAACCATTATGGCATCATTTTAAAAGCTTGTTTGTGTCATTTGTAGCTTTGCTCTTTGAAATATACCTGAAGACTTCGTAGTGGAAGTAACTGGCTAGCCTTTAGATCACTGTTTGCATTTGCTTGTATTTGCTGTCTGTCTGTCTGTCTGTCTGTCACATATTATCCAGGCACAATATCCTCACCTGTCACCTTTTGCATGTCAAGAAGGAGGTAGCATATGTTTGCCCGGTGGTAAATTGTTACTTGTCTCTACCACTTTAACTCTTCTGTTTGTTAGATAAGGGTGATTAGATGTTGGACTTGGAAAGGGAGGTGTGACTAGGTCGACCAAATCTCAAGAAGTGTCTCTACAGGCAAAATGTAATAGCTAAGTGACTATCCGACAGAGACAGGGTAGGATTTTGTTCACTTGTTTATTGTATTCAGATACTGTGTTTGTTTCAAAATGGGAAAATTACAGGTCTTTACCTTCACCGCTCTGTAATTGACGGGACATTCTGTCTGTAGGTTCTGAGGGAATTTTGGAGCATTTTTGTTTTCCTTTTGGAATTTCAAAATTATATTCTCAGAGGATAGCTTATTTGGTCAAATGCCTGCAGCACAAGTATGAGAGCCTGAGTTCTTTTCCAGTAACAGCATAAAAGCCAGGTGTGGTCTGGACTCCAGTACTGGAGGTGGGGTGGGTAGAGATAGGTGGGTCTCCTGAGCTCTAGGGCAGCCAGGACAGCCAGGTGATGAGGTGCAGCGTCCCAGAAACCCTGTTTCAAAATGTAAGACACCCAGAATCAACCTTCTGTCTCCACTTATACATGTGTACACATGCACATGGACACACACAGACACTACACACACAGACACACAGACACACACAGACACACACACACACACACACAGAGAGAGAGAGAGAGAGAGAGAGAGAGAGAGAGAGAGAGAACAAACATACTTTAGAAATGGTAGTTTTTTTTTAAAATAAAGTTTCATTACCTTTTTTCTCCTGTATTTATGTATCAGTTCAGCTTATTCTAAGAATATTTTTTGTCTTTTTGATAGCTAATATTTAAAATGGAGCATAGAATGTTGGCCCTTTGTTGCAGAAATGTGCTTTACCAACAATTAGTCTCTCTAAAGCTTTACTTTATAGTTGGGAAGTCAAGCACAGGGAAGAGGTGGGAAGACTCATTAATGAGTTGCAAAGCCCGGATTTTCTGACTTCAGTTTGATTTCCCTTTTTACCCTCTCAGATTATCTGATACTTTGAAGCTATACTTGTTTTTCCTTGGAATTAATCCTGTAATTGAAAGAAGCTTGATACATTGGAGAATTCATTTGCTGCTCTTGTGGCATGGTGGTACTGTATATATCTGTTCTCACCAGATTTTTAGAGCACTGAGAGACTAACTATTGGTAAAGTACCTTTCTATGCTCCATTTTAAGTATTAGCTATCTAAAAGACAAAAAATATTCTTAGAATAAGCGCACTGTAGGAAGAAGCAAACACGGTGTTGCAGTGGCAGAAGCTCTGAACTGCAGGAGGCATAGACTACAAGTATTCTTAAACAGAAGCTTGGAATTCCATGACCAACTACAGGAAAGCAGCTTTGTCTTCTCACAGTGCACATGCTCATTTCGTAACTACCTGCAGTCACCTGTTGACATCTCCTCTGAGCTGTTTCTGTCTTCACAGTGTTGGCACCACAGGACACCTTTGTAGTTCAGCAGCTAGCCTGGGGCCTGGCACATCACTCTCTCTCTCTCTCTCTCACACACACACACACACACACACACACACACACACACACACACACACACGAGTGTGCTCGCTTGTCAGTGTTTTATTTCCCAGTTCTTGTCAGTTCCTGCCTTTGCCATTATAACTTCATACAGCATCTTAGTCCCAGTCTCTCACCTGCAAGGGTTGGAGTTGGTAATTGAAGCCCTTTTGCTGTTTTGTGTGAAAAATGAATCTCAAAGCTTAGATGAAGTTGGCAGGTTTTTGAAGATATTCTTTCATATTTTGTGTTTGAAGTTAAAATATTTTGTATCAAAGAAAGTATTTGTTCCAGAGCCTTTGAGGTGCTGCTCTCCAGGTAACAGGTCTTCGTGGCAGCTTTAGCCCCCTTTAGAGGCACGTCCTGATTCCTTGCATAATCGTGTTGTCCCCTGCAGACAATGGTAGTTGATGTCATTTAAGGTCACTGGTCACACCAAATGTTTATTGAAGACATTAGGCCCCATAGATAATGTCTGTAAGAATTACATACAACATTATCCTCTCAAAATGGATTACGAGATTGAAGAGTGTTTCGCTTTTTATTTAGCTTATAAATAATTCAAAGGTTTGAGAAATTCATCAATGTCATAAATGAAAGAACAACATGGAGAAACAATGTAATTTTTGTGTCAATGTAAATATTGTAGAACAGTCATTGCAGCTATTTGCCACTTTTAATAAATTAGTACAAAGGTTACATATAGGACCTCTGGGGTCCAAGCTTCTTTTTAATAGAGGCAGAGCTTGAGGAAATGTAAAGGAGGCTAGTCTTCCAGTGCTTAGGGTCTTTTTTGTTTAGTTATGCTAAACATGCTCTTTACAGTTTCATTTGTATATATAATACATTTTGTCACACGCACTATCCCAACCTCTCCTATCCCCCTACTCACCAAGTCCTTCCTCTTTCCAACAAGCCCCTTTTCAACTGTTGTGTCTTTTTTTGTTTGTTTGTTAGTTTTGAGACCCACTGAGTTTAACTAGGGCCGTTCTTGACAAGGATGTAGAGCTATGAGTTAGAGAATGGGCAAGTCACCAGTAGATATACCACTGAATACAAGGACTCTCTGCCTCCCGTCAGCCATAGTTGCCACGAGTTTTCTAGGAAGGGACTAGGTCCCATGAGCTCTCCCCATTCATGACTGAATGTTGACAAGTCCAGTCTTGCCAAGCAACGCCTTGGACAATAGCCATAGTTATTGTGAGTTCATGAGTGTAGTGACCATGTCAATGAGGAGACAGCATTTCACAACTCTGTTCCCTTTGTCAGGCTCTTCCATTCTTTCAATCCTCCTTCATCATTTTCCTTGAGCCTTGAAAAGGGTGATTATGGGTGTCCCATCAGGACTGGGCACCTTGACCATACATGTCTCTCTGTTAATTGCATTTGTCATAAGTAAAAGCTTCTGTGACCAAGGCTGAGAGCAGATGCTTTACTTCACTATTGCAAAATTACCTCTTCTTACATGAGAATTACTTCTCATATTACTTCTGATATTTTTTTTTTAAGATTATTTTATTTTTGAGCCAGAATCTCACTCTGTAGCCATAGATGGCCTGGGACTTGTTAGCTACATACATAGATCAGGCTGCCCTTGAACTCAGAGTCCTACTGTCTCCTAAGTGATTGGATTAATGCATGTGGCATCATACCCAGTTCTATGTATTTCTTTAAAAAGTATTTTTAATTATGTGTATATGCAAATATGTGCATGTGCCACATATGTGTGGGTAGCTATAAAGGCCAGAGACAGCCAGTCTCCTGGAACTGGAGTTACAGGCAGTTGTGAGATGCCTGACATGGGTGCTGGGAATTGAACACAGGTCCTTCTGGAAGAGAGATATATGCTTTTAACTGCTGAGCCATCTGTCCAGCTACAGCTAGATGCATTTTTGAGAATATATGCTCAAAAGGAAGACTTAAATCAACCTCTTCAGTCTTTGACTTTTTCATAAAGGCTCTCATTGGACTCATGTGAGCAGTCTTTATCCAGTGCCTAATTTTTTTTCAGTCTTGTTTTGAAACATATTATAAGACACATTACATTTGATATATTTTATCACTTTACTTTTCACTTAATTGATCTTGTTGCTTTCTCAGACATTTTATCACAGATATATAATTAAAAATTTGTATTAATGTCTTTTTAATTGATAAATTGAAATGGTATGTTATTTAACATATATTTTCATTTTTGAATACATTGCAGAATGATTAAGTTAAACTTACTATATGTCCATTTCTTCATTTACATTTCTTTTAGTGAAACTATTTAAACTCTACTCTCATAGCCATTTAAAAATATATGGTGTTGTGCTGGCTAGTTTTATGTCAACTTGAAACAAACTGGAGTAGTCTGAGAGGAGAGAACTTGAATTGAGAATTGATAAATTGCCTTCATAAGATGGGGCCATGGGGCATCTTCTTAATTGGAGATTGATGTGGGCATTCCTAGCACACTGAGTGTGGCACTACCTCTGGCTGGTGGTCCTGGACGCCATAAGAAAACAGGCTGATAAGCCATGGCGAGCCAGTCAGTGCGCAGCACTTGCAGATCAGCAGTCCTCCTTCGCATCAGCTTCTGCCCCAGGTTCCCACACAGAGTGAATTCCTGCTTTGGTTTCTCACAGTGGGCTGTGATGTTGGATATACAAGCTAAATAAGCCCTTTCTTCCCCAGATAGTGTGTTGAATAGCACAGCATTTCAACCTTTGGTCATGGTGTTTCATCACAGTGGCAGGATCCCCAACTCAGATTTCATATGCTGTTACCAGCCATAGTCAGCATGCTTTCTAACAGATCTCAACTTGTTCTTCCTGATATTTTATTCTCTTTGACCAGCATGTCTGCAATGCTCTTTGCCTTTACATACCGTTTTGGGGTTTGTAATAGGTTAAATTGGTTTCTCTGGATCTACCTGGCAATTTGGCTGTGGTTAATGACCATAATTAAACAAGAAAATGAACTCAAATAGTAAACCTTTAATTTAAAAACAGCATTGTAAAATCCATATTTGTGATGTTTACATATTTAGTATACAGATATTCACAAATTGGTGAGAAGAATCATGTGACCAGTAGCAGTGTGAATGGTGTTCTAACTTGTGTGACAGCCAGCAAGCTGCACGTTTCCTTGTAAGGCACCAATTTTCATACATCACCTTGGCTAGAGCTGAACACTATCATGTCCGTACAGAGTGCCCAGGAAATGGCACCCTGATACATTGCTGGCCAAGGTATTAGTTCCCGTGACTTCCCAGGAGAGTGTGATGACCATGCACTTCAGATCAGAGTAGTGTCTGTTCTTATCATTTACACTGACAAACGGACTGGTGTGTACTGTGACCGGTGCATGCCTTCCATTCCAGTCATTTGGGAGGCAGAGAGAGGACAAAGAGTTTGTGTTTAAGCTAGGCTCTAAGATGTGGGCCTGTAATCTTAGCCAATCCAGGGCTGACGCATGAGAGTTCCAAGTTCAAGTCTTGCCTGGGCCAACAGAACTTCAAAAACAGTCCCAACAACCTATCTTGACCTTTCATCAAAGTAAAAAGGGGTAGATAGATTAGCACAGCCCTTGGACCTCATCAGGAATTAGTTTGTGGTGGATGGTGGTTAATGCAGACACTCAGCAAGCCATCACAGTGCATCAGTGGGGTGCTCAGCCACCAATGGGATGTCTACAGCACTGCATCCCACCCCAAGGCTCAGGGGCCATCTTAGAAGAGGGGCAGAAAGATTGTAAGGGACAGAGCTTTCAGCAGTGTCTTCTGCAACACACACTTAGGAAAGAGGACTCAGATGATTCTAGCTGGATCTAATCTGAGAGCTTTCTTCCTGTAGTCTTCCTTCCATGGTATCAGAAAGTACTGTACAAGCTGCCAAGGGAGGGAAGGAACTAATAGGCTTACCTAGCTGCAACATCCATGAACCACAACAATGACCATCATGACATAGAGGTGACAGTAAGTGACAGTCACAGGTTAGTGATAACCAACAGCTGTCTAATTGGACCTTGGGCCCACTCAACAAGAGGAAAATCAGGCTTGGCACTAGAAACCTAGCCAACTTTCTGGAGCTAGTGAGGTCATGAACTTTATAAAAGAGTTTACAATGATTGTTTTACTAGACCAGCATGAAGCAGAAACTTAAGGGTTCTTTGGAAAGTCAGTTGTGTTGGATGGTGTTTGACTGGGGCAAACACGTGAAGGAACGTTTCCTCGTGAAGAAACATTTCACTCAGACAGACACAGGTGAAAGGATGTTCTGCTAAAGTAAGCACGTGATGAAGGATTCTTTGCTAATGATACACATGTATTGGTCCACTTTATATTGTGTAGTTGAGCTCATTTTGTTGAGACTCCATAGAGAGAAATGCACCACAAAACTTCTGGTGGTGTGCTGGCAGCTTTTCACAACTTTTTGCTGCTTCTGCAGACTCGGGCCGACTGGCAGAGTGATGTCAGCTGAGACAGACTCATGTGCTGAGGCAAGTCACGTGGTGAGGCAAGACCCATGGCGGACACATGAAGATTGGAGGGCAGTGATGGAGCCTGAGCTAGGCTTGTTTATAGAGTAGCTGTGCTAGGCTTCTTGGTCTCTCATCTTTACTGACCTTCGCTTCTCTGAGAGAGGCACAGCTGAGATCTTTACCTGGCGTTCCTGTTGGCCCTGGTTCTCCTGCTGACTCGTGCCAGTTTGGCTGAGGCCCAGCTGTTCCTGCTAGGTAGTGCCACCACTGCTGCTATCCCAACACTACTGAATTGGACTGAGATATCCTTGGTGTTTGTGAGTGGATCGAGCTGACCTGTGAACTGAACTACAGATTTCCTGACAACGCAGATGGGACTTGCTCTAAAGAACCATTTCTAAACAGGTCTACTTTCCCTGTATCCTTTCTTTTCTACTACCTCTGGTGGGTGGTGGGCTAGAAGGGAGGTTAAAACATTTAAGAACCATCATTAAAAATAGGTTTTGAAAAAATTAAAATTAGACCATTATAATTCCCAATTGCATTCAATATCTGATCACCTATACCACAAGTAAGTGTAGCTATCACCTGTTATCAAAGAGCAAATGCAGACCATTACAGACAGCTACAACTAGACACAATGCAGAGATGAATAGATCATGAGGAGCCTAGCCTGAATATCTATATCACAGCCCCTGGGTCTCTGGTTCAGAGAACACTGAGGAAGAGGAAGCAAAAAGACTGAGAGCCAGATACCAGGAAGTCTGCAACAGTCTCCCCTAGAAATGGCTACGTAAACAAGACTGGAACAACACCAATATCAGTAGACGTACTGCCATGGAAGGGGGAGAATTTGTGGGGTCCTACAGCCTCACAAAGGACTATCTGCAAGTAATGATTGCTGGGAAAGGGAGCATTAGCTCTTCCAGAGATCCCCTTATTGGTTATCCAGTACAAAGTGGTCAGAATTGAAACCATATACACACAAACATATACACCACCGCGCTGATTCATAGATTTGTAATTTTCCAATAGATAATAAAAGTTCCATGTGTAAAATAAAGGTTTTTTTTTTTTTTTAAGAATGGCTACATTATACATCTTAACTGCATTTTCTTTAATTTGAGTCAAGAATATTTACATGTTATGTTTAAAGAATTTGGTCTTCTTTAACAAGATTTGAAGTTTGTTGGGTCTTCTGAGATCCATTTATAACTAAAGGCAATTCTTTTCCTTTATTTTCCTTTTGCTGATTGTTTTTTTCCTTAATATGACACTGAGACAAAGACATCTGCAGCAAATTGTTAACTCCTTACAGATAAGCACTTAAGTGGATAGGTTGTTAATTGAAGTTGAATATTAAATTGTGAAGAAAATATTCTGATATGTGTTACCTGTCATCTTGCTGCTCTTTTGATGACTTACCTTTCTTCTTGTGTAGCTATTGGCACTGTATAATATAGATTTTCAAAAACAGAACCAAAACTTTCTGTTACTGTCACAAAAATGGGTCAACACAGAGGACCAAGAACGTTTAAAACACTGAAACACAAAACTTAAATTGTGCTGTAGGCCTGACTGTAGGAACCAAAAGTATTTAACTGTGTTAGTCCAGTTCGGTAAGATCGTGCTACTAGGTGTGACGGCTCATGCTTACATACTTGAGGGATACGGTTTGTTACGTTTTGGTTTGTGTAAGAAAGGTTGCTGGTCAGTTGGAACACTGATCTGGTAAATCCGTGACTCAAAAGCTTTGTGTGTGTGTGTGTGTGTGTGTGTGTGTGTGTGTGTGTGTGTGAGAGAGAGAGAGAGAGAGAGAGAGAGAGAGAGAGAGAGAGAGAGAGAGAGAGAGGGGAGGGGGAGGGACTTTTAGATTGTCTGGAATTTTGTATAAGTGGAATCATACTGTATTTTGCTTTCCCTATATAGTGTAGCGTAATTACTTTGACATTCTGCTGTGTTTCAGTTATTTGCTCCTTTGTTATTGTTTAGTATTATTCAGATGTAGCAAAACTTCAAAACTTCTCCACCTGTTGATGGACATTTGAAGGTCTTACTGCTTTTGAGGCTTTTAGAAATAAAGCTGGATTATGAGATAGTAGGCTTATTGATGCTTAGCTCTTTTTGCTTTTATTTTTATGTTTAAATTAGGATATTGGTTTTTGACAATTGAAATGTAGCAATGTATTTTATGAATTCTGGATAGTAACCCTTATTTTCATATATCGTAGTCATATATATTTGTAAGAATTCTCACATACCTTATCCAGCCCCCACCCTGTGGGTTACCATGTCACTCTGTTATGTTTAATTTTTCCACTTAGAAGCATTTACTTTGATATATTACTTTTAATTTATTTTGACTTTTGTAGCCAGAGCTTTAGTGTGACACTCCAAAAGTCATTGCCAAGGCCAATGACCAGGAGACTCCCATGGTGCTCTCTTGTAGAAGTTTTTTGCTTTTAGGTCCCTTTTTAGTTTTGAGTTGATTTTTGTATAGGCTGTAAGATAAAGTTCCAGTTTCGTTCCTTTGCACATGGAAATAGTTTCCCCAGTGTTATTTGTTGAAAAGATTATCTTATCCCCATCATGTCTTCTTGGTACCCGTCTCCATAGTTAGCCATATGCGTTTGGATTTATTTCTGCATTCTTTATTTTATTGCACTCACCACAGTCTGTTCTTGTACCAGTACCATACTGTATTGAGTCCAGCATCACTGTCTTTCTTACATGCAGAATCTAGATTTACACATGTCTGTGTGCACACATATAGGAAAGTGGAAGGGGTCCACATGGGTGGAGAACGAGGATAGACGAGAGGAGGGAGGAAGGGTGGGGAAGACAGCGGGGCATGAGCAGTGACACACAGGTAAGGAAGTGTCACATACAAAAGCCATCGTTTTATATACCTGCTAAAAAAATAACAAAAGGAAAGAAAATATTCCGTACATATTATTTTGTGCCCATATTCACAAAAGGATATACTATAAAAATGTTCTTATATCAAATATTTTCTAAAGCTTGATGTTAAAACATTACTTTTAATATAATTTACTTTTATGGTTCATATGCCATAAGACAACCTAAGAAGATATATATTGAGAAATCACATTTTCTTCTGTTACCTTTCAAAGTTCTGGGGATGTCCTTTCTTTGTATTCCTATGCAAATTCTAGTGACTACACTACCTGCACAAACAGTATACAGTATGATTTACTCAGTATATATGGATATGCAATAATTAGTTAAGCTATGTTGATGGGTTTTTCTGATTTTGAGAAAAGCCTCATTTGTGCCAAACACTCCTGTCAGAGTTGCAGTTTTTACCTAGGTGCAGCTGTGCTGGATGAAGAGGCTCAGTGCGCCTCATGGCTGAGGTCTGTATATGTACTGTTTCTCTTTGACATCTCTAAGGGCCTTATTATCCTCATCTTTGTGTTCTCGATGCTCAGCATATAGTAGGTCCTCACTAAATAGAGCTGCGTGCATGATTTTATTTTACTCATTTAGCCCCATAGCCTATGTTGTAACTAATGAGGACTTGGGCTTTGAACACATTGTTTTGTATCCCCACCTCCACGGACAGATAGACACATGCAGCTAGACAGTTGCAGCAAGGAGGCTCGTTGCACTTCCTTTATAATCTCTGAATGTATTGGAGAATGATCAGACTCCTGGTAGGTCTGGGTTTAGTCTTTCTGAGTAATTTTTAAAAAACTGTGAATGAGTGTTTTGCTTGTATGTATATATGTGTAGTACATGCATGCCTGGTGCCCATGAAGGTCATAAGAGATCAGAACTCATAGACTTATAGTTGCCGATGGTTGTTAGACACCCTGGAATCCTGGTCCTCTGCAAGGGCAATAGTAGCAGTAACCACTGAGATATCTCTTCAACCCCTCGGCATAGTTTTTATGGAAGTGATTATGGTGAATAGAGTGATATGTCACAGGAACTGAGGACTAGGCTGCAGTAAGTTCTGGGCTGACTCCTTCAGGGTGGACTCTTTCCATTTGTGTCTACCAGTGTACATTGCACTTGCTGCCTAGGCACACAGCAGGGAGAGGACTTTGCAGGTGAGGACAGACTTTTGCACACTGGGTTTTCACTGACTTGGACTGAAATAGATATTTTGGTAGCTGTAGTGCTCATGGTGGTCATATCTGTCAAAGACTAACTTTCTTTGGAAAATGAGGAAACTTAGATCCAAAAGTGGTTCAAGTGTCTGGCTTAGGAAGCTAAGGACAGGATGAATAGCCACAAACTAGTTTTTTTTTTTGGCTCCGGATGCTTTTTCTTTCACTACATTATATTGTTTCTTAGAATAGCAGAAACGAAACAAAACCAAACAAACAAGAATTTTTAAGGGTGTATTATGAGGTAATTTGAACTACGTTTAATTTTAATTTTAAGTCTTTACATAGATAATAAATTGGCATCTACATGGGGAGAAAAATTGTAATTTAGAGCATCCTAATAAAATTAATTTAAAGTTCTAAAATATGACAACATAAGTAGTTAAGTTTTTAAAAGAAAAATATTGGCCAAGACTTTAGTTAGAAATGTAACTTACCAAGTGTTTGGGCTAATATCCACTTATTAGTGAGTACATACCATGTTCGGAATACCCAAGTTTCACTTTACAGTAACTGCTGGACTGAGAGTGAGGTCCCAGATGGAGGAGTTGGAGAAGGGACTGAAGGAGCTGAGGGAGTCTGCAGCCCCATGGAGGGAGTAACTGTGTCAACTGTCCTGACCACCCCCAGTTCTCCTGGAGGCTGGACCACCAACCAAAGAATACACATGGAGGGACCCATGGTTCAGACCACATATGTGGCAGAAGAGGTCCTTGTTGGCCATCGGGGGAGGAGAGGCCCCAGTAAAGGGGAATGTCAAGGTGGGAATATGGGAGTGGGCGGGCGGGTGGGTGGGAGGTGGAATTCCCTCATAGAGGTGGGGGAGGGGGAGGGGATAGGTGGTTTCCAAAGAGGAGACCTAGAAAGGGGGAAACATTGGAAATGTAAATAAAGTATCAAAAAAACAAAACAAAACAAAACAAAAAACAAACAAACAAACAAAAGAAATGTAACTTACCATGACCCAGATGTTTTATCTTCACAGGGAGAAGGTAGCCTGAACTATAAATGAAGCCCCATGATAGAGCTTTTACACCGGGTTTTTCTTAGTTGACTCCTGGAAGACAGTGGCATCTTGTGCCTGGAGGCAGAGCTAGGGGTTTCTCCCATGCACAGGCCTGCTTATGTTACATTGTGCACGGCAGTTTGGCAGTTCACTTTGCAGATGTTTGTAATGTGCAGCCTTAAATCTTGCTTCTATTTCTGGCATGCTTTTAAGTATGACTCATGTTTCCTTGAGGCTGTCCTAAAAATACTGCTGCTCTGAAGCATCAATGTGAGATACACCACAGGATCACACAGCACCGCACAGGACCTGCTTTCTGCAGGGTAAGGCAGCTTCCCAACCAGTTAAACGGGGAAATGCCGTTAAGAATGCGCTGCACTAAAAATATGAAGAAGGAAAGTAGCAATGTTATGAAAATATAATGTACAGAAATAACAGTGACTAGCAAATTCTAATAAAGGATGAATATATCATCAATGTCATAAAATATAACAGAAATAGGACTAATGGCCAGAACACCATTTGATGTAAATGCTAAATTTGATGTATTCCTGTGGTAAGGAAGGTCTTCAGCCTGAAGGGAGCTGGTGAGATGGCTCAGTAGGTAAAAGTGCTCACGGCTGAGTCTGCCAATCTGGGATGGCTCAGAAGGTAAAAGTGCTCATGGCTGAGTCTGCCAATCTGAGTTTGGTTCTCTGAACCACATAGTGGAAGAAGAGATCTACTCAAGCAAGCTCTCCTCTGATCTCTCTCTCTCTCTCTCTCTCTCTCTCTCTCTCTCTCTCTCTCTCATACATATATACATACATACAGACATATATACCTACATACATGTCAGACATGCTTCTGGAGTATGTGAGACACGATTACTGAGCTGCAAGCTTTGGGCTTGAACAATGTAAGTCTAATTTGGCTTTGACTTAACAACCTTCTACAAATGCTGCCACTCTCCAATTGTGACTTTTCTTTGCAGAATGGGAGCAAGAACTTGCATAGCTTTTACTTTATAAATTATCAATCTGTGTGCTTAATTTAATTCTCACAACCCGGTAAAAACAATTATATCTATTAAATTGGCAGTGATACTAAAGGGAGCTTAAATGATTTGATTAAGATGATTACATAGCTAATAAATACAGATTTGAGATCTCAAGTCTGCCCTTACATAATGCTGCCTGCTGCCCCTTAGACCTATTGTGGGGTCTAATGAGATAGAGTGAAGAAAGATTACTTGTGGGTTCCATTGCCACGTGATAGGTAAGCAATGAACTGCACCATTATTACTTGTGCGTTTCGGCATAGAGTTGCACACCACAGAAAATAGGGCCCTGGGAATTGCGTGTGTTCTTGTGAGAGCTTCTGGGAGTAGCTTCCATGTCAGCACAATGCATGTGTGTTGAGGACCACTGGCTCTAGAGGGCAACTGGCAGTTTCAACAACACCTTCATTTACTCTTGGACTCTCTAGTGGTCCTTGAGCACCCTGGCCAGAACTAACTGGCATGGAATTCACTAAGGAGGCCAGCCTACCTTTAGTTCTTACCATCCTCCTGCTTCACTTCTCAGGTGTTTGGGATACACAGGTGTGAGCTGCCACATCAAGCCCCATCAGAAGCACTGTTATTGGGGGAAAGATAAAAGCACAGAGACATGGTCTTAGAGAAGATGTGCCATATACTACCAGTCAGGCATTCGATTCAGAAGCTGCTTAAGATGAGGGAGTGATGAGACCCCCCAGTCTCGTGTCTACCGTAAGCACGAGACTGGGGAAGAACTTAGTCACTAGTAACAAGCCTCCCTAGCGGTTTCATCATTTAGAAGGTTGGGGAGACTAAGAGAAAATGTATCTCAGGGCTTACTTGTGATTAATTAGAGAGTGTTCACTAGCAGTGCTTTAGCAAAAAGAATCTCTATGGCATTCTCAGTAACAGTGTCATTGGTCTCTTGGATGGGGTGGACTGTCCTGGACACTACAGTTAGCATCATTGTGATAGTCTCTCCGATCACCCCTCACTCCCCCAAACCTGGCAGCAGCATAAAGCATTTCCAAATGCTCTCTGGCCAGCACAGGTAATGGCAGCATGTTGAGTGCCAAGAAGCACTAGAGAATCCAAGTGTAGATAAGGCGTGGCTGAGACTGCCAGTTGCCTTTTAAGCCAGTGGTTCTCAGCACACAGGCGTTGTGCTACTGTGGCAGATACTCCCATAAGTACTCACAGAACCATATGCAATTCCCAAGGCTCTAGCTTAAGTACATTCATACCATTCTTCCTTAACTAAGAGACCGCATTATATCGCTATGATTCTGCTCCAATATAGTTTTTGTTTTTAAAGAAAAAGATAAAGTATTCCTAAATTTCAGCCCTTGTTTAACATGACAATTTGTAAGGGGTAAACCCTATTAATTGGTTACCTGAAATGTATGTAGTCCCAAGGTCAGGGCATTTAGAATAGAGTATAATTATATAGAATGGATATTATACCTATTTTACCTGTTCAGGTGTGGTGCTGGAGAAGGAACCCACGGTCTCATACAGGCTACATCGTACCCTAACCCTGAGTTACATCCTCAGCAGGAACCATGCTTTCTTTTCTCTCTCTCCCTCTCTCTCTCCTTCCCTCCCCTTCTCCCCCTGTGTAGTTCCTTATTTGTTGGTTAACTACTCCTGAACATGAGACCTGCCTGGAGTGCCAGTGTCATTCTATTGGAGAAAACTGATTTTACCTCTCCAAGCAAGTATGAATGGCAGTTCGTTTGTTAACTTTTACCCAAGTAGCCATTTTTCTTTCTTTCTTTCTTTCTTTCTTTCTTTCTTTCTTTCTTTCTTTCTTTCTTTCTTTCTTTCTTTCTTTCTTTCTTTCTTTCTTTCATTCATTAATTCATAACAAAAGTATAATATGCTAAAACAAGGGCTATTATCACATCAATGTTGGACAAATGTTGGATGTTGTCAAACCAACAGGAAGGAAAAGAACCCAAGAGAGGGCGCAAGAATCAGATCTACTCATTTGCATATTTAGGAGTCCCATAAATACACTGAACTGGCAGCCGTGATATAAACACAGAGGGCCTGGTGCCAGGCTCATGCAGGCCCTGGGCATGCTTCTTCAGTCTCTGTGAAGCCATACCATCTTTGTTCGTGTTGATTTGGAGGGTCTTGTATTCTTGGTGTCCGCCATGCCCTCTGGCTCTTACACTCTCCTCCTCACCTTCCACGGGGCTCCTTGAGCATTGATGGGAGGGGTTAGATGGAGAGGTTCCGTTTAGGGGTGACTGAGGGGTCATGTTTTCAGTCAGATCATTGCTGTTGTTTTCCCAGGGATATCCTTCCAGATTCCACTTGCTCCTCTCCATCCTCACATAAAACCCCTGCTACAGATGCACGGTATGTCTGTGTGCTAAGTCATTTGAGAGGACTACACACCGCTGTAACACTTGGGGATTTTTCTCCTCTTACAGAATCTAGTTTTTGCCCCTGAAGGAGTGATATGTCTCCATGTATATATTAGAGGATTTATGGTTTTCGGACATGGGGATGTTTGTTTTGGAGAAATTATATGATTTAGTATGGCTTCATTGACATGATAAACCAACCGGTCTGCTCAGAACCTTTCCCTTGGTTTACCTGTTGTACTGGCTAGTTTTGTGTGTCAACTTGATACAAGCTGGAGTTATCACAGAAAAAGGAGTTTCAGTTGAGAAAATCTCTATGAGATCCAGCGGTAAGGCGTTTTCTCAATTAGTGATGGGGGGGGCTTGTGAGTGGTACCATCTGTGGGCTGGTAGTCTTGGGTTCTATAAGAAAGCCAGCTAAGCAAGCCAGGAGAAGCAAGCCAGCAAGGAACATCCCTCCATGGCCTCTGCATCAGCTCCTGCTCCCTGACCTGCTTGGGTTCCAGTCCTGACTTCTTTAGTGATGAACAGCAGCATGGAAGTGTAAGCTGAATAAACCCTTTTCTCCCCAACTTGCTTCTTGGTCATGATGTTTGTGCAGGAATAGAAACCCTGACTAAGACAAATTGGTACCAGCTTAGTGGGGTATTCCTGTGACAACCTGACCATGTTTTGGGGAGGACTGTGGAAGGACTTTGGAACTTTGAGCTAGAAGAGTCACTGGGATGTTAAGAGCTCTGTGGAATGTTGTGTAGGAGCCTAGAAGATAATGTTGAGAACAGTGCAGAAGATTTAGGCCTGGCTTGTGAAATTTCAGAGGGAAGATTAAAGACTCTTATCAGGGCTGTTACTATTTTGACTGTGAAGATTCTGTGGTTTTGGTTAGCTGGGGCGGAAGAAATCAGCTGTGATTAACAAGATACCAGAACTACTAAAGCAAAACCATTGCATTGCTGGGACTATTGATGCTGGTTAGCTGGAGCTAAGATATTAGCGGTGATTAAGAAGAGACCAGCATCATTGGGGTGAAATCTTCTGAGAAGTGTTTTCTGAGAGCACAGAGGCTGCGTTCCAGAGATAGCCAAGGTTGTACGTTCTGCGGTGGCTGGACTTGGTAATGTGTAAGAGTCACCCAGGTGGTACTGGTTTTGAAGGCATGAAGGAGTTGTGAAGAGCAGCTGAGGCCTGGGCACTGTGGGAGGCCATGGAAGGCCACTGGTGCAGGTGCAACCTCAGTTGCAATTGATGGCCCAGGACTGAAGGGGTCATGCAAAAGAGGTGATCATTGGCACCATGAAGAGAGCCTATGAGAGGCTGTTGGTAAACCTAGTTGCAGTGAAAGACAGCAGTGTTTTGGAGATGACCACCAAGAACAGCAGCAGCAGTGGAGTACAGGCATCTGGAACCTAGAAGACAAGGTGTGTGCTACAAAGGGCAGAGCTGGAGAAGTAACTCAAGCCCTTGGAGGAATCCAGAAGATCATGAGTGGATCCCAGATGGTTGGAATTTGATTTTGCTTTTGATTGTGACTGTGGCCTGATATTTTTCCCTCTTGAAGAAAGAAGGTATTTTAGTGGAGTTAAGAGACTTTGAATTTTTAAAAGACTTTGAATTTTAAGAAATTGGATGTTTAAAAGGGACTGAAATGTTAATATGTAAGAATTTGCAAAGACTGTGGGACTTTTAAAGTTATTTAGATCTTGGGAATGAATAAGGAAGTAAGGGTCGAGGCTTATTGGTGATGTGTTTGTGTGTCAAGTTGACAAGGGGTCAATTTGACTGGCTAGTTTTGTGTGTCAACTTGACACAAGCTGGAGTTATCACAGAAATAGGCGTTTCAGTTGAGAAAATGCCTCCATGAGATCCCTCAGTAAGGCATTTTCTCAATTAGTGATCAAGGGGGGAGGGTCCCTTGTGGGTGGTACCATCTGTGGGCTGGTAGTCTTGGGTTCTATAAGAGAGCAAGCCAGGGGAAGCAAGCTAGTAAGGAACATCCCTCCATGGCCTCTGCATCAGCTCCTGATCCCTGACCTACTTGAGTTCCAGTCCTTACTTCTTCTGGTGATGAACAGCAGCATGGAAGTGTAAGCTGAATAAACCCTTTCCTCCCCAACTTGCTTCTTGGTCATGATGTTTGTACAGGAATAGAAACCCTAAGACACCTGTCAAGATAAAGAACTTAAAAAAAAATGTATTTCTCAGCAGTTAGCTATTAACTTCTTTGGGGTGTGTTTAGTGATACTGTGCTGTATGTTGTATATGAATGTAAATGGCAGTGTGTGTGTGTGTGTGTGTGTGTGTGTGTGTGTGTGTGTGTGTGTGTGTGATATGTGGTATACCTTTAGTCTTAGGTAATTGTTTCTTGGATCTTTGAATTCTTCCATGACCTCAACAAAAATCTAAGAATATAGAGTATTTGGTACATGCAAAAGACTTCTTGTAATGTATATCTCTTTCAGTATAAAATGCAATGTAAGGAAACAAACACACCATAGGGTGTGTCCATTAATACTCATGGAGTGTGCAGGGCTCATAGGAACCTACTCTTCTGTATTAGTCAGGCTTATAGATTAACAGAAATTATAGAATGAATCTCTCATCCATTCATATATATATATATATTTCCTATATCCTATATATATATATCCTAATATATATATATATATATATATATATATATATATATATATATATATATATATATAAAATTAGGATTGGTTACCGTCTGTGGTCCAGCAAATCCAACAGTGACTGACTTTGAATAGAAAGAATCCCATAGTTGCTCAGTCCATGAGGCTGGATGTCTCAGCTGGTCTTCGGTATATGCAGGAATCCCAAAGAAGTAGACTCTGATGCTACAGAAGGAAAGCCTTCAAGGCAAGAGCAAGCAGGCAAAGAACAAAACCTTCTTCCATATTCTTATATGGACTTCCAGCTGAGGGTGTGTCACAGATTAGAGGTGGGGTTTTCCAGCTCAAAAGGTTTGGTTTAAAGGTATGTCCTCTTGCCCCAAGATCTGAATTAAAGTTATGTTTTCCTTCCTCAAAGATCAGGATTAAATGCAGATCTTCTTACTTCAAATTAACCAAAAATCCCTTACAATTGTGTCTTATTTTTGCGTTTTAGTTCATTTCAGATGTAGTCAGGTTGTCAACCACTTTTCTTGCTGAACTATTGGGTACTGAAGGACTCTCGGTGATGGGGAATATCCATTGGCTACATTGGGTAATTTCATACCCCTAGTCAAATATATGGTTTCAGTTGAGTTCACTGGTTCACAAAACCAGACAATACATGACATGAATTCTGGAAAGGGGCCTGTACAGAGGATGGAAATTGGCAGCCGTGGGAAGGGGATACAGAAAGTTCAGGGGATAAGAAAATCAGAACGTGCTACATACTTGTATGAAATTGGCAAAGAATAGATTTAATTAATAAAGAACTAGAATATCACCAACGCTATTGATGCTATTTACAAGACTATCTGATCCATCCCATCTTCCTCATCCCCAGATACCTAATTAGCTTGAATGATATTATTTACTTGCTTTTTTGCTTTTTTGAGCACCATTTTATTATGTATGTATGTATGCATGTATTTCTAAAGAACTCAAATGCTTATGGGTTGAGCTTTATCAGTACTGTGTATGTGATTATTTTTTCCCTCAGTTACATATCTTTAAGGGTTTGACATATTGTTGGAAATAACCATTAAATGAATTTCACTTAAATTTTTTTGAATATTTGCTTGTTGTTGAGATCCAGGAAACACCCCACAAACCACACACTGATTTCCATCAAACAGGGATAGTTTATTGAACACAAACCTCGGGACTGATTGATCAGGGACACAGATCAGACTTGGGAGCTGAGACTGTGACCTTAAGCCAGAATGCTACCAGACTTTTAAATCTGAAATCCACAAACATCTGTGCCAAGTTATCCCACCAATCAGGATTTAGGGATAGGGGACTTCTTTAGGAACATGTCTTTGTGGTGCATTTGTCCTGTTCCCACTGGTTGGCTTTTTTTAACTGTGGTAGGCAACTTGCCTAGCTTTCATGTCTCAACTTGCCAACCGGGATATCAGTTACCCAGGGAGGTCTTGGGGACTTAAACTTTACTGTGATTGGTTCTAATATAAGGCAAGGGTTTGGGGAGTTTCCAAGACCACCAAAGCATGGACTATAACATAATATACAATCAACTCAGACATGAGAAAGTTCCTAGTAACAACACATAAGAAAGTTTCCTTGTAACAGCATAAGATGGCTGGCCACAGACATAAGACAAAATGGCTACAGTAATATCAGACAGGCACTGGTTATCCAGGCCTTAACACTTGTATTATAATAAGGTACTTGGGGGTGGGCCCCAGGTCATTTCCATTTTATGTACCTCATATACATACAGCTTAAAGATAGTTTCAAGTGGTACTTTTAGCGTCTTTGCATTTGACAATTACTGTTACATGGGGTTGGGTGTGGAATTTCCCTCTGTGATGTGACTTGGGCACTCAGAAAACTTTTGAAATGCTCCCAAATGTGAAATTTTCATGTTAAGGATCCTCAACCTTTGTGATAGTTTATTCAGTTTTTGTTATTACACAACTGTTATGTGCATTTTGTCCATTCTCCTGTCTTCTGTGTTGTTTGGAACAATTAAGTCTTTTTTCTCTCTTTCTCTCCCCTGCCCTCCTTTCCCCTCCCCTCACATTCCTATAAGAAACTTTACACCTATCTTCCAGTAAATAAGCCCAATACACGCATTACTTCAAACTAGACTTGGGCGGATTTATTGGTTTGTTTTATCTATGTGAGTAGACATTGGTTTACATCTTCCTAGGAAATGCTCATGTATCCAATGGTGTAGAAGAGTGGACTGGAATTATAGATTCCTTTGGGAGTGTCTTCAAAGCACTGGCATTGGAGATTAGAGCAGTTTCCAGCTTTTCGTGTCTGTAACGATCATTAGTTGTCTGGGATCATTTGGCTATGTCTCCATTTAGAATAATAAAATGACTCACCCATAAGAAGCATTTTCATTCCTTTAAAGACACCTACAGATGATTATCCCAGGGTTCTCATGGACTGTGAAATGTAAGATGTATGACTCTTTGATGTCTGTTTTAGCATTGATAATAATTTTAATATAAAACGGAACTTTGCCAGCTATTTACACTCTATCTATCTATCTCTCTGTCCATCCATCCATCCATCCTATACAAATGCATATTTTCAATATATAGTTTACATTATTTGGGGATTTATATAGTTATATAGTAAAGTTATAATAGGTAAATTTGCATTTCATTTTCTTTGTTTTTCTCAAAGTTTCAGAATCTCCAGCTCAGTCCGTAGTCCAGCATCTGCGGTGGATAATGCAGAAGGACCTGTTGGGGCAAGATGTCTTTCTCATAGGACCTCCAGGGCCTCTTCGGCGCTCTGTTGCTATGCAGTACTTGGTGAGTAATCGGTTCTTGTCAGCTCCTTAGGGTCTTAACTTTGATAAAGGATGGAATAACGTAAATGAAAGTGCAGAATTTATACAAATATCAGAGTTAGCTGTATTATGAGGTATTGCTGTCATCAAGCAATGCCTCATTCATAAAGGGCTCAGCAGATGTTGTTTGGGAAGTCCACTTTTGGCAGTCAGTAGTGAGTGCATAGAATCGGCAACTCTGAGATTGTAAACATGTCTACACCTCCCCTAACCCTTACTTTGCCACTCTGTGAACTTTTCCTTGTCTCGGGTTCACAACTTAAAAGAACGATGCTTTTTGATGTTTTGAACTTGTGTGGTTTTTAGAGGGAACTCGAGGAAAAAGGGCATTTTTAATGTCATAGCTACATGCTGCTTTTCCTCCTGTTTAAATAGATTAGAAAACAGATGAACATTGATCAAATAATCTACTTGATCTTTATCTAGCTAGAGAATTACAGTTAGTCTTACCCCCCCCCCCATTTGACCTCTTTGACATGGTGTTTTTTTTTAATAATACTAGTTCTTAGGCAAATGTTATTAAGTGAATTGAAATATTCTGCCCATCAGGATGTTTACAAGGCCTTTCTGTTATCCTGTATTAATAGGGATTGTGCTCTTGATCCAGGCACAGATGACCTCTGAAGACAACTTTTTAGAATGGAGAAAAAACCACACTTGTTAAAAATTTTCTTGTGGCCGGGCAGTGGTGGCGCACGCCTTTAATCCCAGCACTTGGGAGGCAGAGGCAGGTGGATTTCTGAGTTCGAGCCCAGCCTGGTCTACAGAGTGAGTTCCAGGACAGCCAGGGCTATACAGAAAAACCCTGTCTCGAAAAACCAAAAAAAAAAAAAAAAAAAAAAAAAAAATTTGCTTGTGTTATTTATTATCAAAGAATTGATTTTTATGCTGTTGAAATCTGTCTTATTATATTTTACCTCAGTGGCACATTTAGTTCATTTCTTTATTTTTAAAACATTTACTTTGTGCGTGAGTCACATGTATGTGAATGCTCCCTGAGGCCAGGAGATGCATCAGGTCTGGAGCTGGGGTTACAGGAGGTTGGGGAACATCAGTCCTCAGTCAGAGCCGAGCTCTTAACTGCTGAGCCCTCTCTCTGGCCCTCAGTTTACTTTAGAACTTCAGAATGCGCGTGAGACAGGCATGGCAAAAGTAAAACCACAAATCACAAACAACTCTCACTAGCCTATAACTTCTGCATCTTTAGTTCATGTCCAGAGTCAGTTTGTGAGGTGTAACCTTCCACTGCGGCATTAGCCTTAGTGAGTACACAAAGCAAATGTGTCTTGTCTAGGAATGGGGGACCAACTACGCCGGATTCTTTGCCTGATTTATTTCAAAGACTGATGTTTCATTGAGATTTTGTTTTTGGGCGGGCTTTGATATTGTTAGAATTCTGAAATGAGAAGGGCTAGGAGATCATAAGGATTTAGTCAAAAAATATGATGTAAGTCTACAGGTGTGAAGCCACGTGACTACTATGACCAGACTTTAAATGGTAAAATAGATCTGAGCTAGCCAAACACACACAAAAACTCAGTGCTACCCTGCCATTTAAATGCACTTGTGGAGACTCAGTGCTACCGTGCCACCTTGCACTCTGCAGTGAGCACTGTTGTCACTGGATATAAGAACATTCAGTTGGTAATGTCCTGAGTAGATACTGTCTTAGGGGTAAGCTTGCTGAAACAAATAAAAATTAAATAGAGACACTTGATACTTGCTGTGATCTTAACTCGTATTAAAGGAAATTGTAGATTGTTTAAGACAGTTCCATCTGCTGCCTTCTCCTGGTGCAGTGTGAGCTTGTCCGCTTCTTTCATGAGTAGTGCCTGAGGAGACTGGTGCTTGGCTGAGGAGGGAGGCTGTCAAGACTGAGGAGAGTGACAACACTGTCCTCAGTGTGCAGTTTACCTTTAAACTGTGCCGCTCTGGTAATAAGGGGTGCCAGGCATGGTGGTACACACTTTTTATTCTAGCACCCAGAAGGCAGAGGCAGGAGGATTTTTGACTTTGAGGCTAGCCTGGTCTATAGATTGAGTTCCAGGACAACCAATGGTACAAAGAGAAACCCTGTTTTGAAAAACCAAAAACCATGGTAATGGAGAGATAGCTCAATGGGGTAGAGCACCGACTGCTGTTCCGGAGGATCTGGTTTCAACTCCCAGAACACACATGGCTGCTCACAGTTGTCTGTTACTTCAGTTCTAGGGCATCCACCATACATGCAGACAAAACACCAATGCATGAAATATAAAAAATGTAAATCATAAAAAGGAAAAAACAAAATCCAAAAATAAAATAGCCTCATACAGTTTTGGCAATCATTGCATGTAAAAGGGTTTTCAGGGAGGGAGGTTACACTCAGCCGGTCAAAAAAGCAGACATGGCGTTTGTTATCAGTGATGTATTCTGAAATCAGAAAGCAGGTATCTGTTAAAGGAGAAAATTGTTCAACAATTGGCTTTCACAGTCAGACAGTTCATTTATATTTAGGAAATCATTATTTGATATTATCATGTCTTTATGACTATATATCTTCTCTATTTAAAATATTGCCCTCTTTTTCATTATACTCCAAACTATGGCAATCTGGGACAAAGAAATTTGAAAGAGCTGAATGACAATAAAGTATTGTTCATCAGTAGAAGACAGGGTTAAGTTGCAAGGACACACAGTCTCCTTGTGTGAAAACCTCCTTCTTCAGCAATGACATGCTCTGTAGGCTTTCTCCTTTCTCTTTAAATTGATTCCTATGATTAAAGGTTATTAGACCCTTATGTGATTGAGAATGTCTCTGTTCTTAGTTCATCACTGTGGAAGCCAAGGTAATGTACTTGGCTGGGAGATTAGGGCAAGATACTCTCTGAGCAGGTAACCTGTGCTGGGATGGATGGATTTGGGGTGGCCCCTTTTCCTCACATCACAGAATAATTTTTTCTTCTCTCCCCCTTTGGCTTCCTCTTCCTCTTCTTCCTCTTGCTCTTTTCATTTCCTTCAGCTGTTTTCTTCTTCTTTGTTTTATACTTGGTAAAGTATCTAACGATATAGTTTTCAATTGCTAAATCTTGGTCAGTTGAGTAAATGAATTAAAACCATACTTTTTAAAAAAGATAAATATTCCTCACAAAAATTTGTTATGACTTGTTGGAAAATTGCCCAATAATTATTCATGATATTTGAAAAAGAGTTTAACAGGATAAATTAAGGTTTGAAGGATTAAATTTTGATTCTTATTACTTAAGAAGTAGGATGGATTTTAGTAAAAAATGGAGCTCTAAGAATGTGTGTGTACATGTGTGGAGGCACAATGTGTGTACTTGTATGTGTGCATGTGTGTATGCATGTGTATGTATGTGTATGGTTTTGCTTGTATGCATGCAGTGTGTGTGTGTGTGTGTGTGTGTGTGCATGTATATATGTGTTTTGTTTTTATTTTGAGGGGAAAGTTTTGAGACAGTATCCTTTGTATCTCTGGCTGGCCTGGAACTTGCTATGTAGACTAGGCTGGCCTTGAATTTACAAAGATCACCTACTTCTGTCTTCCAAGTGCTGGGATGAGAGGTGTGGGCCACATTCCTGGCATGTGTATGTTTTAGTATCCAGTTTATTGAATTTTTCTCAAAGACTGTGAATATTTTGAATCCATAATTAACAGTTACAGTGCTCTTCTCCAGGCAGTGGTTTTGTTGAACATGTTGTTCTAAATTGTAGGCTGGTAGTTTGATTTTAGCTCTGGAATAATTTAGCTCTGTGTTCTACAGGAGCTGACCAAACGAGAGGTGGAATACATCGCCCTGTCAAGGGACACCACCGAAACTGACCTCAAACAACGCCGGGAGATCCGAGCTGGCACAGCTTTTTACATTGACCAGGCAAGTTTGTACCCTCCAGCCCATGACTGACTTTTAAAATGGAAAGAGAGTGATCGTGTGTCCCTGACAGATAGATGTGGTGTAATCTCTCTAGACAGATTTGATTTAGGGCTTGGTGCTTTGTTCTTGGAGATGTCTTGTTCTAGCTCGGAAGGAGAAGACTCGGATGAAGTGCCTGGTGCCCACGGGGCAGCTGATGAGCAGATTTCTTCCTTCCCTTCTGATTGCTGCTTACAGCTTGCTTATAGAAGTCTCATTTTCTAAAGAAAAAGTATTACAGCTGATTTTTATAAGGGAGCTTCCCTAGCATGTTGACAGGAGTATTTTCAATCTACAGGGAATTAGGAAAATGTGGATTCAAGCACATTAAGTGAAGTACTTTCAGGTATTATAACTTTCTGAGGGGTGGATGAGTGGGGTGGGGGTATGGCTTAGATACTGCTAAACATCTAAAATAGCATTTTATGATATTATGAGAGACTGTATTATTTCTGTCTTAAAACATATTGTATAAACTATTAAATATTGTTCTTTGAAATGCCTCATAGTATATGGGATGAAGACTAAAATAATCAAGTTATACAAAAAGTATTTGTAGTAACCATTGAGTTCATGGGGCTATCTTTCACTCTTTAATTATTAATACGTACTGCAAGTTAAGACATACGCTATTTTTTTTTTTTTTGATACTTTATATACATTTCCAGTGTTTCCCCTTTTCTGAGTCTCCTCTTTGGATACCCCCCATCCCCTCCCCAACCCGCCTCTAGGAGGGAATTCCACCTCCCACCCCCCTCCCGACCACCCATCCCCATATT
>CM052708.1:41061134-41101454 GCA_028551405.1 Uromys caudimaculatus | reverse complement strand
GTGAGTACATACCATGTTCCTTCTTTTGTGACTGAGTTACCTCACTCAGGATGATATTTTCAAGTTCCATCCATTTGCCTGCAAATTTCATTAAGTCATTGTTTTTAATAGCTGAGTAGTACTCCATTGTGTAAATGTACCACATTTTCTGTATCCATTCCTCTGATGAGAGACATCTGGGTTGTTTCCAGCTTCTGGCCATTATAAATATGGCTGCTATGAACCTAACAGTAGGTTTTAATGTGAATGTAATTTTAAAAGTGGCTTAAAACTTTGGCTCTTCAGAAATGGAATTATTTTAGGTAACTAAATTTTCTGGTGAGCTGAAGATTTTTGGTTGTAAATTTTAATTCTCTTTTAAAAATTGTTTTGGGATTAGAGAGTTGGCTTAGAGGTTAAGAGTACTGGCTGTTCTTCCAGAGGTTTAATTCTGAGCCCCCACAGGACAGCTCACAATTGTCTCTAGCTCTAGTCCCAGGACATCTGACACCCTCTTCTGGTGTCTGAGGGTTCAAGGCATGCATGAGGCCCACAGTCATTCTAACAGGCAAAATACACATACACATGATATAAAATGCATAGCAAACAATTGTTTTATTGATGTATATGCATTGGAGGACTTATTTCTTTTAAATTTAATTTTATCTTATGTGCATGGGTGTTTGTTCTGTTTGTTTTTCTGTGCACCACATGTATATAGTGCCCTCAAAGGCCAAAGGAAGGTATCATATCCCCTGGGGCTGAAGTTACAGACAGTTGTGAGCTGCCATGTGGATGCTCAGAATCAAACCCTGGTACTCTAGAAGAGGAGCCTGTGTTCTTAACTGTTGAGCCATCTCTCCAGCCTAAGGCATAAATGGAGATTATTTTCATGAAACTTTCTGCCATTCTAAAATGTGCATTTTCAGACATGTTTCAAAGTTGCTGCAGTGTATAAAATGTCTGAAGAACCATATTGATGTCTGGTGTGTTTTACGCTCCCTCTTTCTTGATGAACCTTGTTCATGATACACACCAGTTCTTAGTATTCAGTGGCACATCGACACCTTCAAAGCCTGTGACTGAATACAGGCAATATTGGCCTTTTCTCTCTTAATTGCCTCAGACTCTTTTGAGGTTTAAGCTAATTTAAATTTACTTTCTGGTACTTAACAGGTTGTTGGTTAAAGGCATGAAATGACTTTATAATAAGATAAATAAAATCCAAACCCTGTAACACAGCCTAACATGGCATCAGCATAAGAACTTACCGTGGCTTCCACATTTATTTTCTGTCTTTCTGTTAGAATATATCTATCTTATTCATCTCTGGCACTCAAAACTGGATATGGCACTTATATTTGATGGTAGATTTTGCCTTTAAATTATCAACCTTGGTAAAATTTTAAGTAAATTGAAAAGAAAAAGTCATGACTTTGAACAGTTGGCTTTTCTGTGGATAAGTGACTGATTCTTAAGAAAAGTCTTGTTTCTGTGTGTGTGTGTGTGTGTGTGTGTGTGTGTGTGTGTGTGTCCACCTGTGAGTGATGCCCACAGAGGAGAGGACGATGTCAGATCTTCTGGATCTGGACTTAGGGTGGTTGTGAGTGTGGGTCCTGTGAACTGAGTCCAGAGCCTATGGAACTGCAGCAAGCTCTCTTAACTGCTGAGCTGTCTCTCTATCCAAATATTGACTTTTTAGACATCTGTCTTGAATTACCACAAGTTATAATTAATTTCTACTTGAATTCTAGGTAGACAAAGTTGCCCATTGATTGCTACCTAATCACAGTTTTGAGACTCCAGATCCTTTAAGAAATTCCTTTTATTTCTTTAATATTATTAACCATTGAATTTGATTCCAGGCTGTAAAGATAGTCCTTTAACCACCACCAAGTAATATCTGTTACCTAGATAGATCAACACATGAAACAATGCTTGTAGCTATACATGGGTAATGGGAGAATATTTGTGGTTTTCAGTGCAGTTAACATATTACTGGTGTCCATGCTATTGCTAAGAATTTTAAACTACTTGTTATGTGCGTTACCTAGATCAACATCTTGAATACTTTCTTCAGTTTTTGTCTATGTGTCTATGTATTTATCATTTATAATGAGTAACTTTGACAAAAATGGAATACCATCTATTAAATTTACAGCGTTCCTTATTATGCATGGTATCTTTTAAAATTAGAAGACATTGGGTATTTCTTTAAAATGTGTTCTTAAATGCCTGTACTATAGTTCACCGAATAGTAATGCTGTTGTATAATGCCGCCATTTTGTGTGCCCTCTCATGTCACCAGCCACTACGTTTGTTGTGGCTTTTCAATATTGTAAATAACATTTGTTGAATATTGTTGTACTTGAATCTTGTTAGGATTGGATGAGGTTTTTAGATGTGAACCCTAGAAGTATGAATCTTGATGGGCAGAGTGAGACTTTCTTAAGAGCCTTGCTCTTCATCGTGAATTTGCATTCCAGGAAGTATACCCACTCATGCTCAAAAGGGGCCTTGCTGGGCCTTACAGAGTCTCATCAGCGCTGAGTGACTCTGTATACTTTGCCAAAATGATAGGCTTTAATTTGCACTTTCATTTTTATGTGAGTTCTAATTTTTAGGATTCATTGGCTCTTGTTTCTCTAAGCTCCCAGTCAATGGAAAAGGAGTGTGGTGCTGACAAAGGAAGTCAGAGCTTCCCAAGAAATGCTGGACTCTGCCACGGAGGTCCCTGCTCTGCTCACACACTTGCTACTTCCGTGGCAGTCAGAGCTCCAGGGCTCTCCAGGCCTTGGCTCCTACTTGTGTTGCTTCTACACTGAGACCAGCTCTCTTTCCTATCTATAGAATATGAACTCTTTGGTAGGTTTGCAAAGTACGTTTAAAAATATCAAGGGAAATGATGAGGAGGTGTTTGTTGGAGAGACTTCTCTTGTGCTAGGTGCTTTATAACAGTGCTATTTAATCTTAAAAACATTCTAGTGGGGAGACTACTTACCTGTCTTACAGATGGGACAATAAGCCTCCATGGCCAGGGTCATTTAATTGACTAATAGCAGAGGGGGAATTTTATTTTGTTGCTTTTCCCAAAAGTAACGACTGTGATCATGGTGACCACATTGACAACTGCAGTGACTGCATGCTGCTGTTCATAATTGTAACAATAACTAATTTTTTTTTTAAAAAGAAACTAAGCTTGTCTTTAATTTATATTAATAACTGAATGTCAATGCCATGTAATTAAGTATGGTGTTTTTGGGTCAGATATTATAATCCAGGCAAAATGAAATGTACTTTGTATTTGTAAAAATAGGTCATTTAGCTTGCTTGATTGGGTCATAGTTCTAATGAGGCCAAGTCTATAGGTTTCATGCATGTGCACACTAATACTGTACCTCAGGATCTTCCTGTTACAAACTAGCCCTGACCTTGTCCAGTTATCTCTTTTTGTTTTTTGACAAAAGGAGGACTTTGTGTAGTATGCAGATATTAACCTTAGGTATATGGGCTTGTTCTAGACCCTGAAATAGACCCATGAATTGTATAGAAATGAAAACAAACAAAATTCTCACAGTGAGACTTTGCACTGGCATTTTGAAACACAGGACACCATTATCTGTTGTCACCCTGCTGTGGACAGCACACCTGAACTGAGCTCCTTTCAAATATAACCCAGTACCTGTTCCTCATCTCCTTCTTGCCCTGCTCTTCCCTCCTCATTAGTCTTTGGAAACCACCAGTGAAAATTTTTAGGATCCTTATGTAACTAAAATCATGTGGAACTTGTCTTTCTGTTCTGTTATTTAATACAGTGATTTCTGATTCTACCCATGCTCTTTCACTCATTTTGTTTATTTTTCCAAGACAGGATCTCATTATGTAGCCTTGACTGTCTAGGAACTCACTCTGTAGACCAGGCTAGCCTTGAACTCACAGAAATTCCTGCCTCTGCCTCCCACGTGCAGAGATTAAAGGCACGTGCCATTACCCCCAGTCACTGTTTCTTAGCAATATAGTGTGTTTTGGGGGGTTTCTCAATTGATTTTAACCCCATTAAAAGGAAATGAAAGCTCAAAGATGAACCTGACTAAGCTAAGTCACTCCTGGCAAGTAAGTAGAGTATCTTTTTGTTACTATTTTTGTGTTACTGTAACAGAATGCCTGAGACTGTTACAGTAATGACCAGGAACTTATTTGACTCACAGCTCTAGAGGCTGGGAAGTCTAAGATTAAGGGACTTTTATCTGAGAAAAACTTTCTTAGCATAAAGATTACAAGGGCAAAGAGAATGGGGGAGGGGCAGGAAGAAAGGAGAGGAACATATGAGAATTGAGAGAAAATACAGGCCAGATTCATCCTTTGCACAATAATTAATCCACTTTAAGGCTATAACATCAATTAGTTCATAGTAAGTAGCTTTGATTACCTAATTATTTTTTAAAGACCCCATTTCTTAATACTATTGCATTGAGGTCCAAGTATCAAAGTCATGATCTTTGAGGGACATAGTCACATTATATTAGCAAATGAAATCAACTTATCCCTTTTTGATATTTATTTTGTTTAGAGGAGATATTTTAAAATAAAGATTTAGGGCTGAGGAGATGGTTGAGTTCAGTAACGTGCCTACTGCACAGACATGGGGTCCTGAGTTTGGATTTCTAGCAACCACATGAATATCAGGCAGGGTTACAAATCTGTAACCCTGGGGGTAGGGTAGGGGGTGGGGTAAGGGACAGGTCAGATATAGTTTGATTTTGAATTTGCTGGCTGGCTGGTCTAGCAGAATTTGTGAGCTTAAGGCTCAGTAGGATCCTATCTCAAAAAAATACAACGGAAAGCAATTGAAGAAGACAGTGTTGACCTTGGGCCTCTGAACTCAGGTGCACACTTGTAAAAACAGGTGTACACACACATACAGTCATAGAGTAAAGAACTTAAAATCTAAGTTTTTCATTATATCCCCTCCTCCAGGACGTTAACATACTGTAGGTTTTTTTTTTTTTTTTTTTTTTTTTTTTTTTTTTTTTTTTTTTTTTTTTTTTTTTTTTTTTTTTTTTTTTTTTTTTTTTTTTTTTTGAGTAAATGTAAAGCTTTGGGGAATTTATTTTCATTAATAATGACTGTATTAGAAATGATTTACATTTTAGTAAATACCATTACTTTTTCATTCTAGTACTGGTTTTTAAATTATCATGTTCTGGATACCCCTAGAGGATACTCTGATTTAGTAAATGAGGCCACAGATATCTAGACTAATTACTTGCCGCGGGTCTTATCAAATTGGAACCAAATCTAGAACAAACTTAATTTTTTTATTTCAGGTCATGCACCTGCTTTTACTTTGGACTCCTTTATGTTCACGTGTTGGCTTATTAAAGCTGAGGAGTGAGCTGGCTGGGTCGGCAGGAGCTTGCTGTATTTTTAACTGATTTTTATTTGAAAGATTGAGGTCTGTGAGGTTCTGTGACTTGATAGATAAGAAAGACTCTTTAACGTTGGTCTAATTTCTCCTCTGAGGGAATACCCTAGCTAGTCATGCCACGTAAAAAGTATATGTGCACTGTTCTTTTATAGGTTTTAAGATTTACCAGTGCACATAGAAAAGCTGCCGAGGAGCCCGAGTCAGTCCCTCAAGCTCATACACTTAACCTCGCTCTGTTCTCACAGCAACTGTAGGCGTAGAGAGCCGTGTCCTTCATAGCCCCAGGTTTGTATAACAGTTTCTTAACTGAGGACTTGTGTTGCTATGGCATAAATGGGAGTGGCCTGCTGCGAGCCAGCTTTGTAACAGCCATGGAAGATGGGCTCTCCTTTGAGGACCACCGGATCCTGCTAGGGAGAGGCAGTGTGCCTGAGAGAACAGGGAAGGCCAGCATTACTCCTTTTCTCTTGAGCAGACATGAGACAAAGGGGACATGATTTAGTGAGGGCCAGATGCTCGCCCTGTGGTAAGCATGACACTTGTAGCAGGTTTTCTATCCAACTAAGTTGAAGCTTGTATGTGGTCTGAAACATCATTGGTACGTTAGAGTGCTTACCTATTGTTAAATTTGATTTATTCACTGTGAATGTAATCAGATTAGAGTAACAAAGTCTGAAAGTGCTGATTAAAGCATTTAAATAATTTCATGTGAGTATAAGGAGTCAGGAAGTGGATTGGTGACTGAGGCAGTGACTAGGACTCTTTAAGTCAAATGCTTCAGATTCCCTTCCCACAGAGCAGCGGCCTAAGACCTTTTGCTGTGTGCTATTATTCTTATCTACTGCATTGAAAAGTTTTAATATGGGTCACAACTCATAAGGCTCACAGACCTGACCTGTCTGTGGAGGCAAGGGAATGAAGAAAGGACAGAAACACAGACAATGGTACAGAAAAACTGGGGTTGGGTGGGCTGCACACTCCAATAGAACTAGCACCAACTACACAACAACCCTGACCCTCACAGTCCCTGATGCCAACTTCTGTCTTAGTTAGGGTTTTACTGCTGTGAACAGAAACCATGACCAAGGCAACTCTTATAAGGACACATTTAATTGGAGCTGGCTTACAGGTTCAGAGGTTCAGCCCAGTATCATCAAGGTGGGAGCATGGCAGCGTCCAGGCAGGCAGGATACAGGCAGAGTTCTACATTTTCATCTTTAGGCTGCGAGCAGAACACTGATTTTGAGGCAGCTAGGATGAGGGTGTTAAAGCTCACACCCACAGTGACACGCCTACTCCAACAAGGCTGCACCTCCTAATAGTGCCGCTCCCTGGGCTGAGCATATACAAGTCCTCACACTCAGTGTGTTTATCCTGTAGAGCACAGGGGATGGGACTATTGAGTCTCTGAAAGTCTTAGGCAGCAGGCTCTGGGTGCAGACAGCCACTAGGAGGGAGCTGCGGCTGCTGGGTTTACACAGACTGGTCAGTCTCATTCATAAACATTTGCACTTGAACCAGAGACAGGACAGTCCCTCTGAGCTTGGGGTGAAGTCCCTTTGGGTCTAAGGTCCTTGATATGGCCGTGCCCACGTCAACGATTCGAATTACTCAGGGCTTCCTTGGCTCCCCACAGATAGCGTATAGATGGGAATGGGATGCTTCTGGCTTACAGCCATATTACCAAAGGGCACATGAGAAATTAAAATCTTTTGTGATACTTACCATTATTTTCTTTTTCTTCCCCTTATAGAATTTATCATTTTTATAATCAAGTTTATAATTATGCAGGTTCATTTTGTCACAAACTAGGGTCCCTCCACCAGGTCACCCAGTGGGCATGTCTGTGAGGCATTTTCTTGATTTCTAAGTCATGTAAGAGAGCCTGCCCACCATGGGCAGGGCCATTCCTGAAAGCTTGGGTCTGGGTGGTCTGAGAAAGGCAGCTGAGCACGCTAGGAGCAAGAGGCAAGCCAGTCAGCAGCGTTCCTCTATGTTTTCTGCTTCAACTCCTGCCTCCTGGCTCCTGTTTCAGGTTCTTACCAGGGCTTCTGATGTTGGACTGTAAACTCTGAGTATTCCCACCCACCCCCAGGTTGATTTTCATCTTGGTGGTCAATCATACCAACAGAAAGCAAGGGGGATCAGTGACTCTCTTTTCATAACCACATGCTTGGATTCAACTGTGATGTGAAGCTTCCAATTCGTTGCCACTTAGTGCATTAGATTAATAAATAACTTATGTCGAACTAGAAAAAAGTTGGAGAGATTTACTGTTTTTAAATTCTTAGTTGAGCTATGAATCTCATAGCGAGCTTACAGATGGCTTGCTCCAACACCAAGCAACAACCTCAAGTTTTGTTTCAGTAATTAATTACTCTCTTTTCTGTATTTATCCACAATTTCTTCCTCCTCCTTCAGTACACCCACATTGTGAATCACTCAACAATGGCTGCCACTACCCACGTGGTGCCCAGCTGGGCTTCTGCAGCAGGGCTTCTCTTCTTTGTGGCCAGTAATTCTGGAGACTGTCGCTCAGCTTTGGCTTGCCTGATGTTTCCTCCTGTTTGAAATGATGTAGTCTTATTAAGAATATGTCACTGTTGCTAAAGGGCTCCCAGGGAGGCAACTGATAGCAGGGGATGTTGCAAATGCCGTATTTTAGTATGCTTCTATAGTAAATTAAGGAGCTTGGACTCTTAGGGAAGGAGATCTGAGGGAAAAAGAAGGCCTGAACTAGGGGAGATTCAGAAATACTCTGGCCTCGTTGTGTTCTTGCAGCAAGGTAGACCCAGGCTGGCCTTCACCTGCCTTCCTTTTGCCTTAGGTTCCTGTGTTCTTGGATGGCAGGCCAGTCACCATGCTGGATAAGTTCAAGTTGAATTAAGGATATTAGACTATCAGAATATGAAGATAAAGCAAATCTAGTTGATGAGAGACAATTTTGGGACCCTGTCAGAAAAGGAATGGTTATAAGACGTGCTGGTTAGTTTTTGTCAACACAATAAAAGCTCGATCATTCCATTGTGCTGTTGCCTGGGAAGAGGGAGCCCCACTGAGGAATCGCATCCATCAGATTGGCACGTCTGTGGACAGTTCCTTGATCAATGATTGAATGAGAGTGCCCAGCCCGCTGCAGGCAGTGCCACTCCTGAGCAGTGGTTGGGTTATAAGAAAGGTAGAGAAGCCTTCAGTAAGCAGTGTTCTTCTGTGGCTTCTGCTTCGGTTCCTGCCTTGAGTATCTACCTTGTATTTCCTCGTTGGTTGTTACCTGGGAGTTGTAAGACAAACACCTCTCTCTCTCTCTCTCTCTCTCTCTCTCTCTCTCTCTCTCTCTCTCTCTTGCTTTTGGTCATGGTGTTTATCACAGCATGAAGAGCAATCTAGGATAGAAACGAAGCAGATTTGGGGGAAATGGGGTGTGCTCAGTGTTGTAGGGGAGCCTGGGGTGCTGTGGGGTTTGATTGCAGCATCTATGCTGTGCACCTATGTGGATCTGCAGCTTGGGAGAGCTGGAGTTTGGAAATTGATGCGTATAGAAAAGGTACCCAGAGCCTAGGGATGGAGATTACTTGGGAGCAATGTGAGCAGTTGTGAGTAGAAGCCATGGGTGATGAGTGTAAGTCTGGACCAACATTTAATGAATTTACAGTAAAGGAGAGCCTATTGTTCTAAGAAACTCCAGTGCCATGAATCCAAAGAAGATGCAAGGAGTGGGGAGATGTATTTAGCAGTGTTCATTCTATCTGTGTTGCATGCAGAGAAATGTGAATTAGATTTTCCTCTAAAGCTGATTTTCAGGGACTTTGAATGTAAACATTTGTGCTCAGGATCTCTAAGTTAAAGGAGAAGTTCACCATTTTCTGGGATAGTATCATTTACTTCCTGCTTCCCTCCATTACTAGTTTTCTTAAATCCACAGGGATACAGTAGTTACTTATCAGTTCGGTCAGCCAAATGTGTAATGTTGTCAGCATCGAACATCACATAAAAACCGAACTTGTTTTAATGATGTATTGGCAAACACTGTGGTCTTCAAGCTTCCCTACCCAGATTTTTGGTTTTCACAAGACTTATGGAACAGAGGCCAAGCTATTATCTTTGTTTTTCTTCTCCAATTAAGGAATCTGCTCCCTTGTTTCATTACGTTACCCATTCATAGATAACTGTTAGCTTTCTATTTCATTGGCTATTTAATCTAAAATGTAATGTTTCAAAAAACCCAAGAGATCATCTCCAGCTCTCTTCATTTAACAGATGAATAAACAGGCACAAAGAGGTAGAATTGTTTGCCTGAGGTCAGATAGGCAGAGAAAACAAAATTAAGATTGAATCCACCTGTCCTGATTCTCTGTCTCTAGAACAAAGAACACGCTTAGTTTCAGTGCAGTGTAATCAGGCAGGCTCTACTGCTCTTGCTGATTTCATCTTCCCTTTGTATTTCTTGGAAATAGTGTGCTGTTCGGGCTGCCACAGAAGGCAGGACGCTGGTTTTAGAAGGCTTGGAAAAGGCAGAGAGAAACGTGCTTCCAGTATTGAACAACTTACTGGAGAACCGGGAGATGCAGCTTGAAGATGGGCGCTTCCTGATGTCTGCGGAGCGCTATGACAAGCTTCTCCAAGTAAGGGGGGAAAGCCAGTGGCTGGCCTCTGCCTCGGGCGTGGGGCGTGTCTGTGAACTGAGACAAGTGCTCAGATGGACTTTCTGTTTGCTAAACTGCCTGAATACATCACGAGTTTGTATAATTTTAAAAAGGCTTCTGTCTGCAAAGACCTGGATTGTTGGGTTCCCCCATTTCTTTGACACCCCAATAGCTATTCTCCTCTTACCCACTTTCCCCCCCTTTCCTTCTTTATTTTAACAACTTTCAGGGCAATGTCTTTTAGGCAGTGCTGAGCATCTAGGATACAAAAGTCCAGCTCTTAAACTCAGAAATTGCAGTGTTCAGTAGGACTGACAGACGTGAATAGGATGTTAGAAAGATACTCTGGGGGCTGGAGAGATGGCTCAGTGGTTAAGAGCAGGTGCTGCTTTTCCAGAGCACCCCGGTCTGATTCCTGCATTCACTTGATGGCTCACAACTATCTCTAACTCCAGTCCCAGGAGCTCTGCTGTTCACATATGGTGCGTAGACATACGTGTAGGCTAAACCTTCACACGTATAAGATAACTGATGATCCAGCCCACCAGCTCCTCTGCCTGCCACTGAAGTTAACTCTGCCTCCATCCCTGCTCTCCACTTGGTACTCAACACCCGAGTCAGTGGTCCCACCTGTGATCCCAGCATTTCACAGATTGATGCAAGAGAGTCAGAAGCTCAAGGTTGCATACCTAGTGAGCTGTAGGCCCACAAGGGATGCTTATGACCTTGTCTTAAAAAACAAAACAAACAACAACCCCAAACTCAACCAAAACAAAATAAACAAATATGAATCTGTAGTGTGCTCTTACCCTAGTGGCTTCCTGTTTCAGAGTAGAACTGGGGGCCCTTCCCAGTGCAACAGGACACCCACATAATCCAATCCAGCCCTTGCCACCTCTTTCCTCTGGTCTTTCTATCTGCCTCCTTTTTGACTCTAGTCCAGCAGCTAGACACTGCTGTTATACTTGCCCAGTAGGCTTCCTGGCCTACTTTGCACAGGTATTTTCTTGTTCCTGAAATGGTTTTTCCCAGGTATTTGCTTGTCCCACTCCTACAGCCCCTCCGAGTCTTTGTTACATTATCAGTGAAACTCTCCTTGATGCTCTTTCTTACACTGCAGTCTGTCCTCTATGTCTATCCCTTGGGATGCTTCGGTTCTCCCTGTGATGTCCCCTGACAACTGGAGGGGCTATTTATGTTCTATTCTTACTGCTTCCTCCCCTATTAGTGTACGCATCTTAAATGGGCAGGGATTTTTTTCATACCCTTTGGAGAATGTTTAACATATGATGTTCATGAACTATTTTGTTTAATGAATAGTCAATGCAATAAGTAAATGATGTGACATAATATGCGTACAAAGAGGGCAACACTTATGGACAGTCGTGAGCCATCACATGCATGCTGGGAATTCTGGAAAAGCAGCCCCTACTCTTTACTACCTGTCCAAGGAGGGCTTCTTCAAAGGCGTTAGCAGCGAGGCAAGCAATGATGAGAAGCTTCATCCTTAGTCATTGAGCTTGAGCTGCACTACACTGAATCTCTCAGCAGCTGGTGCAGCCTCTGCAGCAATTGACACTGGGACTGGAAGTTTTTCTCACATTTTTTATTTACAGATATGCATGTGCTAATCTGTTACACTTTGCTCAAAAGTGGCATCATATACTGCTCTGTGTGTGTGTGTGTGTGTGTGTGTGTGTGTGTGTGTGTCTTCACTTCCTATCTCCCTGAAGGAGCCCTGGGGTTACAGATGTTTATACCATGTGTCTGGTTTTTACATGGGTTCTGGAGATTCAAATTCAGGTCCTCACACACTGCCAGTACATTCACCCACTGAGCCCTCTCTCCAGTCTTGTGTCTTATATTTTACTCTGAAACTGCTAACACAGGCCTAGAACACTCTGGCCACTAGATAATAGATATTGATGTAGGAGTATCTCTGATTGAACTGATGCCCTAATTCCTGTACACAGAGTCTGTGTCTCTATAACCCACCTTGAAACAGTGTAGCAGTCTATGGAGGTACCTATATGGTGTTGTCTTAGCTCAGTCGCCATTTTCTCCTAGATAAATGTAAAAATAATCTCATCCTAATATAGGTAGATGATTGTAGAGTTAATCAATAAGAAAAAGTTAAATTTATACCTTCATGTTATTATAGTTTGTTTAGTGAAATAAAGGCAGATTTTATAGTTTGTCTTTAAGTAAAGGTGAATATTATGTAGAATACTTTCCTTTTAGCCACTTTCTGTTATAAAATAACTATACATAACTAGAGATTATACTAGTTACTTATCATTTTAGTAAAATTTTTAGAAAAATATTACTAAAGTACGTAATTATTTTTAAAGCATATCTATTACTTTATACCAACATATTGGTATATTCTTTATCCTTACAGTAGAATTATTGAATATATTATTGCTTTGGATACAAACTCAGGACACGAGAAGTACAAAGGGTTTTTTTAGTACATGAAGCATGGTTATCGTCAAATGAGAAGGATCTGATCTATATTGTTTTTTCCCAAGTAGTTGTTAACACAAACACATACTTTTTATTGATAAATACTTCTGAATCCTCAGTATCTCGTGAATACAGGTATAGGAATATATCCTTCTTAACACTTATACCCTATGACACTTAATGTGGTAAAAAAAAATATAATTGCCATAACTGAAGTCCCACTTTCTTTTTGCTAGGTTCAATCCCTAAATTTTAACATCTCAGAAACCTTGTAGCTGGAAGGGTGACTCAGTGGGTAAGAGTGATTGTTCTGCACATGAAGACCTGTGGTCAGATTCCCAGCACCCACATAAAAAGCTGACCATAGCTATGTGTACCTGTGACTCAAGTATTGGGTGGCAGAGAGACAGACCCTAGAGCTCGCTGGCCAGCCAGCCCAGCCTAAAGGCTGAGCTTGAGTCACCGTGATCTCCTGTGTGAAAGCACTGAAGTGAAATGTGGTAGAGGAGGGTGCCAGACATCCTCTTCTGACCTCTGCATCCATACACCAGTGTGCATGTGTTATCAACCTGGGGCTCACCCCTGTGCCCCAAGGCAGGTCTGCCCACCTACCCCCCATAGGCCATTCAAAAGAACCAAACTAAAAGTAGAACCAGAAAAAGGAGATTTATTCACGTGATCACACTGGGAAGAGCAACAAAGGGATCCAACAAACCCCTGAAGTCGTTGTTTGTTTTTATGGGGCCCTGAGGTGAGATCTAACTAAGTTTAACTAGAGGGCCACTGCTGAGGACATCTGAGCAGTCTGCTCAAAGTGTTGCCCGCCCACCACTGTCCATCAGTGCAGAGGCTTCAGTCTCATCCTGTATGGTGCCTGACGAACTGGTAGGACGGTTTGAAATCTTTTCCACAGAGACCCTCTCCCCTCTGGCTCGTGCCCTTTCCTTCTCCCAGCATGAGATCCCTGGCGATTCTTACTTCTTTTGGGATCCATTGTTTTAATATTCTGATTGTCAGATTGAAAGATACAAGTATCTTATTAAAGTATCTTAATTTCTGTCAAACTGGTTGCACATGTACCCCCAAACTCAATTACATGTGCCACACCCCCTTGTCTGTGTGTGTCTCCTCTCTTTCTCGTCTCGCTCTCTGTCATTTCTACCATCTATCTCATCTATTTCTTACTCTCTTATTGGTTTCATTTAGGTGAGGAAGGGTGGAGATTTATTATTATACAAATAACTAGTTTGTATAAGCTTCATATTCTGATTATTTGTGTTTTGAGGATTTCAGACAAGTCTGGATCCAAAAATTTGTTTTCTATTGTATGTGGCATACTGTCTTGGAGTTACTTAATAGAGTTAGATTAATAGATGTGCGATTTCAATTATGATTTAGTTTTATTTTAAAAATTGATACATACAATCATTCAACAGAATTTTTCTGTGATGTACTGTAAGAGGGTAAGTCCTTAAGATCTTGGAGTTAGCCTGAAACAGTTTTTTTAAGGAGTAAAGGCCCAAATGCAGAATGCTAGAAGCTTGCAAAACATACAGTTAAGTGATACTAAGAGCCCCTAATGAGCAGGGCTGAGAGAAGGACCTGTTTTTTCTAAGTTTTTCTGTTGAGCTTTGAACATTTGCGTTTATCCTGTGCAAACAGAAGGCAGTTCCACTGCAAATGCATCCACATTAGTGACGCATGCTGTCTTGGCAACTGCAGTTGATGAATAGGTTGAAGCCACAAGATCATGGGAGGTGGTGGTTGCTGAGACTCGGAGAATCAGACAAGGACAACAGGGAAGGTTTTGAATACCATGTTAAATATTTCTGTACACTCACGTTGCCGTGCTCTTGGAAGATCTAGTCAAAGCTGTGGCCTTAAAACTCTTAAAATGGCGGGTTTCAGCCTTCCTAAGGCCGCAGTCCTTGAACACAGTTCCGCATCTTGTGGTGACCCAACCATAACATTACTTTCATTGCTACCTCTTAGCTGTAGTTCTGCTACTGTTACGAATGGAAATAGAAGTATTTCTGTTTTCTGATGCTCTTAGGCAACCTGCGAAAGGGTCCTTCAACACCAAAGGAGTGTGAAAAGTGTGTGTGTGTGTGTGTGTGTGTGTGTGTGCGCGCGCGCACGCGTGCACATGGCTGTGTATATACATACATACATATACATATTTATAGACGTTGTAGCATACCATGAATCTATATGACTGTGATGAGTCATTGGTAGAGTTAGACAGAGAGGAAAGGCACATTTACCAGGTGTCTTCATGGTAGATATATGTGGACATTCATATATCCTAATATTTAGTTTTTGTGGCACTCAGATCATGTAAGTTATATTATTTGCATATTATATGTAAGAAAATTGGGGCTCCTGGAGTAAAGTCACAAATAATTTTGGTAGTTTAACTAAAGCTTATATCAAGTGGCTGAGGCACAATCTATTATGTCTCCAGAACACCTGTCGCTGTTCTCTCAGCTTTGCCTTACACTGGTCCATGGGCATGCTGTGACCCCTTTGACCTCTGTCTTGTTCAGTCATAAAGTGTTGTCTATCTGTATTGGTTAATTACATGTGAAATTTGTAGAATGTGGATGTGAAATTCGAAAAGTTAAATCAGAAATGTGGAGTTTAGTCATATGCCTTAATAGAAGTACACTTGTAAGTCTAGTTCTCTGGTTAAGGTCTGTGGGCAGCCTCGACTCTGGTGCTTGTCTGTTCTAGGTCTAGCTTTTTGATAATATCTGCCCTCTCCTTTCAAACCCTGGACTAGAGCATGGCAGTCTGTCTCACGCTCCATTGTTCCTGGGTGTGGGGGCTATCTTTCCTCCCTGACAGCACAGTCTTCAGGCTGTGAGCTCTCCTTGGCATTGGATCCTCCTTTGCTTTGCTGCATTCCTCAACAGCTTGATTTTGAGAGAGTTCTCAAACACTCTCCACACTCAGGGCATGATTCCTGTCTTGGCAGCTCTTGCCTTTGGCGTCTGTGTCACTGGCTCTGGCAGCTGCAGTCTGCTCCACTTCTGCTGTAGCGTTTGATCTTCTTTTCATAGGATCACACTAAAGAGGAGCTGGATGCTTGGAAGATTGTCCGAGTTAGCGAACATTTCCGAGTGATTGCCTTGGGCTTGCCAGTGCCCAGGTACTCTGGGAATCCATTAGACCCCCCTCTCCGTTCTCGCTTTCAAGCCAGAGATATTTATTTTCTACCCTTTCAGGTAAGTATGCCAAGGATATAGTGCTTGAAATGGCTTTTTATCTATAATAAGACATTAAGTTCTATATCAACATTAGACCCCCCTCTCCGTTCTCGCTTTCAAGCCAGAGATATTTGTTTTCTACCCTTTCAGGTAAGTATGCCAAGGATATAGTGCTTGAAATGGCTTTTTATCTATAATAAGACATTAAGTTCTATATCAACGTTAGTATATTTTTGTTTTTATTTTATGTGTATGAATGTTCTACCTACATGCATGCCTATGTGATTCACTCCTGTGGAGGCTAGAAGAAGGCATCTGATCCCCTGGAACCGAAATTATAGACAGTTGTGAGCCACCATCTTGGTGCTGGGAATGGAACTCAGCTCCTCTGGAAGAGCAGCCAGTGCTCTTAACTGCTGATCTCTCTCTAGCGCCCTGCATTTTTGTTTTTTTTTAAAAACATTTATTTATTTTTATTTATATAAGTACACTATAGCTGTCTTCAGACACACCAGCAGAGGGCATCAGATCCATTACAGATGGTTGTGAGCCACCATGTGGTTGCTGGGAATTGAACTCAGGACCTCTGGAAGAGCAAGTCAGTGCTCTTAACCTCTGAGCCATCTCTCCAGTCCCCCCTGACTGTTTTTTTCTTTAAAGGGTGCCTTTGCCTTTATTAAATAGAATGTATCTTGAAGTGCTACAAATTACAGTGCCTTCTTAAAAGTTTGGTTTATTTATAGAGCGTTTGTGTTTCATCTGTTGTATTCATTATTAACTAGTTGTATATGTTTTTGCTATTTAGGACCAACTAAAACTATTATATTCAGTTGGAGCCAATGTTTCTGCTGGGAAGTAAGTATGCTTTATAAATATTGAATGATTAAACATTTAATTTGTTTAAAAATTAAATTTGTTGTTATTTAAACTAAAAAAATTGCTTAACAGTTTAGTTTGTTGAGTCTTTATAGAGGTTTCAGAGAGACATGCACATTGAAATGAGTCCAAAAGTATGAGTCAGCCTTTGCAGACAGACAAGAGTGAAGCATAATCCTAAGGATTTTAGCACAAAGTGGGGACTTGAGAGCTGTGCTTTCTCTCCTCAGTGTTCAAACACTTTCAGTACCTACAGCTAGGCTTTGAGCTTTAGGAAGGTGGAGATGAAGCTCCCATGATGGATTTAGACCAGGTTGTACAATCCTCACATTGTGATAGATTAGAGGAAACGTCTAGATAGCCATCAGTTTCTGAATTTTTAATGGGATATTATATGAACCATTGTTCTTTAAGAATTCATAGTATATTTCATGTTTCTGGGTTGTTTTGTTTTTGTTTTTGTTTTTTTTGTTTTTTGTTTTTGTTTTTTGTTTTTTTTTTTTTTTTGAGACAGGGTTTCTCTGTGTAGCCCTAGCTGTCCTAGAACTCACTCTGAAGACCAGGCTGGCCTCGAACTCAGAAATCCACCTGCCTCTGCCTCCCAACCAGCCCTCATGTTTCTTAGATTAATGAAATCAGCCCAACTATTTTAGATGCAATATACATTTTACATGTTAAAGTTATCAAATGCAATTTGAACATTGTCTCCTCTAGGATTTCTCAGCTCCTGTCCTTTGCTACAACCCTCTGCTCTCAAGAATCCTCTACACTTGGGCTTCCAGACTTTCCCTTAGATAGTTTGCCAGAGGCAGTTCAAATCCTGGTAAGTATAAAATAATCGAATGGCAGATACATATACTCAAATGTGGCAAAGGTGAATTGAAGCTTATCATTGGGGATTGGTTACTTGAGTTGTCTTGTCATTTTCTTCTATAAAAGGCTTGAGATGGATGTGTGCACTGGAACACACTGTGCAGACACCAGTGGCATGCTTGGTCTCTGGGGAGCTTGCAATTTTGAAGTGAGAGGTAGAAATGCAGCCTCCCTGAGGTTCCAGGGGGGAAAGACAGCTTCAGGCTGATCAAAGAATAGATACACTTTAGGGAACTAGATGGCTAAGCTAACCCAGCCTGAGGCAAGGCAGCTGAGTTTTCCCAGCCTAGCTCCCAGGAGTCACTGTTGGTGGTTATCCTAAAAGGACACAGGTTTCTAGGTGTGGGCAGGTCTCCCAACTTGTGAAAAAGAATGGCTCCAGGAGCATGTATTTGCAAGGCAGCCTGTATTTGCAAGATTTTAAAGTGTGGGAAGGGAGAGGAAGCTGGGCCACATGTAGACAGCGTAAGAGCAGACCTGAGTACATTTGCAGGGAACACAGTTGTTTTCCCAAAGCATGTGGTGTCCTGTCTGGAATGACGGGGAAGCCTTCAGGGCAGAGGGCACATACAGAACGTTCAGCCACAGATGGGCCTGGAATGTTTGCAGAGTGAGAACGAGTTGAATGTTGGAACTAAGTGTTTGTGGTAGAGACAGAGGTTAGAACCCTACCGTGAGTTATTTTGTTGATGAGTAAGCCTGCTTGGGTTTTATGGAGAGGGAGGAATGGCCCACCAAAGGTTGTGAAGAAGATGGAGTGTGATGTGATCATTTTTATGGTAATGGAGATACCTCTGTTACAGACGGGAGAGTAGGGAGATCCTGGTTCATGGCAGCAATGGGAAGAGGCTGTTGAGATGCTGAGTGGGACCCCGCTGAGGGAGGCTTCATCTGAAATAAGACTCTTTCCCCCAGTGTTTGCAGGTAGTCAGACAGGTAGCTTTCCTGTCTATTGTTTACATACTAAATTCTATATATCTCTTTTTATTTTTGCTCAGTAATTTTTACTTTGAAAATTCTCTAATCTGAAAAAAATAAGTTTAAAAGCAAGCAAAGCAAGCACTCATCACCTCCTCAGTTCCAGGCCCCTGTTGTTGACTACTGCCACTCCTGTTTGCACATGTTCCCTTCCACCCCCGATTTTTTCTGAGCTACTTGAAGGTAAAGGCAATATTTTCTTAAAGTGCAACCACTAAGAATCGGAGCACCCTGTATGCTCAGAACATGGCTCCCTTGCTCGATAGCTTGGTAACAGTGATCCAGGAGAAGTATCTAATAGGCAGCCCATACAGGATCTTCTGTTTGCTCTTGGCAGTAACTCCCTGAATGGTGTGAACAGACTTGAGTGCAGTACGATTTGGGTGAAGAATTTGAGGCTAATGAACACGTTCTAACTTTGAAGCTGTAATTGTGAGGCTTGATGGCTGTAGATGAGATTAATTTATATTAGTAATAAAGGATGAAATGTGCTTTGAGTGACTAGGCAGGGAGATGTGTGTCCTATGTCAGATAGCTGAAGGCTTTGGTCAAGAGCCCCAGAATGAGGCCAGAACTTGATAAAGAAGCATGGGGTCCAGGAATACAGAGGGAAGATGGGAGTACATGGCTCTCTCAGGGATAGGATGCAGGACAGGAAGAAAAGATGTCTCTGCTTTGTCACATTGCTGCAAGATACTTTTTTGTTTCTGCTTCTGGGAAAATAAAGCAACTTTTCGCATGATGTGTACATTAAGATACATTGCCTGTGCCTGAGCTGTTGCTGACCTCTGTATATGTCTCCTCCTAAATAGGATTCCTTCCCCATGATGTCAACTGAACATGCAATCCAGTGGCTGTATCCTTACACTATTTTACTAGGACACGAAGGGAAGATGGCTGTGGAGGGTGTTCTAAAAGTGAGTATCTGCTTTCCCTTCCTCTCCATCCTCTTCGTTTCATGTTCCTTCCATCTTTCTGTTTTTCCTGTACCCCTCTTACTTTTCCTTATCTATCTTTTTTTCTTTGTCTTCCTTCGCTCCTCTTCTGAGACAGGAAGCATTTGATGCCCATAACAAGAAAGCAGTGGTGGGAAGCAAACACTAAGGTGTGGGTATGGCTGGGAGATTTGTTATATGGGGCAACTAAACAAATAGAGCTGAGCAAAGGAATGGGTGTGTTCATTTTAGTGGGAGTGAGATATCTCACTGCCGAAGAGAGATTGTGAACATGGAAAGAGGAAGACATGAAAGGACCCTGAGGGATGGCCTGGAAATGGAGATATGAACATGAATCATGTTGCTTTTCAGAACGTACAGAGCAGAACTGTTTCTCCTGGGAAGATGTGAGCAAATGTCTTACCCCAGATGGAGCACAAACAGCATAGTAAGGAAGTGATTCCACCCAAATCTAGTTTGGTGCACCAGAAGGTTTAAGCTAGGTTACTTACAGGAGCCAGGAGCGTTTACAGTTGGCCACACTGTGTACTCAGGGTACATCTTGTGGGTCTAGTGCATGGCTTCGTGAGTGCCTTGTGTGCTGCCGCCTGAGAGGGATGCTTACCCACTGCCTTGTGAACCTGCTCTCCCTTCCACCAGGGAATGGCAGTGGGTATTATTGTGAAAGTCTTAGGTTGGTAAGCATAGCAGCTCTGATTTCAATATGACAGTGGCCGTATCATGGCTGGAGGATAACGTTACCCGATGTGTATGAAAAGGTGTGTGTGTGTGTATATGTGTGTATATGTTTACACATTTTCTAGCTCTGTGGCCAACAGAACCTAGAAACTGATTACATCAACTACCTGAAAATCTAAATCCCACATCTGCTAATAGGATCTAATTCCTGAGAATTAGGGCAGAACTAAAGATTGGATCAAGAAACAGAAGGAGGTGAGATCAAGGAGATTTTTAATAAATCATGTTCGCATATCAAAACAACAGAAGAACCTACTGATTTGAACATTAAAAGTAAACAGTAATTGATGATAATCCATTGTATAAAATCGGTTTCCATCCTACTGAAAAATTTAAATATGGAGGACAAACAACTCTCCTTATTACTGTAGAATGTGTGCTAACAAATATGGAAGAAATTATAGAAATTGAAAAATCACTATTAGGCTAATAGATTGATGGTTGAGTTAGGAAGGTGTAAAGAGAGAGAGAGAGTGTGTGTGTGTATGTGTGTGTATACACATGTACTTTTATAACTGGATATTAATGTCATCTCTTAATATCTCCTTGCAAAATACTCAGTTGACTTTAAAATAGGTAAGTGATATTTTTATAGTCACTGTCAACATGACCAGGCAGAACAAACTGACATTACATTGGCATTGTGTGCCTCTCAAGCATTGTGCTGGGAAGAGAGCATCATTTGTCAGGAATCCTGCTGAGAGTTGAGGATTTGAGTTAGACTATGAAGAAAGACAGTCTAGTCCTGGGCTAAGGAAGACTTTGCAGTCCATGAAAGACAATGGAAGACCTGCCCTGCGTTGAAGGCGACTGAAGAGTGACAGCAGCTACATGTCGTGTGTCTTCCTGCAAGGTCTTTGGTCACATAAGAACAAGTGGCATTGTGGGAACAGTTGAGAACATGTACATGGTTATGGATTGGGTAGCATGGTTGTATACATTTCTTATTTAGCAACTTAGGTAGTGATCAAATTTGCTAGAGTTCTTGCTTTCAGGGAATAATGAACTCTGGTGTTTAAGAGTATGGACTATCATATCTTCAGCTTGCTCTCAGTTTGTTGATGGGAAAGAATGAGTTGATTGTACGCATGTGTGTGGAGTAGTAGGGGCCAAAACATGCTGGGACTGTAACAAGGGACTTGGGTGGAGGTGAAGAGAATTTTCTGTATAATTGTGTCCTTTGATTTTCTTATGTTTGAAATTACCTCAAAATAAAATTGCAAAAATTTTTAAAATATCTAGCATTTAAAAATTTAAGAACAAATATGTAATGTAATAAGTTAAAATTTACAACATATTCATAGCCTGGAATGCATTTTTATAATTATGTAGAGTTTATACAATTTTGAAATGGTTTTTAATACCTTCTCTGGTGTAGTTTTACAATTAAATTTATGTTTTTATTTTTTCCTCAGTTGCTAATTTTTGGAACATGCTTTTCTCTTAAAATATTTATAGCATAGTTTTTTCATTGTATAGTTACCAATGCTGAGTTCCAAAAGGCTAAAAATGCCCTATGATGTTTCGCTAGTATATATTTTATGTGTTGATATTCAGTAGAAAACTATTGACTTACTAATTAGCTCCCTCTTGGGAAGGACAGTTTGTTTCTCTTTCATATCTGGCTAAAGATGTAGATTTCTCTGTAGTAGTTAAAACGTAAATACTGCTAGGACCTCCATTATCTAAAGGCCAGGATTTGACAGCCTTAAGTATTCTTCGGGATCTTGTTTAGGCAGCCATATTTGTTGAGATTTCATGGTTGCAGCAACTAAGTCATGGCTTTGAAGATATCATGTAGCAATAGCCATCCTGGTTTTTACAATCTTTCCTCCCCCTCTTCCATGATGAAATCTGAGCCTTAGATGTATGGGTTGCATTGTAGATGTACTGACTGGGACTGAGCAGGCACCATAAAGTCATTTATTCTCTACTTTTTGTCCAGTCTTGGATCTATAATAGCTTCTGTTTGTTGCAAAAGGAATCTTTGATGAAGGACAAGAGCTACACTCATCTGTTTGTTATTAGTGTTTAGAATATAGTTAGAAATTATATTGTTTAGGAAAATGACAATAGCAAGTTATTCTGTGACTTCTCCAGCCATTGATAGTTGGCTAAGTTTATAGTATGAAGTATGCATTTTCTCTTATTGAGTGGGCATTTAAGTTCAGATTGACAGCTAATAGTCACCCCCACAACAAAAGTTCCACTGTATTGTACCATGGGAATATCTTGCTGGGACATTCCTGTGGTGCATAGGCTTTGAGCTGGGTAGGGTGGTGGATTCCTCTCCCTTGGTAGCTTGCATAGCACTTTCAGATACAATGAGTGCTAGTCTTAGGGAGGAGGCTTCCAGGTGAAATCTAGACCGATTTCTCCCAGTCTTGTATTTGAAGTATGTGCTTTCTCCATAATAGAGACTTACTTTTAAGTTCTGGAAGGCACAAAGGACAATGGCAACAGCCTATATTGTTTTGGGAACCTCTGGGACCTCCCTGACCAACAACTGAAAAGGAAATTTCCTATGTTTGGGGTGTTTGTTAGTCTATGGCCATTGGGGAGCATTGTAACCCTATGTGGCCTAATTCCACTTAAGCCCCACTCCCACATAGGTATGTATGTATGATATGCAAGTTTCTAAGTAAGCTTATAAAATACTTCCATGTGGCTTTCCCGACCTCCTCAGTGGTGTTTATTCCCCTCTGCCTCTCTATGCTGCTGTCCTTCCTGGGTTTCCCCTCACCCTCTTATAGGTAAAGGGAGACACATTTCCATTAGTTCTCCATTTCTCTTATAGCACTTGTGTCCTGCCATTCATGATGGTCTGAGTGATAATGCTTCCCACGGTTCATGTGCTTGTTAGTGGAACTGTTTGGTGAGGATCAGGAAGTGTGGCCTTGTCAGAAGAGGTGTTTCATTGAGTTTCGAAGACTCAGGCTATTCCCAGTCAGTTCTCTGCCTCTTGCTTGTGGGTCGAGTTGTAAGCTCTCAGCTGTGGCTCCAGCTGTCTGCTGCCATACCTTTGCTCTCTTATCATAGACTCTAACCCGTTGGGAGTGCCAGCCCCAAACGAGCCCTTCTTTCTGTCAGTGCCTTGCTATGATGTTTTGTCATAGCAACTGGAAACTAAGACACCATGTTTCTAGATGTCCTTCTCCCTGCCTCCATTTCTACTTTCCTGGTTTCTGTGTCTACTTCAGGAGCTGGGTTTTTAAAGGAAGCACTAATGCCATCTCTCTTAGCTTTGCCCATCTCTTGGCCTTGATGATAAGGGAAGCAGAAATTGTGTTAGCGGTTCATATTACAAACAGAAATCTTCTAACTTTGATAGTAGGTGTTGGAATTACTTTGATAAGAGAAGAAAAAGTGTGACTGTTTGTCATTTTAATTATCTCACCTGCAAGTTAAACCACAGCCATAGCTCAGCTCAACTTAAGGAGCTGTTGCTCACACTGGCGTTCTCCACACACGAGTACTGAATGTCCTGTCTTAGGAGAGGAGCAGGCTGCACACTGCTGTAGCTCTTTATCTGTTTTAGGGCACTCTGATGTATTTACTACCTTAAATTTCTCTCTCTCATTTTTCAAAACATATCTTAAGCTAATGCTTATGTCTGAACAATATCCTCAAATAGTTTTGATAGGAAATGTGAAAGTTAGTGAACTTCATTAAATTCAGAAAGGGTTATAATAAAGGAATGGACATATCTGTTCTAATAGAACAAATCAAGAAGGGCTGTATATTCTTTCATAGATATCATAAAAATTAATGAGTAGTTGCATTTGAATTTTAATGTAATCATTTAATTAGACTGCATTTTAAAGAAAAACCTATTACCCACTGAAAATGCAGTCAGCTAAAACTCAGAATACTTTTGCTTTTTTCTGAACCAGCTATAGAAATGGCTGGAATGACTTCAGTCCCCAGATGGTGCTTGTCACATGATGCTCCTGTTCTTAAAACATCTCTGTAGCCATGGAATCACTTCTAGCTCTAGTTAAGACTCTGAAAGAACATACTTTCATTCTCATCTTGCCATGCTTTGAGAATGGTATGCTTGCTGGTGGTTTAGTAACAGATGCATCCAAGCTTCTTATAACGTGTCTTGGCTCTCAGCCCCACTTAAGTAGGGCTCCGTCATAACAATGACTAAATTAGTATGTTCCCTGGGGGATTTAGAAAGGGCGTGCCACTCTTGTTCATTGATAATAGAGTCTAAACCATCTCCCTCCCTCTCTCCCCCCTCTGAAACTTGGAAAGATCTTGCATTTAATGTTTTTTTCTTCCAGTTCAACAAATGTTAATTGAGCATTCATTATTTGGCAAATAATTGTCTACATAGTGAATTCTAGAGATGCAGAAACAGATGCTATCTGATTGCTTCTCTTGGAGAATTTACAGTCTGGTTAGGGCAACAGACACTCTAATAACATTTTAATATGGTGATCTTCTCACTCTGTGGCTAAAAAAGGAATGGCTCTGGTAAAAGCAATGGTTCAGTGAAAACAGGAATGCAGTAGGTATGAGAAATGTCTCAGAGGCGGATGATAGACATTCGCTGATAGCCGTCAGCATGAGGGGGAGAACGTGAGCACAAGCGAGAGGTCAAGAGAAGTGAACCCCACTCGGACAGTGAGCTGCAGGTGCTGTCAGTTAACATGAGCAAGCAGAGACAGGAGCATGTGAAGAGGATAGACAGCTCCTTACAGGGGTCTTTATGGCTTAGCTTTCTAGGTGGCTTTGTCTAGCAGCTTTTAAATTGTAGTTCTATTTCCAGAGCTATTTTGGTACAGACACTAAGTCCAGGTGGGGCCTGGTCAGGGATTCTTGGCATGAGATTTCAAGGCAGCAAATGCAGTTTGCTGTTTTGGGAGCCCATGACTGTCTTTACTGGGCTTTGGGGCCCCTCACCCATGTCAGCAGAGTGTTTGAGCACTAAAAAGGATAAATGCTTAGGAATTGTTACTGTATGAGTGTTAGTTGAATTCATGAAGAATTATCTAATCGGTTCTGGGAGCAAGAAGAAAAGAAAAAAACAAAAACCTGGATACTGAATTCTGGAAACCGCAGCATTTAAGGATTAAAATGAGAGCTCTGTGGAGTATTGGGGAGAAAGGTGAGAAAATCAGTCAGGAGACTGTTATGTTGATCCAGTTGAGAGATGATGGGGGCTTTGAGCAGCTGTGAGGTTGGTAAGAGGTAAATGCATTTAGGTTGTTTGGAGGTAGAGCCACTATGATTTGCTAAAGACCTGAGTATGGGACTCAGTCATGTAATCAAGTATACTTACGAGCTTTTTGGATTGTGGGATCTTTGATGACGCTGAGGATGGAGAGACTGTAGAAAATGAAGACCCCACATTTGAGCATGTTTGATGTGCATGTTAGATACCCACATGGGGATGGATGTCAGAGGGGCTGTGGCAGGCACCGCTCAGCATTTCAGAGATTCACAGAGAAAAACCAGAGGTTATAAAAATAGATGATTTCTAAAGTTATTTATGTGGATACAATAGCATTTTTTTTTTTTTAAAATAAGGAAATACACTTAAGTACTCCTGGAAACATGAAATTTAAAAAGGGTCCCATTCCATGACAGTTTTGGTATCCAATCAACTGTGACCACATTGCGTTCTCACATTAACAGATATGAGTTCTGTATCTCTTCAATCTGGAATTAATGATTCTCACATTAACAGATATGAGCTCTGTATCTCTTCAATCTGGGATTAATGAATGTTTTGGTATCTTTCTCTCTTTGCTCCCCCCCAAAATGTAGCCTATGTTCTATTGCATATGTTCAAACACATTAATATAAACTCAGAGTTACCATAATAAGTTGGTGTCAAATTAGGAAAAGGAATCAAAGTGCTTCCCCTTGGTGTCATTAAATTGAGAGCAAGCCCAGACTGGAATTCTTGGCTTCTTTTCTACCTGTATCTTCCATTGTCCCTTTCTGTCTGTTGTATGAGTCTGTGCCTGCTTAAATGCTGTGTTGTGAATCTGTTCCTGTCTCTGTGTGTGCCCACATGTGTCTCCAACAAAGGACTTTGCTCTCTCCCTTATTAAACAGTACAGAAAGCATCACATCGGGGAGGAGTGAAGGATATTTTACAGAAATCTTTTAACTGCTTTATAAGGGATGAAGTCATTGACTCTATCTGACCCCAGCTCACCCAGATAACAGTTTTACAAACATCATTGTTAACAGACTTATTAACTTATATCCATGTGGTATTCAGCATTTGTGATGAATAAGTGCTTTATAAAGCCACTTTCTATTTTCTGTTCCTAGCAGATGGTTATCATAACACATATACAAACACATGTATTACCTTAGGCCAGGGGCGTGGAAAAGCTCATAATTTAAGATTATGGCAATGCACTAGCTTAAGTTGTAGAAGTTAATCACATAGGAAATCCAAAGCAAGTAAGGTTGTTCTCTTAAAGGTAGGTTAAAACGGGCTGAGTACACAGTAAGATAGCAGTCGTAAGTGATCTCAAGGTAGGTTATTTATGCTTGGCTGTGAGGTTCATCTAAGTACCAGTCTCTTGGAATGTAAGCGATACCTTTACTATAGTGCATACCGTATTCTTTCCGCTGATAACTTTGTTAAGTGATTCTCTCCTGATGTTTCCTAGAGTGACGTTGTTGGGAAGATGAAGGAGAACTTTCAGAGTAGACTGAGAAGGAAGAGGTGGTAAAAACACAGAAAATGAGTTATGAACTTCGGTGGTAGCTTGTGGATTTACCAAGTGCAGTGTTAGTGAAGTGGGAATGTAAGCCCAAACCAGATGGTAGACAAGCACCACAGAGACAAGGGAGCTGGGACAGGATGTGCTGCTAGTAAATGTGTTTGGTGCTGAGCTGAAGCAGATGCTAGGGCTCTACAGTGATGTAAATTCAAGAAGTGTCTGTCTGTAACAAGACAGATAAACATCTTTATAGGAACAAAGGCCAAAGTTCATGGGAATGTGTTCCGTAGGCCTTGGGTAACGAGGGGGCATTTCTAGAACATCACTGTACCTGGCTGTGGAGTGAGGTAAACATAGGTAGAATGATGATTCTAGTAACTTTCTGCCACTTACAGTAGAACTCCTTTTTCATTGAACAAGCAGGGAGAGAAGATTCTGATGAAAAAGTAGATGAGTTTTCAAATTGGATTATTTTATTTATTTTAGGTACATGAGTATTTTGCTTTCATATCTGATTGAGTAGTACATGCATGGCTAGAGCCTGTGGAGGCCAGAAAAGGAAACCAGTTAGAAGGTTGCTAGGTGCTATGTGGGTACTGGGAACTGAACTTGACTTCTAAGAACAGTCAGTATTCTCTCTCCAGCCCTCAAAGCATAGGTGATTTTGAGAATGAAGGGGAATAAGTGCATTTGCATTTTAAGGATTTATTTGTTTATTTATTTATTTAATGTATATGAGTACACTGTAGCTGTCTTCAGACACACCAGAAGAGAGCATCAGATCCCATTACAGATGGTTGTGAGATACCATGTGTTTGCTGGGAATTGAACTCAGGACCTCTGGAAGAACAACAGTCAGTGCTCTTGACCCCTGAGCCATCTTTCCAGTGCCCCCATTTGGATTTCTATTTAACCAACTTTTATTGACTGACCCCTGCCTGCATCCCAGGTGTGATTCTGGGATCTAGAGATTGCAGAGTGAGTCAAATAGATGCATGTGGTATTTTCCTAAAGGGCTGACTTTCTCATAAGGCTATGTATCTGAAGGCTCTGTTGTGAAAAGAGAGCCACCTGGATTGCCTGCTGATACCCACTAGATAGGCTCCCATTGTTGAGTCCTTGGGGGAGCAGCCATGCTTTGAGTAGCTATTGACAGGAACAGTGTCCTATAGGAACAGTGACAGGTCCATATGGTTAGCAGCTGGTGAACTTGATCTGTAGAATTCCTCTTTTTGTGCTCCATAGCCTAGAAATAAGAAGAAAGAATATTATTTACTGCAGTGGTTCTCAACCTTCCTAATGCTGCGACCCTTTAACACAGTTCTTCATGGTGGTGTAACCCCAACCATAAAATTATTCTCATTGCTACTTCATAGCTGTGATTTTGCTACTGTTGTGAATTGTAACAGTAGCTCTGCTTGTAACACAGGCTCTGACTTCAGCCCTGCATCACTATCTCTGGGAGAACACACCTTTAATTCCATTTGTTTCTTTTTCTGGACACAATGGCTGTTTGATCCAGATGCATTTCATTCCTTGGCTGTGCCTTGCTGCTTTCTGTTGACTCTCCCTTGCAATATCGCAATATCGTGTGACTCCATGAGATCCACAAGTCACTTGTTGGTGCAACGTGGAAGCAGTTTTCATCACACTGTTGTATGCTGTGTGGATTTTGTAAAGCATTGGAATTCCTTTATTATGGTTGCACAAATAATTTTTTTCTTAGGCTTCTGGAAAGGAGTGATTGCCTGTGGGATCTAAGTCTCCAGAATGAAGACTTAACTGGGCTGTTGTTTTTGAATATTGAGTTTGAACATGATTGTCTTCTGAATACTGTTTTCTGGAGTTCTGTCATCCTTTTCAATAGCAGATGGTTGTTCATGAATTGGCCTGCATATATCTTTCATTTTAGTGATAATGTTCTAAAATGAGTATAAGTGTTTCTGTTTAATATTTTTTTAAACCCCTCTGTTTTTCATATTGAACAAACCCTATGCATGGGTTTTAATTAATTTCAATTACTATTTCTATGTTTTCACATATATATTGCTTTCTGTATTCATTTTTTTAATATAGTAGCTGGTATAAGGTAGTCAGTGTTAGAGTGTTAATAATTAGTTCACATCAAGAAACAACCAATGGTTCTGGCTTTTTAAGCCCAATTTTACAAAATTGAGAACTATGCAGATATGCCACCAAGTCAGATAATGTGCAAGACTGATTGTTGACATTTATTTTAATAAGTTAAGCTATCTACACAAAGTTACTGCTGAATGGTATTTGAATTCTGTTTTCCTGAATTTAGGGAACATATTAGCAGCTGTCCCCTGACACAGGCCTGTTTCAACAAGTGCTTTCTAGAGTTGAATCATCCTTTTTTTTAGTAAATTGTAATGTTATATTATCAACAAATGTGGATTGTGAACTTGTGCCAGCTAAGGAATGGAGAATTTCCATTTTGTATTAGTAGACTTTAGCGGCTATTTTTATATCATCTTTAAGAAGAAAGGTATTAGTAAAAATAAAACATTCTCATTAACTTCAAGCCTCTACTTGTATAAATAACATGGAAATGGTTTCAGTTCTAATTAGATAGGATTCTAGTTATTTAATATTCTGAAACAAAAGGTAAATTACATATCTTTCTGGTAATTTACAGCGCTTTGAGCTCCAGGGTTCTGGACACTCCCTGCTTCCTAAAGAGATTGTAAGAGTGGAGAGGATGACTGACAGCCACATCTCCCATGCCCATGTGACAATCCAGGTCGCAGGAAAAGAGGTGACCATTAAGGTACTTCATCATGGGTTATTCATCCTAAAATCTGTCACGCGCTGGCCACTCCTGTGGTCTAAGTTAGGCTCTTGATCCCCTGCTAAGTCTTGTGCTCTGCTGCACCTCTCTAGAGCCATCATTTTGTGGCTACATCTGTGTGGTAACCCAGAGCTGTGTGGGAAAAATTCAGAATGAGGAAAGCCTTCCTTCACAAATGTGAATTTACCTCTGACATATCAAGTGTTGATTAACCAAAATGTTTTGTGCTTTGCTTTCTCACTAAGGCATAGTGCTTTCAAATGACACAAAGGGAAAGCTGGTTTGCTCCAATGTCATTGGTACATCAGCCACACTCCTGGGCAGACCCCATGCCCAGAAGTAGTGGGCAACAGAAAACAAACCAACTCTATGACATTTGCTTCTTTCTTTTTGTGAGCTATTTTGTTTGCTTTGACATTTTTTGTTTTATTGGGTTTTTTTTTGTTGTTGTTCATGGTTTTTTTTTTTTGTTTGTTTGTTTTTTGTCTTAAGAGAGAAAGAACATAAGTAGGGTGGGGAGTGGGTGGGAAGGACCTGGGAAGAGTTGCAGGAGGTGCAAAACAGGGAAGAATGTTGTATAAAAAGTAATAAATATGGAGGAAAAAGAAATAGTGCTTTCGGACAATCCCCAGTGGGGACCCCGCCCAGCTGCAGGACCAGTCTGCATGGAGGCTGCTGCTGAATGCCGCTTAGAGAGGGGAGTGTGTGGTCCCGGGGCTCCAGCTGCTTGGTCTGCTCCGTCCTTTTCTAAGCCAGGGCCCCAGGAACCTCAGGAAACACAGCTTGAAAATGCCGGGGCACAAGGAAGCAGGAAAACCAAAGGCTTGCCTTCTTGTGAGTGACTAAGCCAAGCTCTACTGTAATAATTTGTTTTAACAGGGATATTAATATTTATTCATGTAGCTGTACTTTTTCTTTGAACTAAATATCAATTATGACTATCATGATCCAGAATGTCTGTAATTGGATTTAGTATTTCTTATATAGTAGGGCTTTTTGTTGTTGCTGTTTTATTTGTTTGGTTTTGTATACTAGATTCTTATATACCCTATATAGGGAGACTGTCTCTCTCTCTCTATCAAAAAAAAAAAAAAAAGAAATGAGAAGTATTGGACAATGCAGATGCAATCTAGGTTTATGTGCATAGACACTGTGTAATTGTTAAGTCAGGTCATCTTGGTAAAGACCCTGCAAGTTCATTGCCTCCTCTCCCTCCCAGTTAGCCTTCTGTGTTAGTACTAGACACTTATCTAAGCATTACTCAATGTATGCATAATATAGAAAGTAAATTACTTATACACATGATTTTTAAGTTTATGTATGAGTTAAAAATAAATTTGATTTTAAAAACATCCCTGTAGGGCTGGAGAGATAGAGACTGAAGGAAAGGCCATCCAGAGACTGCCCCTCCTGGGGATCCATCCCATATACAGCCACCAAACCCAGACACTGTGGGGGATGCCAAGAAGTGCTTGCTGACAGGAGCCTGATATAGCTGTCTCCTGAGAGGCTCTGCCGGAACCTGACAATTACAGAGGCAGATGCTCACAGCCCACCATTGGACTAAGCACGGGGTCCCCAATGGAGGAGTTAGAGAAAGGACTGCAACCCCATAGGAAGGACAACAATATCAACCAACCAGACCTCCCAGAGCTCCCAGGGACTAAACCACCAACCAAAGAGTACACATGGAGGGACCCATGGCTCCAGCCACATATGTAGCAGAAGATGGCCTTGTCGGGCATCAGTGGGAGGAGAGGCCCTTGGTCCTGTGAAGGCTTGATATAAGCCCCAGTGTAGGGGAATGCCAGGGCGGGGAGGTGGGAGTGGGTGGGTGGATGGGGAAACACCATCATAGAAGTAGGGGGAGGGGGATGGCATAGGGTGTTTCTGGGGGGGGGGAGACCAGGAAAGGAGATAACATTTGAAATGTAAATAAAGAAAATATTCAATAAAAAAATGAAAAACATCCCTGGAGGGGCAGAAGAGACAGCTCAGTAGTTCAGATCTCTTGCTGCCCTCCCAGAGGACAGGGTTCAATTCCCATTTCCCATGTCAGGTGGCTCACAACCACCTGGTGCTCCAGCTCCAGGGGATTAGATGTTCTCTTCTGGTCTTTGCAGGCACCCCCACACAGACATACATACACATTTGTGAAAAATAAATTTTAAAACAAATGTCCCTCGAGAAGAAAAGAGCAATCAAGGTCCAAAGCCAAATGATTCTGGGGAAAAAGAAAAACTAAAAAGCAGAAAGCAGGTGAATTGGAGAGAATATTTTCACAGATAGATACTTGAGAGTAGTAAACTAAGAAAGTGGAGAGGAGCTGGATATGACTGTCAGGAAAGAGGAAGAAGTCACTGTGAGGTTCTAGTGTGTGAGAACTTTGCATTTTGTATTTATAGCTGGAGTCTAAGAGAAAATAATGTCATGCTGACTAGCATTTTTTTTTTTTAATGATCAGTTAGAACAGGAAAGTAATGTGTTTTGAACATACCTAAGAGTTTGAGACTTCAATTTCAGAGGGATGACTGATGAAGAGATTTGACAAGGGTCATCAGGTTGGAATGGAAAAATAATTGTATAGAGTTGAGCTAAAATTAATAAGGAACCTGAGTGGAAATTATGTGCTTTTTACTTATTTTTTGAAAAACATGTATATTTTATCTACCTTTTTAAATTGACAGGTGCCGGCTGGAACTAGAGCAATAAATCAGCCTTGTGCTCCTGACCATTTCATTCAGACTGTAAGTCACAAGCAGTTACTAGCTGAGATGATGCAGTCTCATATGGTGAAGGACATATGTTTAATTGGAGGGAAGGTAAGAATGGCCGCTTCATCGTAAGCATTGGCTCTCGGCTCTGAGTGGACTCGCCCCTCACCTGGTAGCCTTTCTGTTTGCAGGGCTGTGGGAAAACGGTCATCGCTAAGAACTTTGCCGCTCTCCTAGGATACAGCATAGAACCCATCATGCTCTACCAGGTACGCCATTGCTTTCTCAGACTTGGCCTGGAAACAAACATGCTTAGCTCATCGGTGCTTCTGACCTGTTGAATGTTTGGTGTGAATTTATAACTGCAGTAGCATTCAAATTAGAGAGCAATTATATGTGTTTGGGGTTTCGCTAGTGCATTCTAGACCATCTGACGAATGTACTAAAGCAGGCTCTGCTTTTCAATAGAGATAGATTTTATGAACATGCACCCTCTGCACACCCTGAATACATCTGTTAGTAACTGGGAAGCCTAAAGACTGAGAATTCTCCGATGTTGAATTCTATCTTCTGGGCATGACATGGTGCAGTTCTCTTGAGATCAGAGCAGCTTACAAGGCAGTACAAGGGCAGGCCATGAACAACTTCAGAGTCCCCCCCCCGCCCATACAGGTGTTTAGAGTCCCAGGTGGGAGACATTTCTCTGCCGGTGTAGCTGCCATAAGTATGCTGCCATGCTTCTGTAGCTAACCCCTCACTGAGGTCATGTAAGCCAGTCCAATTGCTTCTCCTGTCTTTGCTCTGTTGTTGGTGCCCTATCTGGGGTGAGCAGACACTTGTTCCCTTATCTACTGAAAAATGTAATGGAAATAGATGATTATTACATCATTATAGAAGACATACTATGTAACATTTGCCCCTTTGCCCACTTTTGCCCATATAATTCACTGCAACTAAGTACATTCACAATGTTGTATAACCATTACCACTTTAAAATCTTCACTACATTTGTTTAGTGTGTGTGTCTGTGTGTGTGTGTGTGTGTGTTTTGTGTGCATGTATGGAGTTCATGTGGAGTTCGGAGTCAACTTCTGGAGTTGGTTCTCTCCTTCTACCATATAGGTCCCAGGGATTGGACTTAGGTTGGCAGCGTTGGCGGTGGGTCTCTTTACCTGCTGAGCCATCTTACCAGCCTTGTCTAAGCCGACTTCATTTCCTCCTCCTTCCTCTCCTGCTCTCCTCTTTCTTCTTCTTCTCCTCCTCCTCCTCCTCCTCCTCCTCCTCCTCCTCCTCCTCCTCCTCCTCCTCCTCCCCCTCCCTGTCCTTCTTCTTCCTCCCCCTCCTCCTCTTCCCCCTCCCCCCTTTTTTATTTTGGAATAGAAATTCTAATCCCAGTAATCAGTAACCCCCAAGTTCCATTCTTGCCTACATCCTGATCACCTTTATTTTACTTTCTTCCTATCTCTGTAAGTTTGCTTACTTTAGATACTTCATAAAAATGAAATCAGATGCCTTTTGTCATTTTCTGTGTAGTTTGCTGAATTTACATTGTGTCCCTATTTATGCTTGGAGCATGTAGCAGGAACTCACTCATCTTCATGGCTGAATAGTTTTGCTGTGCACACACTATTGTTACATCTTCCTCTGGTCATGGAATGTGCGTTGTTCGAGTTTCCGGTTATGAGTCTCATTACAGGGTTGCTGCTCTCAGTTCTGTTAGGTTATCCATGGATGTTGATTGCTAGATCCTAGGAAGTCTGCTCCCCACCGCAGGTGTGCAAGTTCACATCCTCCAGCAGTGTAAGAGCTCCTGTTCTCCATGTCGTCGCCAAGGCCCATTTCACCTTCAGTTCTGTCTTATAATGGCCATCCTACTGGGTGTGAAATGGCAATACAACGTACGTTTGATTTGTATTCCCCACTGAGGTGTTGAACAACCAATAAAGGGGCTCATCCCTGGGAGAGGCTGATTTTCCTTCTCCTAGCAGTTATTAGTTGCTTAGAGTTCTTTGTGTAGGTGTGGGTTCCCCTTCCACAGTAACAACCATTGATATTGGACTTGTTCCAGTCTTATTTATAAAAATCTTTTCTAGGAGAGATACTGCAGACTTTCTGGTATTCTGGATCTTAATAGTCTTTTTGTTCTCTCTCCTCAATGTTCTCTGATCCAGAGATGCAGGAACCGTGGTGTAGATATATCCACTGGGGCTCGCCCCCTACAATCTGTTTGTGTCCAGTTGTGATTTTCTGTGGTAGTCTCCATTTGCTGTAAAGAGACGCTTCTTCGATGAGGGTGACTTATCTGTGAATATAAAGATTAGTAAGGGATTATTATAATCTACCAAACTGGCAGCAGTAAATTCTCTAGATCTGACTTCACTACCCCCAGGTAGATGGCTAAGTTTCCAGTATCAGATATAATTTCCTTCCTGTTGAGTTGGGCCTGAAGTCCAAATTGAAGAACTGTTGGTTGCCCCTGACATGTGGGTGCCACTTCTTGCATCTTTATGCATATCTTGCCATGCTGGTAATTGTCGTGGTTCATGTATGTTCCAGCTAGAAACACTGAACCTGGAACCATCTAAGCTAGACCATAGGAAAGGGGCTTTGAGCTCAATTCAGCTTAAGTCATCTAAGTCATGTGCCCTAAGTGTATGGTGTCTTCAGCTGTAGGGTCCACCCTCAACCCCTGATACCATTGTACCACTCTTCTGTAAAGAAATGTGAAACCATGAAATTTGTAGGTACATGGATAGGCCTAGAAAAGATTGTATTGAGCAAGGTAACTCAGACCCAGAAAGACAAATGCCACATGTTTTCTGTCTTTTTTTTTTTTTTTTGGTTTTAGAGACGGGCTTATACTGTGTAGCCCTGGCTGTCCTGGAACTCATTCTGTAGACCAGGCTGGCCTTGAATTAATAAGAGATCTGGCCACTTTGTCTCCCAAGTGCTGGAACTAAAGTTGTATGCCACCGCCGCCCAGTCACAAGGTCTCTCTTACATGTGGTACATAGCTTAAAATCCTCAAATGTGTGTATACAACATGGAGTAAGCACAGAAAAGAATAAAGCAACTATAGGTATTTGTGGGGATTGGGAGGGGATAGCAGGATGTGGGAGATATGAAGTAGGAAACAGGAGGAATGGGGAAGGAGGCTCCAAGTAGGGAGGCAGAGGAGGGCCAAGTAACAGCAAGGCTGTACTCATATATACATTATACAATACACAGTTACACATATTACATATATCTTAAAGGAAATCAAGCAACTTGGGCTGACAGTGTTCCCCATAAGAACCATAGACTAAAACCCCAGTACTAGACATGAGAAACCTTATTTCAAAGGTTTGGTGACTCCTAAACCAATATAGATCTTTTGTGTTTTCTGAGGAAGCTCCATACTGATTACAACTGTGGCTGGACCAATTTACTTCCCACCAACAGGGAATGAGGTTTTCCTCCCTTGCCTTGTGAGCACTTGCCATTACTTGTTATCTTGATGACAGCCATTTCTACAAGGGTGAGAAGGAATTGCAAATGGTTTTAATTTTCATTTGTCTGATGGCTAAGCTGTTGACTATTTTTCAAGTGTGTTGGCTGTTTGTATTTCATATTTTGAGAACTGCTGAATTTATTAGCATGTTTATTGATGAGGTGATATTTGATGTGAATTTTTGCTGTTCTTCATCTGTTGTAGACACTGATACCTGTCTGTTGTGCAGTTGGACAGGCTCCCATCTCCACTCTTTGCTGTCCTTTCACTCCAGGACATATTTTCTTTGCTGTGCAGAAGATTTTTAATTTCACATGACTCCATTTGTCAGTTCTTAGGCATGTTTGCTGTGCAGTTGGAGTCTTTATTTAGAAAGTTCTAGCTTGTGTACTCCTGAAGTGCTTCACCTGTCTTCCATTGACAGTTTCAGTGTTCCAGGTCCTATATTGAAGTCTTTGACCCATTTTGAATTAATTTTTGTGCCAGGTGAGAGATATCAGTCCGATTTAATTACAGGGGGATATAATTTCCCAAGTATTATTTGTGAAGAGGCTTTCTTTGTTCTGGTGCCTGACAATTTTTATCAGAAATTACATGGACATAGCTATATAGTTTCCTTTATAGGTTCTCAGGTCCACATGTCTGTTTTGTGTATGCCATACCATGCTGTGTTTGTCACTGTGGCTCTGTGGTGTAATCTAAGGCCAGAAACCGTGATACCTTCAGCACTGCTCTTTCTGCTTAGGGTTACTTTAGCTGTTTGTGGTATTTTGTGCTTCCATGGGAATTGTAGGATTCTTTTCTCTAGTTCTGTGAAGAATGTCTTTGGAGAGGATCTCTCCTGGTTATATCTGTTCCTTTTTTTTAAAGGTCTGTTTGTATTTAAATATTGATTTCTATGTCTAATTTTGGAAAAAAATTGCTATAATTTCATTGACCAGATTCTCTTTTCTTTGGTGTTTATTTCAGCTTCTTCCAATTGGTAGATTTTTAGGTTTGGAATCTTGATCTTAACTCAGGAGTTCTTGCATGGTTGTAGCCATGCTCATGGTTGCTAGTTTTTTCTTATTTATCACTGTACAAATGTTGTATTTCCTCACCCTTGTCCTCCACTCCTGTTATTCTTTCTTCTGCTTAGTTATGTCTCTTGTGATGCTTCACACAGTAGGGGTTTTGATGTTTGTTTGTGTTTTTATGTATTGTGTGTACATGTTTGTTTGGTGGGTGTGTGCATAACTGTTCATTGGTATATGTGTGTGTCTGCATGCATGAATGTACATGAACATGACTAGAGGTCAGGGTCAGCTGTCATATTCAGTCTCACCTTTAGAGAGAAGCATCTCTTACTGACTATAGTGGGGCTTGCCAGGAAGCTCCATGGCGCCTCTTATGTCTTCCTTGACTCTGAGTTGGGTTACTTGTTCTATATAGTTTCTAGGGGATTGAATTCACCTTTTCATGGCTGCACACCAGGCACTTACCCTCTGAGCCTCTTACTAGCCTCTTGCAGTGGTTTATGAGCTACCTTCCTTTTCATAGCTTTCCTTATTTGTGCTCAGATAGCCTCTGCTGGTCACAGTTAGCTTTGCAGTCTGTGAACTGACTGGTTCTCTAATCCTCCTGAGACTCCACATTATCCCCCTCCAACCAGGGGATTGGACATGTTTTAACTGGGTTCACTGAGATATAGGAATTCTTTATACATTCTGGATATAGAATCTCTTCTCAAATCTGTGGTTGGCAGATGCTTTCTCATGCTATGGATTTCCTCCTCATCTTGGTGGTTGTGTACTTTGATGCACAACAGTCTTTGATTGTTCAGTTAAAGTTCAATAATCATTTTCTTTTACTGCTCATGTTTTTAATGTTATGTTCAGTAAATCACTGCTAAGTCCAAGGATGTGATTTTTCCCATTTCTTCTAAGAATTTTACTATTTTAGGTCTTAAATTTGAGCCTCTAATTAATTTTGTTTTTTGTTTTTGTTTTTTCGAGACAGGGTTTCTCTGTGTAGCCCTGGCTGTCCTGGAACTCACTCTGTAGACCAGGCTGAACTCGAACTCAGAAATCCACCTGCCTCTGCCTCCCAAGTGCTAGGATTAAAGGCGTGCGCCACCACTGCCCAGCTCTAATTAATTTTGAAAAACCTATATATCATATTAGATAGGGTGCAACTTTGATCTTTTCAAGGTAGGTACAGCATTTTCCAGAACAAATATTTAAAAGGCCTGCTTTCCCTCATTAAATAGTTGCAGCATTTTTATTAGGGTCAATTAATTGGCTACACAAAGGTTTCCCTCTAGGATCTCTGTCCATAGCCTTGTCTGTGTACCCGGCTGTGCTCCATTATCAAACCCTGCTGCTCAATTACTTGTAGTCTCAGAATGAACTGTGAGACCTTCATCTGTTGTTCCTTTCCTTTCAAGGTCCCTGAGACATCATGTTAGATTTAGATGGATTTTCTGTGTGTTTTAAAGATGAGATTGAGATTTTGAGAGAAGTACTGATTCTGTGGGTTGGTTTAGTTAGTCCCTAACTAACTAACAGACAACTGAACAGGATTCCTTTTTGTTTATTTATGTTTCCCTTTATTTCTTTCCAGTTTTTGCATATCAATCTCTTATCTCACTTATGAGTTATTCTAAACTGTCTTTAGATGGACTGTTTTGGAAGGTGTATATATTATATAATTATGCTTTTTTTTTTTTTTTTAAAGAAAGCATGTAGCTCGTTTCTTACAGTGGAATTCCTAACTCCCTCCGTTGATTGTGTGTTTTGTTTTGTTTTTGGAGACAGGGCCTCATCCATGTAGTTTTGGCTATCTTTAAACTCACAGAGACCTGCCTCTCTCTGCCTCCTAAGTGCAGGGAATAAAGACCTGTGTCACTTTGCCCTGCTTTAAAATATTTTTTGTAGTGCTCTCTCGTAACACATTTTTCCTGATGATTTTTGGTGCTACATCTTTGGTTGTACCAGTGTTGGCAGTGTCCCATATGTGGAAGAGTCTCTCTTTCATTCTTTGACCAGGGTTGGCAGTGTCCCATATGTGGAAGAGCCTCTGTTTCATTCTTTGACCAGGGTTAGCAGTGTCCTGTATGTGAAAGAGCCTCTATTTCATTCTTTGACCAGGGTTGGAAGAGAAGGTGATACTGTTTACTTTTATATTAAGGCAGCATTGGTGCCTTTAATTATACTTCAAAATTTAATTACACTTCAAAATTATTTATTTTTAATTTTATTTTATGTGTATGGGTGTTTTGCCTGCATGTATGTCTCTACTCTCTAAGTGTGCCTGATGCTGGCAGAGGTAAAAGAGGACATCAGATCCTTTGGAACTGGGCTTATAGAGAGTTGTGAGGTGTCATGTAGGTGGTGAGAATCAAATCTGGGTCCTCTGGAAAAGCAGCCATTGCACTTAACTGCTGAACCATCTCTTCAGCCCTATGATTTAATTATTTCTGAGACTAAATATATTTGTATTAAAGTGTTCTTGGGATCTGTGGGTGGAGACCTCTGCCTGGGCAACCAGGGGTCCGTAGCCAAGGAGTGCCAGGAGAGGCTACCCTTCCGGGAGCGTGGAAAAGCCGTGAGTGGGGTTAGGGCAAGCACCATTGCTCACCGAGACCCACCCGGAACCGGTGGGATGTGGGGCCTGAGGAAAACTCGGGCACAGGAAACCTCTGAACTTTTCGGTTTCCATCTGTGGGTGGAGACCTCTGCCTGGGCCACCAGGGGTCCATAGCCAAGGAGCACCAGGAGAAAGCTACCCTCCCAGGAGCATGGAAAAGCCGTGAGTGGGGTTAACTCAAGCACCACTGCTCACCAGGACTCGCCCAGAACCCACGGGACACAGGGACTGAGGTAAAGTCCGGGACAGGAACTTTCTGGTTTCCATCTATGCCTGGGGACCTCAGCCTGGGCCGTGGGGCTCCAGGGGAGAGCTGGTATCCCGGGAGTGCTGACATACCTTTGAGCACAGTCAGGGCCACTGCTTCTGTTCAAGCTCACAGGATCAAGAAGGGACCCATGTAGAGCCATCAGGACATAGGAGGCAAGGGACAGCTGGGGACAGGATCCTTCTGGTTTCTGTCTGCACCCCAGAGCTGACCCTGTGCCACAGCTCTCCAGGCCCAAGTACCTCTCAGAGAGAGCTGGTCTTCAAGGAGTATTGACACAGAGTCCTGCAGGAGGGGCAAGCCAAAGCCAGACAGAGTAAGATCAGCTAACATCAGAGTTAACAAGATGGCAAAAGGCAAGGGTAAGAACATAAGGAACAGAAACCAAGGCTACTTGGCATCATCAGAACCCAGCTCTCTTACCACAGCAAGCCGTGGATACCCCAACACACCAGAAAAGCAAGACTCAGATTTAAAATCATTTCTCATGTTGATGATAGACTTTAAGAAATAAATAAATAACGCCCTTAAAGAAATACAAGAGAACAGAGATAAACAACTAGAAGCC